>OX451207.1:39076767-39516431 GCA_949628255.1 Macrophya alboannulata | reverse complement strand
TTATTTTGAAATTGAATTTTCATACTTTGTATTTCTTCAGTATACCTATAAGAGTTACGTTGAAAAATATTCAGTGACAATGCAGTATTTCTTTATTGCACCGTTTCAGTAAATTAAATATATGGAATGAGTTATTATCATCCTGTTATTTCCATCTTTCGTTTAAGAGACAATGATTCGGCAACAAGTGCGTAGAGATTTATATATATACACTGCGAGCATAGTTTCATGCGAATGAATTTTAATAGGTTCAAAAAACAGATTCTGCAGAGCGAGAAAGATGAATTGGATGTGAAGGGCTTCGGGCCAACCTCTTGCGGGGTAGTTTCTCAAGCGTTGCTAATAATTTTGCAAACTCTGGTCGATTTTTTGAATGATATGACCAACAGAGTATCAAAATGTCCTGGAAAATATTGAAAAAGAAAAACTTAGTCTGGCATGCTTCCTCGTAATATATTCAATAATCCGCCTCGTCTTGTGAAAGTTAATGAAAATTCAAAGTTTCAAATAATTCGAATTTTCACGTTTAAAATTCCCTGGCTTATCTAAGGATTTGAAATATTTATATGATAACTTTTCACTCATACCTTAACATCGCGAGATGCTTGAAGATTGGCTAAAGCTTGCTTCATTCCTTTACCGACTTGCCAAATAATAGCTTCAGGGGGTTGTCCTTTGAACGGCCATTCTCCACACAAAAGTTCGTACCAGACAGTCCTGTTTCAAACATTTGTCATTATTAAGTGATTATATTATAAGAATAAAAATGAAATAGATTTTTGTAATGGCTAATTGAAGATCAGTCGATTTACAGAATTAATTTAATGAATGAGTGATGTGCATCAAGTTTTTCAAATTATCTGTCTTGGTGTGCGATATTATGAGAACTAGTGGAGTTCTCTAAAGAGAATAGAATGATCTATTGTACATCAGAGTTTTATAGTCTGGATCATTAAAGTTCCGTTCTTTTTTGGCATGGATAACGAGTGAAGAAGGTAACACAATCATACATACCCAAAAGCATACACATCAGAAGCACATGAAAATGGTAATTCTTCTTGGTCTCTATTCTGCTGTGGTCTCAATCGTCGTACTACTTCAGGGGCTAAATAACACAACCAGCCTGGTGGTATACTTAATCCATTGCCCTTCCTATGAGAAATTTGACAAAACAATTTGATTATAGAATTTTATGAGAGTATATTTATCATTAAATACATTTCAGCTAGAGTTCTATATCCATTTGTTATTATTTAAATATAAAATCGGTACAATGTCACAAGACTAGTTATAGAAAATTGTTGCCTTACCTATTGCCATAACACAACTTGGTAACACTGAATAATCCAAAGTCTGTGATTACAACTTTTCCATTTTCTAGGAATATATTTTTGCTCTTCAGATCTTTGTGTACTATGCCTCGAGCATGGAGGTATCCCATTCCCTGTAAAATAATAAAATATGTTATACTAAAACGTGTAGGGTTCTAAATATTTTTCAACAATTTTAAAATCTAAAAGTCTAAATTTCTAGGTATAATCATGTTTTTATTTTCAATTGAATTCTAATATCTAAAAAGATTTACCTGAGAAATCTGTTGGGCAATAATAGTAGTTTTGTTCATGTTGAATTTATCTTTACGGAGATGAATATGAGTGTAAAGAGTCATGCCTTTGCTCATACTAGTTACAATTGCCAAACGAGGAGGCTTCATACAAGCACCCATAAATAGAACTAGGTTTTCATGTCTTGTTTTTCGGAATGTTGCTACCTATAAGATAGTAGAGATAATATAATAAAAAAAAGCAATACATATTAGCGCTGGTGAATATGGAATAGACACTTCTTTGGCATCTTATTTTGGTGTAGAAACATTTCAAGTATAATATACCAGACAGAAAATGCTTCTGGTAATAAATCTATTGCTTGAACAAATTCTAATACTTCGATCCCGTCTTATGTGAAGAAAGTAATAAAATTGATAGCTGAAAAAAAAAAAAAAAAAAAAAATAGCGATTTTTCATACCTCCAGTTTGAATGCTTCTAGGGTCTTGTCATCGTCGAGGTAATAATCCATATTGAGAACTTTAATGGCTACATCCCCGTGCCAGTTCCCTCGATAAACTGTACCAAATCTTCCAGTCCCAATAGGCTCTCCAATATTAAGTTCATCATATGGAATGTCCCATTCTCTCATGGAGAGCTAAAATGATACAAATTATCTTACAATCAGAAACACAAGGTCAACTTGCGTTGAAAGACTTATTGCCTTCACTTCATTGGGATTGTGTGATTGGAAACTTAGTGAATAATAAACGACCCAGCAATATAGGTTCCCAATTTCTTATCTTCAGGATACTTGAATGTAATCCGTAATAAATCTTAACTTACACTATTTTGTCTTGGCCAGCGACTATCACCAGGTTCACCGTCAGATACTTGAGAATCTTGGGAATCGACACGAACTGGAGTTCTTTCTGAGTCAGTGCTAACACTTCCAGATCCCGAAACACTAACAGTTTTCTCGCTGTCGCTTGAAACATTAGTACCTTCTAGCCGATGTGTTTCCAATGTAACTCCTTTATCAGAAAGCATTACATCTATAATGAATGAATATCGTCAAGTTATTAAAAGATAGAAGAGAGATTCATCTATAGAACAAAAACAGAACACTTTAAATCTACCTGGAAAATTGAACTGTTGTTTAGCAGGTGCTTGTGGAGTTTGACTAGCATTAGGGGGGTGTAATGCTGGACTAGAAGGTGTCGAGCTGTTACAGCTCGAAGTATTTGAACTAGAATCTGCACCCTGTAAGATAATTATTTTTTTTTTAGTGAAAATGCAGAGAGATATAAGACTTTTTGCTAATCAGAATGTCACGCATCAATTAAGTATAACGTTGAAATTTTTATTGCCATTTCAGAACACAATATATCATCTGCTACAATGACAGAACAAAGATTATAAATATTAGATGGCTAAAAATCTACTACATTAAAAGTTCTGGGTAAATCACACTAATCGCACTAAAAAAAGCCATAGAAAATGAAACGGTATTTAATATTGTTTCAGGATAAATTTTTACTATATAGACAGCAAGTGTTGAATTCGTGCAAAGTTCACCCAGACGGTATTTTGATAGATATAGTTGTAAGAGAGAGCCGTAAAAAGCACAACTTGTAATATGTGTAAAAGATTATTTATGTTAGTTGAGAAATGAAAAAAAAAAAAAAAAAAAAAAAAACGAAAATATCTTTTACTGATGTTATTAGAATAAGAATCCCTCTGTAATGTCACTGTTTTATTTATAATTACAACCCTGATAATGTAATATAGTTAATAAATTGAAGAATAAGAGAACTAGTTACATACCTGGAAGGGTGTATTCATTGAGGAAGGAGGATGCGTACGTTTCCGATTTAAAGAACTGGATATAATTGCATTAGGATGGTTTGAAGATGTTATCCCAGGCCTGGTTAGTATTGGAGAAACATTCGTCATAGCTAAAGATATTTTATTTTTTAATTGCGATTAAATAAATGCGGTACATTTCATAACTATATTATTAGCAGTTTAATGGTACCTATTCTAAATTTCTAATAGGTCTATTCAAAGTTGTTGTTTTTTATTTTATTTTATTTTTTCGCTAAATTTGAGCATTCAAGAGCATTTGAAATTAACCAATAATTATTTAATACACCACCGTGTTTACAGAACTTTTGTTAATCCAGCCAACATTCTTTTACAATGTACACTAGATTCTCATGAAAAAATATGCTCACAGGTAGTGAGTATCTTGAAGAAAATCTACTGTACCAAGGAGTTACAGAAGAAAGAAATGTGTAGAAAAACTAATTGATTGAAAAAAAAAAAAAAAAGAATTGATTTTGAACATTTCAATTGATATCAGACATTAACATATCATAAGGAATGAAAATTTCAATTGGGTCTCAATTTGCTAAAAAATATCGATAAAAACTTTTTGATTTCGACTAACAAGATTTGAATAACAACGTTTTATAGATAAAAGACATGGCTTGTCTCCCATAACTCATGAATTTAATATTCATAAAGAAATTCGTGAAACCTGAAAACTAGGAAATCATTATATTCAATACAGTAATATTCTACGACTTACCATCAGCCTGTACAGTTCTTTTGAACTCATCAAACAGTTTTTGAGGAAGACCACAAGACGGTGGAACCTTAGACTCACAATCTCTATGGCACTTGTACTTGCACTCCTTGCACTTAAGACCTGTGCCAATGAACATTTGCTTATCACAATAATCACAAGTTGTCATCATTTTGAAGGTTTTAGTAAAACGGTGAGCAATAATGTGACCCATGCCACGGGTCACTGTTGGAGTTCGTGGAGATTTTGGCACCTGAAGACTTGCAACTATAAATAACAAGACAAAAGTCAATTAAACAAAATTACCATATTTTATAATGAAAATTTCATTCAATAACTAAAATTCTGCACATAATTTCGTTTATATATAGAATCCTATCAATTTATGAAATCATTTACAATTACTCTCAACAAGACCAATTAAACCTCAGTCTTTGATTTTTGCTACCCAATAAACATTGAGTATAAAAAAACCATTCTTGAGGAAGTTTCAATGTGTAATTGTGAATACTGATGTATCTCTGAGTGTATGTTTCTTCAGATACAGATTTTAGAATCTGTATTCACAGTAAAATATTACCCGACCTGTGGCCTTAGAGCTGTTATCGTCACTGTTAGCACCAGAATAAGGTGGTGAATTAATTGGGCTATCCGCGTTACTGTTACCCAATAGAATATCCCCAGTAATATCTGCACTGCTGCTACATGGACCTGGCTCAGTGCACAATCGTCCTCTAGTAGTACTGCTACCCACTGGTGGATCTCCGCCACTGTAACAACATAGTCATGCAAATGAAATTAATCTCATTAGCAAGGAAGTTTAAATTGATGTCAGGAATAATGGTGGTAGCTAGATCTCAGTATGAAACAAATATAAGAGACAAAGACAGTGCCGTAAGTTTTGAATTTCTATTCGACTCATCAACTTGATTTAAATGATAGTTTCTATAGATAAATATCATCTGGGCACACTGATTTGGTAGCATTGATATTATACCAAGTAATTAAAACACTAAAACTAAAAATGTGGTGGTATTAAATATTTGGGGTAAGAATAGACAATAAAATAAAACCTTGACGCCGTTTCTCCATTCTCAAGACGATTAGCCAGCTGCGACTCATGGGATTTAGATTTTGTCAGTGGGAATATTTCGGGTTGTGTGATGGTAGTTTGTAGGCCAGTTTGGTGTCTCTTGCACGGAGGAGGTGTAGTTGGAAGCCTTGCATCTGTAAAAATAAAAAATATTTATATCATTTTTTATTACACGATGCTTGCCCTATTATAGATTATCTTGTCTAATATCAACTGCAAGAAATAAATTGATTATTAAAAAATATTTTATAGCATCTTACTACGGCCTTGTCTATTAAGGAGAGGAGTAGACGGAGGTGTCGTTGTTGATAGAGAACTTATAGACGATGCTTGGCCCAAGGTATCGCTGTTAAGATTATTATTATTATTATTGTGATATGGAATGCTATCTTCAGAGGGCACAGAAGAACGAGTAATACGAGAACGTGCTGGGCGAGGAGAAGGCCCACTTCGTAGGTGATGTCTGTCCCATGAATCCCAATACAAGGCCATCTCGCTGCTTTCCATATCTCCTCGTAATAGAACATCTGTAGCAGTAATTAAATGAGTATAAAACTATAATGAAAGACTTATTTATGAACATTTACAAGTAAAATTTGGATATTGATTATTAATTAATTCTTAGTCAATAAACTTGACGGGTTTTGAGCCTCACCCATATAACGATGAAGATTGTGTAATGCCCTGCAAAGCCTACGGAGTTCCTCTTCATGCCGTACATTATTTTCACCCAGCATACTACCTAATTCATGTTCTGATTTTTCCTTCAACGCTTCTAGAGAACTTGCTTTTGAACAAACCATCTAAAATTATAATAATGTGTTCAATTGGCGTAAAGATCTTTTTAGGATTGACCGCGGTCATATACTGAATTGTCATTCAATGATGTCCTTTTTTCGAAAAAAAAAAAATAAATAAAGGCAAGCAATTAACGTCCAGACAGTAAAGCCCTAAGGTTTCGTGAAAAAACTGTGTCTTCTTTGAGTGCAATTAATTTTATCTATTTACAATTAAAACGATGGAACTGTAAGTTATCGAACAATTGTCAAATAAATTATATCAATTCATTGGTAAAACATTGTGTTAACACTTCCAGTGGGTGATTCAGCAAAATTAAAAGTCTTAAATCAATTTTTATAACAATTAATACCTGAATTGATTCTTGCGTAAGCCCAACAACACGAAGCCATTGTTGCAGAGATGGATATTGCCTCATTTCAACAGGCAAGGACTCGACGGCTAGTTTAGCCTTTCTCACAAGTTGTTTGGAATATAATTTTATTAATTTACCCTGTCAAAAGAAAATAGTAATTCGATTATAAATCATTTTCAGTCGAAGAGAAATTCCTCTTTCATATTCGATCACGGTTCAGTTCAAGTCATAGCATCGTCAATGCCTAGTTATTCAGAGTTGTAATATTCTTTATTTCAGATACATAACAAAGAGGAGGAACAATGTACTCATCGGTATTACTTATAATAATCTGCGATAATTACACTCATGAATTTAGTGTTAATTTACAAATTCATACATGGGTGGACATTGTCAATTATTAATAAGGCTGTACTGTGAACTATCTGGCTTTGAGATCTTTTTTAGGAATATTTCACATTATGAGAATAATGTTAATTTGAGGATTTTGATTTTCATGAACATCTGGCTGTGCTGATACATGAGGAAGATCTTGTAATAGAGGCCTGCGAGAGAATATAGTATAACTGCAGCTGTGGCTGCTCGATTAGTACACACTCTCATGAGTGCACTAGCCATCTGGTTGGATAATATTAGATTTCCAATTCCAATCAAAGTTAGTCGGATGATTGAGCGAGTGAATTATCTCTTGCAGGGCACACATAATTTCGATAAAGGGTATTCTGCGTTAATGTAGAACTATCTGCAATTGTTTTTCTTTTGATTTTTAATTTCAAGTTGAAATCGATTTGCCAAAATTTGCGGAATATGCTCGGCCCCTTTCAGAATGATATCTATGAGTGATGAGATACAATAAGTGTCAATTAAAAACGGAGTATCAAAAAAGGCTGAGAAAACTTGTTCTATTCTAATTTTCATATCTTTTCTATTGCAGTAAAAAAAAAACGAAAACAATAATTCTATTTGTATAAGTTACATGAAAGTACTTTAGACATTTGCTTCAACCCATATTTTCAATGTAAATCATTTTATGGCTGCTTTTGAGAGGAATCAATATCTAAAAGGTAGGTAAAAATGAATATATAATAATCAGCCAAAAAAAAAACAAGCAAATATGTTCAATTTGGATTGGATGTTGGTAGAAATATAGAAATATCAAAATCATGTATAAGTATGAAATCATGGATAAGTGCTAAACCACTATTGGCGCTACATATTTCTGGTACTAAAAGTAAGGATATTACTTTCAGCATTTGAACTTTATGAAGTTTCAAATCAGTATAAAAAATCAAAATATTGTAAAAGAAATTAAATGCATTAGAAACTTCACTTTCTAAATATTAACTTACTATTGTATGCCTAAACAATACTCTTGGTGATAATATTGATTTAGCTAGAATAATAATCTAAGAACAGTTCTAACTTGAAATTAATTCTTCGGAGATCAAGGGCAGTCGGCTAACTCTAATTTTCTGATTTCCTGTTACTTAGTAAGTCTGCTTTTCTAAGTTTACATATAATCACATGATATCTATTCCATCAATTGAGAGACTTTATTCATGAAAAGTAGCTATGAATCTTGACGAAAATAAAAAATGGAAAAAATCAACTCGTCAATAATAACAAATGAAATTTGATGAAGAAAAAAAAAAAACAATTTCGTAAAAAATAGTTATCATTACACTTCCAGCATAAATAAGAATAATTTTTACCACAGATATCTGATGTTATTTTATATTTTTATACATATGAGTGGCAAGTGTGACAGAGTTTATTCTCTTGATATTTCTTGTCACATTACAACAGATTTTTCAGAGTATACAACATGAAATTGGCTGAGTTGATTGAATTTTAATTAACATATACATGAAGTTCAGAAAAAGAAAACTCATTTGAAATTGGAATGTGGACCGATGACCCTATTCCTAGATATTTCAAATCTGTGAAGAGACAAGTCTCCTAGATCTATATGACGAAGGTTAATAAATCCATCAATGTGTAAAAATAATTAACAAATGCACCGGGGTTGAAAGTATTATTTGTTAAATCTTTATCATTTTTCGCCAAGCTGTAAATCGTGGTTAAAATAATTCAGAATAAAACAGGTTCCATGACACGTCAAGCCAAGTTTGACCCAAGTGGTAAGGATAACTTGGAAGTAAATAGTTGGGAGTAATACGCGAAGTAAGGAGACATAACTATTTGTAAATAGTCGCTCACGTACCTCGAGAGTACGTATCTCTTGCTGCGTAAGCTCGGCGCTTGTAGAACACTGAGTTCGTAAGCCTTCGAGCCGATCGGCCCAGATGTCAATCATGGATTGATCGACATCCAGGGCTCGCCGAATATCCTGTTCGGCCTCCTCGCTGTCCGCCATAACTAAAACGGTGCCACCGTCTTGCCTCGGACACCAAACAACTTACTATTTCACTAACATAGTCTCCCTACCGCGGAACCGCTATTGAATTCGATATCACAGGTCTTGTAAGTAACCAAACCACTTATCAACATTGACAGCCATCTTGGCGGCCTATCAATGACGTAGGTGCCCGGCAATCCGTATGCAATCCCACCTCCTCGGCCGTCAAGCTGCTCGAAGTCAAGACCTCTTTACTATAGAGGTTGTCTCATTGGAGAATTTGCGACTCACGCTCGACTCAAACGCGTGCGCAAGTGCAAACTCGGTACACGGTATAAACCATGGTATAAACACATACTTCCAACGATTAAACAGAACATGGGTATTCTTTCCGTGTGTGCGTTCGTTTCGCGTTCGAACCATGTTCGAACAAGGCCTTTAAGCTCGATTTCCAATAAGGCACAGCGACACACCCTTCTTGGACTGATATGCAATGACGTCACGAACCGCTAACCAATCTCCGTCGAGACATCGTAAAATCTCGCCGTTCCGAAAGAGATTGATTTCAATGTAAATAAAATAGTATTTTAGGAACACTCGAAATACCGTAGCGGCGGGTGTGTCGGTCTCTTGGCATTTGTGTCTTATTTTCACTGACAGTTGTTTGTCTGTCGATGACTCTTGTCCGTGATTATTCATTTAGCCTTTTATGTCATGTATTCGACTGTCAAATTTTGTGCCCCGAGTTTGAACTGTAAAATTTTATTTAACCATCATATTGCATGTTAACATTAAGTAGATTTTATAGAAATGGTGAACATAGATATGATACAATTAACCTATCCACTACATTGGCTCGTTTGGAACAACAAGTACGATGATCTCGACAAAGAGCTGTCCACTAAATTGGTAGGTCAAACTTTTCTCTCATATTCTCTCTATGTTATTGTTCGACATCATTAAATGACCCTAGCTTTTTGCGCATCATTATAAATACCTTGGGTTATTCAAAGTTAATACAAATAAATTGTCAAATATTACCAAACCCATTCGTGATTTTGGGAGTTCATCACATCATGTTTTTTGTTAACTAATTCTGATCGCACTTTTTAACATTTGGTCATAAATACTATTGAACTCCATAATAACAGTTCTTTTTTCTAGTCATTATTGTATATACATATATAGCGTGATACGTCAGTCATAAGTAGCTCTTTTTTTATCTCGATCTAACTTCTTCGCATTTACCAAAAACATGTACAAGAAATAATGGCCACATCTAAAAACAGTCTTAGCAGCCATATAAATGTATGAAGCCTTATCAATTTGAATGATGGCCCCGAACTATAGTATCTCTCCATATGAGTAATCCGTCAAATCGCATTATTTGTTGAAAAAAAAAAAAAAAATAGGATATCCTATCTTTTGTCCATACATCAAACTCCGAAATTTATACATTTTTTTTTAGATTCTTACTACATGTCTGAATAGGTATTATTTTGACAATATTTAGTAAAGATGTATAGTTATACCATCAGGGCACAATATATTATGAAAATCTAAATGAGCCTTGTACATTTGCCAGTAATCCACAGTTTCATTGGCAATTGGAATTAATAAGGCCTGTGTTATTTTGTTCATGTAAATTTTTTCAGCATGATAAAGAAAAATGCGATAACAGAGGAAGAACACCTCTGATGTTAGCCGTAACACTTGGCCATGCTGAAGCGGCACGAATATTACTACATCATCAAGCTAATGTAAACACGGAAAATACACAAGGCTGGAGTGGTAAGTGATGAGTTGTTGGTCAGTTGTACTCTTACCAGATGATTGAAATTTCAATTGAATGTAGATTGTGTGAAGAATGCCTTAAATGCAATAATACTGCATACTTTTGATTTCAATATACTAAAAGATGGGTTTTTCTGGATTTATAATGGAGTCACATCAACTGTATGTTTATAATAAAATTTCTTTTCAAGTGGTCCAAGAAGCTGTTGGGACTGGTGATCCAGAATTACTTCAAATGGTGCTTGAACGTCGAGATTACCAAAGATATTCAAACCGGGTTGCCGGAATCCCTGAGCTTCTCCATAAGCTCAAACAGGTCCGTTATCTTAGTTTTATAAACGTTTTGGTCTGTGCAGTGATCAATAAATAATCATAATTCATTATTCTTATAGGCGCCTGACTTTTACGTCGAAATGAAATGGGAGTTTACTAGTTGGGGTAAGCATGAGCTTGAAAAATTACATCTCTAATTGGGCATTGTTTAATTAATTCTTTGTTGTTATTATCACAGGATACATTTATTTTACATAAAACCTTCTATAAATGCCAGAAGCTTCTCAATATTTGAATGCTATTATTCTACCTTCAGTAAAATTTTTCAATAAAAATATCCTCTTTTGTTAAAAAATCATCAAATTTCTTTTCACGAAAATCAAAAGCTCAGCAGTTGGATATCCCGTCTAATCTCTGTACAATTAGTTTCATATGGCCACTTGTACATATTGGCAGTATGTCTGGGTGCTCAGTCTACAATAATTATCTAAATGAAATTCTCCAATTAACAAATTTTTGGATCTGCTATCTGGAAATCCATTGCATCACATAATCATTTTCATCTTGAGCACATAACTTTTTACCAAAGTCCCTTTTACGCAGTTCCTCTGGTTTCACGGATGTGCCCCAGCGATACATATAAAGTGTATAAGCAAGGCAGCAATGTTCGGATCGACACTACGCTGCTAGGTTTTGATCACACTAATTGGCAACGTGGAAATCGTAGTTATATTTTCAAAGGTCAAAGTAAGTTAGCAAGCGGAAAAATTATTTGACGTTATGCATGTAAAATATTGTTTCTGTATAATATTTTTACAGTTGTCAATATGTTTGAATTATTTTCAATTGACTATAATTTATTATGCACTAATAATACTTAATTGACAATAACAAATGCAAGCTGCAACAAATGCTCCTGTGGCAATTAGATGTGCACGCAGTTATGTATTCAGCATGCTGGGACAGGAATCAGGTGATACTGTATTTTCCGTCCTTTTATTTCCTGTCTTATTTTAATACTGTATCCGTTGAGTATACTTTAATTAAATTTGGGTACTTACAAGGTCTCATGAAATGAAAAATATCCTAATTCCTCTGAAATGCCCTAAATTGGCTTGCACTAATTCCCTGCCTATTATAAATACATATTTATGCAAAATAGTAAGAAAAGAAAAAAAATATGTATTATTTTCTTCATTTCCGTTCCGTGACAGTACTCTTAAACGTTCACCGAATTTTAATATTTGACATTTTAATTAGTCGAAACTCTTTTAGCAGTGTAATTCTTTTGCACTTGGTATTTTTTATATACCAAGGCATTCTATTGATATAAGTTAAGCCGAATGATGTCATCATCAAATTTGAAAATGATGCAATCCAGCTGGATAAAGAGCTAAACAAATCCCAGTCACCTTATAAGTCTGGATTCACAATTATGTACACAAAACATGTCTTATATTTTTTTAGCTTCTGCTTCTATTTTTTATGAAACTAAAACAGGGTCTGCTTTTATTTAAACAAGATCTTTTTTTTTTTTTGTATAAACACAGTTCAGAAAACGAAGAAACTGTATCAATTTTTGCTGCATCTTGGCAGTTAATATGCATATTGGTATGGTAGGTGCCTCACCTCTGGCCACCTCCATGCATGCTGATCATGGCTGGTTGTGTAATGTACAGTTATTTCTCAAATGATAGTAACATGAGAAAAGTTATGTCCAAGCGACAGCAAATTAGATTTAGTAACTTTTCATTTAATCATAAAATAGTTCATCCAAAAATCAAGATCTGTATGCACATACATATGAGTAAAATGATGACTCTTATTTGTCTACATAAATGACCATGTATATATTTTGCATCATTTGGTATTCGTTAAGTGTACAAGTTACTGTCACAGGAGTAGATTCAAATATAGGCTCAATAGAAGAATGAATAGCATACACTTTCGCGTTTTAGAAGACATGCTTCACTCTTATTGCAGGAGGCATTGTTAATGTAGAGCCATCCACTTGTATTGCCTAATATGTGTAATAAGTATAGCCTGATAATAGATGATGGTGCCACAATGATGGAGGTCGATCATGAAACGAGAAAAGTATATGTCGAACATATGAAACTGGTTGGAGAAGACAATGAACAAATGATACAACCTTCCGAAGAGAGCATAATTGCACGACTTACGAATCCTATTGTCACCACCTATATTGACACTGAAAAAATTAGCTTTGAAAGGTAAATGGTGTGATTTTATGCTCAGTAATATATTTACATTGTTTAGTGATGTTCTGACGAGGTCTGTTAGTAACCTCTGCGCTGTTCATCGAAGAATTATTGAATAATGAACAGATTAAAATTCTCCTGACAAACGTTTCCGATTCTACAGGAATAAAGCAGGTTTATGGGGATGGCGTTCTGATAAAAGCGAAGCTGTAAATGGGCATGATTGTAAGGTATTCAGTGCAAGCAATGTGGAATTGATAACAAAAACACGCTTAGAACATCTGTCCGAGTCAGATCGAGCCAGAGCTCGCGCTCCTCGTACACCTCTTCAGTCTTTTCTTGGCATTGCTGAACAACAACAAGAAAACACCAACAATGCTGCCAGTGTATTTATATTTTTAATTTATTCAATACATCTGTGATATGATGAACAAGAATATTGATGTCAAGCTCATGATCTTGTAAATTTGATTAAATCATTTTAGTTTAAAGATTGCATCTTCAATAGTATCTATAAATAGTTTGGAATTTTTTAATAACATTCAATTTGTGAGTTAAAATATTGAGAGAGGTGATTATGTGAAGAATAATGTTCAAATTCATGTCTTTTTCTGAGCTCTAGTATCTATAAATCTCGTAATATTTTATACATTGTTTGTTACAGGAAGAGTTTCTCAATATTGGAAATCCTTGCAATATTACACCTGAAGAATATTTCGATCCAGATGTTGATTTGAACGGAAAAGACATTGGAAGACCAAAGGAAGTTAATACAAAGATACAAAAATTCAAGGTAGTTTTACTACGTACTATAGTATATAGATATATACAGACTATAACAGAATTTCCTCCCTCAAAGATAACAGCATTATTCCTTGTCAAATATGGAATCGAAACTTCCTGTACCATTTTTTTTGTAACGGGGGTCATTCGTTCCTTATCATAATTAATCAAAAAGTAGCAAATCTAGCGCATTGCATGATCGAGATTATCCCAAATTTGAATTCTTATTTTTGTAAGCTCATTATGTCATTCCTAAATGATACTTATGAGGCAAGTTTAAATAACAGATAGTTGGATAGATGGAGAGATGTTGATAACAGATGCTGTAATAAACTTGGTGATCTTTTATCACAAGGAATAGATAATCCTGAAACGAATGATACTCAAATTTGTAATCCATCGATTTTTGACTTGATGAGTTTTCCTTGTACATACACCATACACATAAGTAAATCGCAATCAGTTATATTGAAGTCCATTTTTTAATTGTCATATAATTTTACTTGATACTTGCATAATGAAAATGTGCGTAAGATTTATGTAGCCATCCGTCTTGGCAATCAGAGTAACTGATGCTTATAGAAGAAGTCATATGAAAATAATAGAATGTAAAGGAAGAGTTTCAATCAAGGCGGTTTTTGGCTCCATTTGCATTAGTCAAGGGATATGTTTATTCCTAATAATTTTATGCCTGAGTATCTTGAAATTTATTTCTTCTTTTTTAAATGAAATTGTTTCTCGAAGAAACCATGCTGCATAATGATACACGCGATAGTACTATTCCAACGAGCGTATGGTTCGATTACACAGAAAAAAATATCTTATTTGGCAGTTTTTGCATTGTAAATATCAATTCATTTCGTCTGATTGTTTTTCTGTAACCAGATACTCAAATGGAGCCAAAAAAAGGTTCTGATTGAAACTTTACCCTTTTAAACTCGCTTGAATCCAAAGTATAGCTAATGAGCTAAGATTAGATATTCAGAAAAATAAAGCATAGTCTACTAATTAAGCATAGCCGCAAGAACCTGAATACTTGGTTACATATTAGGTTGGATTATTTAACCGCAGGCAACTCTATGGCTTAGTGAAGAGTATCCTCTGAGCTTGCAGGAGCAGATTATGCCTATTGTAGACTTGATGGCGATATCAAGTTCCCACTTTGCCAAGTTGAAGGACTTCATCCAAATGCAACTTCCGGCTGGCTTTCCCGTAAAAATTGGTATATTTAAAAAGTTATGCGCTCACTGGGTTCTTTCTTATTATCACGCGAAGTCATAATCATATTTTTCTTTTTAGAAATTCCACTATTTCACGTCCTAAACGCAAGAATAACTTTTGGTAACATTTTCGGATTAGATCAAGAAGTACCTCATGTCGGAAGGCTGCAAGATGGTAATAAAATTACATGTTTAGTCGATGATGTTTGCTTTGAAGCTCCGCCAGGATATACGAAATTAGGTAAATACAAATCTGCTATTTTTCATATGAATTAAGGAGATATCTGATGGGATCCAGGAGATCACTGTCCAGTGTTCGAAATCAAATTACATATCTAATTTTGAAAAATAGGTGCTGATGTTAGACGTCAATTTAGCATAGAGGAAGAAGATGATTTACTGCAGTTTGCAATCCAGCAAAGTCTCATTGAAGCTGGCAGTGAACGTGATGAGGTATGGCTTATTTTATGACCTACATATTTGTATTTCTCAGGGTAAAAGAAATATCTGGAGTTATAAAAAATATAAATTAAATTGAATTCAGTAAAATTGAAACCGATTAATGTTGTGATTTCAATTTATGAATTCGTTATTCTCGTTTTGATTTACAGGTAGATATATGGGAGGCTTTGAGAGCACAAAAACCGTCCCGTCCGACAACGCCTAATATTACGAACGAAGAAGAGAGACAACTCCAAAGGTATTATCATAAATGATTCAATAACATTGAATGATTATTTAGTTATTATTTTCTTATAATGAGTTCAGTCTTTATTCTTTTAAATTAATTGTCATATTTTTTTCCTGCTTATTAATTCTCAGACAGGTATGTCACATCATATTATTTTTTAATATAAAAATAACAGGTAGAATACCTTCTTTCTCATTATACATATACGAAAACCATTATATTATGTTTATTTTCTACCATTATTAGTGATTTTTAATAAGGTTTTCAGTAGCGAATATTAGCACATCTCTAAGATACCCATCGCACTTCCCAGATCTTTAGCACTTTTGAAGTTGATACGCAGTGCCGTTTCACCTGCTGAGAAAAGATTTGAAATTTTTATTAATTTACAGAGAGACTTGGAATAGTAATGAGGATAATTTGATGTTCTTCTAAAATTATGCAGTCCGGGGAATCTCAACGTACAAGGAATATAATTTGTCCGTTTCATTGCCCGAAATTTACCAAAATTGTTGAAGTTGTATGACCATTAAAAAACGCAACGATTCAATATTCAATTTGATGTACTTTATATCTGTCTATTACACTTGAATAATCATCAATGTAATTCACCCAGGGCTATTCAAGCTAGTCTGGCGCTGTATCAAGAGACGGTTGGTGGATGTGAAATTGAGGACGAAAATCCGATGAGCAGAGGTGCGGTAGAGAGAGAGGAGACTTGTGAAACACTAGAGGGACCCGTAGAACAACTTAGACTAGCATTACGTCTTTCAGAACAACAGCAACTGGAAGAAGAACAACGCCGTCTTCTAGAAGAAGAAACATTTCAACAAGTGCTCGAGCTATCTCTTACCGATAAGTGAACCTTAAAACCATGGTATTATCGATCTATACTTGGGTACTCGGAATGTTAAGAACTTACGATTTTGCGGTAGACGGGCTATAATATAAAAGTAATTTCTTTTTATGATCTATATAATATTTATTAATAGATTAATTATTCTACATTGCTTACCAAGAATATTTGTTATTAAAAAGTATACAAGTATGTTATATAATTGAAGAGAGAAGTTAATGTAATGTTAGTTAAGCAAATGAATGATTTAATTTATTATGTTATTTATTTCTTAGCTACATTTTTAAATAAAAGAAAAAAATAAACGGAAAAATAGAGACTTTGAGGGATTTTTAGCATCAAGGTATATATTCTAATGACAATTACCCATTTTCGGCCAGAATTTTAATTGAAATTTATTATCCTTATTTCCAACATTTCCTGAAATCTGTTATCTTGTCGACTCGAGTTCGATCAAGAATTGTTTTCGACACGCTTGAAACCCCTTAAAGTCGTAAGATAACGAAGGCTTGAAAATTGCGACACAAATGTTTATTCTCAGTTACCATAACAGTAATCAAACATTAATATTTAATACTCAAATTTTACCAGTTCCTATGGAGTTCGATTCTAGTACTTTTGATATACACCTAATTTATGCCTTATAGCATTGTAATAATCTGTCAATTTGTGCAAACACATGTGATTCACAAGTCCTCAATTTATGTTTCTCGTCATTTATCCTGAGCTATACACAGGGATCAGCTTGTACCAGTTGATGTATCTGCATTATGGAGTAGCGTGCAGACCTCACAGTCGTTCCTTTATTGATTCAAACATTTTATTTACACTTATTTATCTAACTCAGTAGAGTGGGTATCATCGTAACTTCTTTAATTAGCATAAAATAGTTGTTTGTAATGTTAAGCATTGAAATTTTAAATAAATATACTCTATAATTGACAAGACAAATTTTCAAAGCAAACA
The DNA here is from genome assembly GCA_949628255.1 of Macrophya alboannulata. Classification (NCBI taxonomy): domain Eukaryota; kingdom Metazoa; phylum Arthropoda; class Insecta; order Hymenoptera; family Tenthredinidae; genus Macrophya; species Macrophya alboannulata. The sequence continues at coordinate 39,498,886 of OX451207.1, read as the reverse complement.
ATTATAATTATCTTTTTCTCGGCCAAACAAAAAAACAACGAAATTTGAGGGTGAAACCAAAAATTAAAAAATATATCTCAGAATAGTGCCACTCTTTTATATATATAGGCAATAACATAATCCTTTTTCGATACGTAGCCACATATTCCAGTCTTCTAAAAATCCCTTTTCTATACACAGATGTTTCTCATGTTTCCTTCCTTCAGTGCTGTGAGGCCTGAGCATGTGATGGTAAGAGTTCATTGTTTGAAAAAAGTGTGAGAATCAACCACAAGTGTCGGGACTTATAGTACAATCTTTTGCGACGTTTGATTCGTCAAAAATGTATTTATTGTCCGGAAAAAGTAAGAAAAAGAAAACAAAAAAAAAAAAAAAAAAATGAAACAAACATACGACTATTAAAACAGCAAAATCAATTTCTTAGCCATTGCTGTGTATGAAATGAATTTGAACTATTCAACGAATAGTTGCTGTTGGGTCGGTGCTTCGAAAAGCAACTCAATGGTATTTGAAAATGCCTTTTATATGTATAAAACATTACTACAGCATATGTTCAGTTAGAAAATTTATTCATACTTCCACACATACAGATACAGACTGAATACTTTATTCATATGAAATCAAAACTCTCCACTAGATTGCTAAGAAATAAAATAATGCACGAAAAAATGTAACTAAGATGAAATATTGTACGTTGAATGATATTTCAATTTTACATGATTGTAATGATTTTCATAGTAAGCCAATATAAGAAAAAATTGTAAAGAGCCTGGTATACCTAATTATTGTAAAAAACCAATCTATTCAAACTCAGTTTGTGCCCTGTAACAGAAAGTAATATGAAACGTTAGTGCCTGGATGTTAATTATTTGCAATATAATATGTTGGGTAATCCACGTCATTTCGGTAAACTCCTGCATAACATCACTGGCCGATTCGGGATTCTTTTACTTAAACATACCAGAATTGTTTTTTGCAACGATTTCAAGTCGAGTACCAATTTTTGAAATGACATACATTACCCCATGTATATATTTTGGGATAAAACGAGTAGGATATGGTTTCACATATGTATATATTTCGCATAAGCGTGGTTGAAAGAGGAAACAGAAACTTCGTTCTCCAAAAAAATAATGATTTTAGATTTTCGATTGTCCACTAAATTTGAAACTGTACTCAGCATCTGAATCGATGATTGGAACGGATCCTAAAATTGAGTAGACCCATAACATACCGTCGGAACATAGTCCCCAAGACATTTGCACTGCGTTCAAATCGGTGTTCATTTTTATGAGCTTGTTGATGCCATTTCTTTCTAACAGCAGTCCAATGATTGACGTGATCTCTCATAAGTACTTCTCGCGATCGCAATGTCTGTCCTTCCTGAAAAGTTATTCGAATTCAATTATAATACTATAACACATCTTGTATTACATTTCATATTCATCTCTGGGTTTATATTCCCTACAGCATTGAAATTAATAATCGGTTTGTTTATTCGGTATTTTCATTTTGGCAAAACCAGATGTCGACAAAATTAAACTTACATAATCCAAGTTCAGATCTTCTTTAGGCAAAGTTATAGGAGATGGTACACGATTTCTAGGCCAGGCTTCTTCTCGTGGGAGAGGTGCTGGTAAGGAATGAACATCGTGTATATCACCATCTGAATCAAATACAGTTGTACTATTTGCGTTTGCTTCATTTAGTACTTCAGGACTTGGACTGCGGACTCTAAAGAATGAATGAAGTTTAACAATAGCACAGAGAATCTATACAACATCATACATTCACCCTATACTTACTTAGGTACAAGATTCGGATTCCGTGGTTGATTCGCCATCCAAGCACGACATATAGGATACAATGGTGTGTCTTCTCGAAACTGTGCAAGATCGACGCTACGATCAAACAGCTTCATGACGTAAGTATGGTGAAACGCTGTGTCCATTGGAACCTGGCGTCGTCGTCGTATCTTTTTCGTTTGTTGAAATCTTATCGTTTTTGACGGGATCATAGATTCTCTGTTCAAATCATAATCAATATTGTTAAACATATGGCTAAAACCATATAAAGGATTGCAGACAATTTCCTTCTTGTATAATCAGATGCTATTTACTAATTAGACAATGAAAATTTCAAACGTGGCAATATTTCTTGTCATACAATGATTCTCAGTTTGAAAATTGTAGATATAGAACAGTGAAACTTCCAAACAGCAAACATCTTCTGGGACCAACAATTTTTTATAAGCACAAATCTAGTAATTAGGGAAAATATTTTCTATTAGAGCCTATGATTTTAAGATCTTTTACTGCAAAATCGGTGACCACTTTTATGAGGTGTTTGTTAACCGAAGTTTCTGTTTGATATAGGACATAGAAAATGATTATTACAATTTTTTAATCTGATGCTTATATTCCTGCGTTGAGCTCTCCTCGCTTGACTCAGCAGATGATCCGGAGTCACTATGCTGCAGAAGTTCTCTCAAAGCTCCCTTAAGTCTGTCTCGTGCAACTAGCACATCATTGTCACCTAAAAGTGTAGATTTCAATGGACACTTAGTTTGAAAGTTTACTAGATTTTTTTAGCTAGTATAAGTCTAAACAAATTTTGTTTGACTTTGTGGAAGCATTCTTAGATGTTAGAGAAGATTTGTTGAATGTAAACGTCGTAAAAAAATAGAGACATTAGGTGTATTATTTATATTAAAAAAATTATCGAAAATGATTATAGGGATAATATTGGTACTTGATTACCTATCTCATCTTTTACTTCTATTTTTAGACGACTTGCTGCCAAGGTTTGAAGATTTCGTTTTTTACCCATCTAAAGAAAAATGAAAAAATATACTTGTTAAACCTAGCGATAAATTACGTGACTAAATTGATTTCGTATCGTTTATCGATACATAGGAAAATATTATCGTGATAGTTAAAATTGAAATTGAATCATTATACGTATAGAGCATTTTTGTGGAAACAAAACAGGACAGTAGGCGTCTGACATTGTGTTCATTGTTTCATAAATTGTCAGCAGCCAATAGTCCTGTTGTTACAATTTTGTTGAAATATAGGTAGATAATTCTTGATTTACGAACTTCTTAACGGTATTCTTTTATTTATTAGTGGTCAACCACGGCGTTACAAAAAAAACTTGACATTTGAATGTGTGGAGAAGTTTTACAAATTATAATCCTCAAAGAAGGAGAAAAGTAACTTCAATATTAGAATTTCTTACCTTTGACTAGACGCGTTAAATTCCAGTGATACAAACTAATTGGCAATTAATCGGTTTTTGGGCAAAACGTAGTGCCTAGATGTAGTGTAACGACGAATAACCTCGACAACTGCACTCCGCACTGACAAGTGTGTAAATTTGAGGTTATGGTTGACGTAAAGGTCATATGATATTTTGGCGCCAATTTCAAAATGAAAGTGGGCTTGAAGTGGGCTTGGGGATGAAACAGCGTCTGAACTTACCGACAAAAATAACATTGTAGTATATCTATAGTGTGCGAATATATATAGATATACAGTAATGCTATTTCAGTCGGTAAATTCAGCCACTATTCATACCCCCAAGCCCATTTTCCCGGCTCACATCAGTCAACGACCTCGCATCAGTCAACGACCTCGTTAATTTTTAATTTTTAAAAATCAAAATTTTTATAATATAAGTATAGGTATAATTATGTATGCTTAATAATATATCTATTTCACAAATCCTAAATGAATAATCTCGTTACGAAAAAAAAAAAAATTTGAGAAGGATTTTTTTCAACCCTTCACAGTGGTCTTCTTTACATAAATTTAATTTTGACGAAATCACGGTAAACAAGCAATACGAAATGTATACTGATCAGTTGTATGTAACGTTTATTGTTTGATATTTTTAATTTTATAAGAAATTTCCGTACAATATATTACTTATTGTGGAAATCTTTAGTGATTATTAGTCAAATTCTTTAAATTGTGAATAAATACCATCTCTAGCCATTATAGCATTGAAATCGCTAATTATAATAATGTTTATAGGTCTCGAGATTTCCTGGAAAAAATGTGAAAGATATTTCTTTGAAACGATTGAACTTGAAAATTATTCTTCTCGCTTTGAAATTTCAATTGTCAACAATGAATTAATAAATTATTGCAAATATTGTGCCAAAAAAAAAAATTGCGCCTCCTCCTCCGCCACCGCGCCGCTTACAAACCGCCAAGCGCTGCTATGAAATTGTAATGAAGTAGATTTCACTAGATTCGTCCAGCTGTGGCCTGGGTCTCTTTTCCGCATTCGCTTCTAGATTCTATGAACATGTATATCCAATTATGTGTGTACAGCTATGCTCACACTCTGACGCTAGGAACTGGTAAACATTCTAAACAAATATTGCCCAATTATAATAATTTTATTACATAATCTACGCGAGGTTATTCAGAACGTTGTTCAGAGGTTATCAGGTATCATAGCTCGCAAATATCTTGATATTAACAGGTATACTATACATGTATATTCTTAGTTCTTGTTTTATAAATGTTAATATTCTCCTATAAATTATCTGTTCTGTACAGTGCTTTGCTATTTCATATATTTTATCATATCCTTCAAATCCCTGCCTCCATGCCGTTCATACTATACATTGACTCAAACTTACCTCTAGGATTCATTTCAGTTATTGTTATGAAATATTATTGTTACAGGAGTTTATATGAAATAGATAAACGACTGTAGATAATGGCCTATCATATAATCAACGTGTTGTTTACAATCCTCTGTATATTCATACACATCAATGCGGCACTGCAATGTTTCTCAACAGATACTGACAATTACAAATGTCATTTTGGAAAAAAGTCGCCGTATAGATACATTGCCAATCACAATGATTCACAATTAAATTATTCAGGTATGTTTGCAAATATTATGAAAGATAGATGTTTCAAAATTATCATACAAAAAAAAAAAAAAAAAAAACCAATACTAGTAGTAAACATGAATTTGTAATAAACAAATTTTATATTTAAAAATTGCTGATCTTCCGAATTCTTAATTTACTTTTCACTTATTTTTACAGTCAGATTATTCTTTAGTTTATTAAAGTATTCAAGAAATATGAACAATAACTGTCTTGTATTTACATAATTGACCTTGTGGCAGAGCCACTGTTCTTGACTTAGTAATTGTTTGTAATTAATGAATAAACTTGTCTCATTTAAAATTTCAGGATGTACAGCAAAAAAGATATGGCTGCTGATACGTCATGGGACACGTTTTCCCAATGATGAAGTTATATCTCAAATTAATAACGTACTTCCAACATTAAAACAGCAGATAATCGACCATTATGAAGCTAATGAATCAATGGTTTCAACGGAGGTAGTTAACGAACTTGTTAAATGGAATCTCACTCTGGACATAGAAGACGAAATGAAACTGGTAGAGGAAGGTGAAAGGGAGATGGTAGATCTTGCCGAAAGATTTCAGGAACGATTTTCCAACGTTCTATCAGAAATATACAGCAATGAGACTTACAAAGTAATTCATGAATTGAACAATCATTGATAAGTTCATAATTTTTCTGCCTATAATCTCATACGAACGTTTTTATCTGTCATAGTTTAAGCACACTCCGTCACAACGTACAGAAGAAAGTGCAAAACATTTTGCACTTGGCTTATTTGGTCGGAGCGCCTCCCAAAATGTTTGGTATTATCCGCCCGAGGAGAGGGATGATGTTCTTCGTGTATGTATTTGGTTTCTTTTTTTCTTGTCCATGCTATAGGTAGTCTAATTAATTTTTCATTTAGTTTGGGCTTTTGGTCATGTTTGTAAGATTGATTAATTGGGTGATTTCGCGAAATCTTGGTCCGGTTTTGTACCTCCAATTTTTAGATTTTGTTGTCCCATCTCATATGTCTTTTGCAGCCTTCAAACTAAATCTAAAAATCGAGGGTACAAAACCGGGCCAATAATTGGTGGAAAAAACCCAATTGCATATGCTACTCCACCCAATAATCCCTTTATATTTCAGTCTTATAAACATTGCGATCGCTGGCAATCAGAAGTAAAGAAGAACCCAGCTGCATACGAACAAGTGGAGCTATTTCAAAATAGCGAAATTTTTAACAAAACACTTGATGAAATATCAGACCGACTTGGATTCAGAATCGATTTTGGTGATCAAACTTTATCCTGCCTTATCGTTTGCACATTAAGTTCATTCCCATTCATTATAACGACATAGTTTGAAAATCGCTATCTCGCTTTCTAATAAAACAATCCTAATTCCAGAACTTGCCGACCTAATGTTCTCTACGTGTCTATATGAGACTGCATGGAGCGAGAATGCTAATTCGCCATGGTGCAATTTCTTTTCATTGGAAAACTTCAAGGTCCGTAGTTAAATATTGTTCCAAATATTATTTCATTAGAAAATTGTGAAAAAATGGTAAATCCTTGTAACTATAACAGGTCAATACTTATCGCGGATCGATCACTTCTTTTTCAGGTAATGGACTACAACGAGGATCTGAAAGTCTTTTGGGTCGATGGTTACGGCTACCCTATCACTTATGAACAAAGTTGCCCCACTCTCCGTGACGTCTTTCAATTTTTTGAGTAAGACAACTGAAACTGCACAAATTTTCCCGTAACAGTTGATCAAATTTAGCTGTTTTAATAATTATTCAGCCAATGATAACTAGTTTACTACTAAACCAGAAAAGGTTTGAAGATTTAGCATAATCTGTGCATATGACCGGCTAGAAGCGACGATAGAAAATTATTTTCTAACTAAATACTATACAATAATATTTTCTTCCAGAACTGTTTCGGAACGGAAAGCTACAGTTTATTTCTCACATTCTGGCACTATCTTGAAACTGCTCGCTCACTTGGGACTAGCTAAAGATGACATTCCATTGACAAATGACTCCTGGGAGTTACATAAAGACAATAGATCCTGGAGAGCCAGTCGTATCGATGCATTTGCTTCAAATATAGGATTTGTACTATATGAGTAAGAGGTTCAGGGGCAAAGTTTATGTGTGTTTGAAAGACAATATCGAGGGCTAAGAATATTATACATACCCACGTTTTTAAATTGTACTAAACTATCATTTCGAAAAATTGCGCTTCTGATTCTTAGCCTTTGATATCACAAAACATTGGGCTAATGTTCGCTTTTTCATCTTTTTTTTCATTTTAGATGCGAAGAAGATGAGCCCAGTATTTTAGTCATGCATCAAGAACGAGTCGTGCACATACCGGGATGTCCTGAAAATTTACCATGCCCAATTTCAGTAATGAAATCAATATTCTCACACAGCCTAAATGAGTGTAACCACACGGAGATGTGTAAGCTAAATCGTGTCTAATGTCAAACTGGGGCCTTGTGGAGCTAATAAATAAAACCGTGCTACTCTGGGCCTCAAAGTTATCACCAGGTTCATTTTAAACTAAGATAATGAACCTCACGAATAGTTATGAATGCATACTGTACTTTTTGTAACTATCATCCAATCCATGTCAATAAATAAAATGCTGGTTACCTATGATTCCAACGTTTCTGAAGACTCATTTGAATATAAGTCACTCTCGTTGTCAGACGATACCGCGATTGTTGCATTTGGTGGGGTAAACGGGATGTGAAATATTCTGAAAGGTATAGAAAAATAAAGGGTAAAAATAGCGTTAACAGCGTTAAAAAAATCTTTGGGGAATTGAATCGAGATAGTTTCGTTTACCATAAGGATATTTCTATAAGTATATAAAATACCATGTCCTGACTGATTCATCATCGCCGAGCCGAAACCGCTGAAGCTAAAAAGCTGAAATTTGGTAAGTAGTCTTATTTTATAATGTAGAGACTTACTAAGAAGGGATTTTTCAAAATTCAACCCCTAAAGCGGTCATGAGGGGGTTCAAAGTTTATTGCTAATGACGAGTGAGCGAGAATAATTAAAGTCTTCATATAGATATGCAAAATGGAATTATTTTGAGCAAAAAAAAAAACAAAAAAATAAATCAATAAAAACAATTTCACGTCGTGCTTATCATCTTGAACAATTTAAATTATGCGATTCCCCAGACGTCGAATCTCCATGCGTATATGCGACATATATAGGTATACCACGATTTTCCTGATCGTAATTCGATTCGCGGAGTAGGGTCAAAATTTTAGGTAGACGAACTATGTTTTTATCGGGAATTCAGAGTCTAGACGAATTGTAAATTTTGTAAAGTGTTGAGGTATTTTTATTTTTATATGCTGTATACACCGCACGGCGCATGTTAGCCTGTATTCGCTATATACGGCGTAAAGGTATATAGATATCAGGAAAATATTCCACCAGATTTGGTCAGATAACCGCAAAATTTCAATTCTGATTGTTTTTTTCAATTAAAAATTTGTATCTATAAATTACGGATTTCGCAGCGATATTTTAATTACAATTGATAATCTGCACAGGATATCTCTCTACATATTTTATACCCTCATCCCGAATTGCCCTAACGATAATACACACGGTCAGGAGCAGGTTGATAAAGTCTCTTGTGGGTACAAGGCAGTGCATCATGATCAGAGTAAAAATAATCCGTTCGCTTCATACGCGTGGGCGAACGCTGCGATTTGGTAAATCCTGGATTTTGCGGGTCTTAAAGCGGCATCGAAATAACGCGTAGGTCTATTCGCGCAGTTTCTTTTGAAATTGAAGATAATAATTAGATTGTACCGTGGTTTTTGTTCTTAACGATTACTTCGGATTATAATTAACTTTAACCGTTTTCGAAACAGCAATTCATGCAATTTCAAAAGCTAATTGAGATTATTTTTATTTCAAATTTAGAAAACATTCTTAGGTAAGATATTACTTCATATTCGAAAGCTCTATCGGCCAATTTAAATAAATTACTATAACGTAATATAGAATTATTATTTTTTGGTGCAAGTAATTGCCAAAAAGTTTAATACGATGGTATAATAACGGATTTGACCGTTACACGAGGTAATTTCCAGATTTAATGAATACGATTTCACGGGGTTCCACAAATCAGCTATATATGACGGGGAAAAGCAGCAAAGGGTCCGTTTTGATTTACCGTTTGGAATGAGATATCGGGTAGAATTTCGGTTATATACCTATTACAGTTACGCAGCGGCAATCTGACGAGAGAATAAAAACAACCCGTGGACCGCCACGACCTAAGCACGTGATTTGCGGTATACGCGCAGTCTTTTCCAGAAAATAAAATCAATCAATATAATACACACGGTGCTGTCTTAGCTACTGGAGAAAGATGTTATTAAAAAAAAAAGCCTAAAAAAATAATAACAAAAAACGTCATAAAGTACTGCATTTCTTTTTGTACTCTAAGCATTCTATAGCTGACCGGCCTTTTTTTTTTATAGAAAATCGATAAATTCATCGAAAGAAACAATCAATATCACACGTCATAGACAGAGGCTTTACTGTTTTTACGTACTAATAAAAATCAGTTCGAAATAGCTTCTAGACAACAAACGAGAAACAATATCACAGTAATTATATTTTATATAGAAAGAATCGCTGTCCAAGTTCCGATAACGCACAATTAGCGTCTAGATTATGAATCTTCCGCGAAAAATTGTGTTGCGATCATCTGGAACCCCCCGGGGACCTCCACGTCCGCCCAGCTCTCTTTGAGATTTTCCTCTATTCCATTTTTCTTCAGCTTATTAGTCTCCGAATATTACTCGCCTATATGTATATTCAAATCGTAGGTATGTATAAATAGGCGATATGTTCCGATTGTTAACGGACTTGTGTGTTTAGACGCATATGAAAGATCAAAGATATTATCATCGCGGATCATTTTCCTCAGATCAAAGTATTATAACTGTTCAAAATATTAGAATCTACCTATGTATATAGATCATCGAATCCGGGAGTTAAAAAAGCGGGTAGGTATATTGTTGCAGCGATGTAGGTGTTGCGAATGTATTAACGCAAATATCATATACAAGCGTAGCGAGTTCGGTTGTGGTAGCGTGTCTCGGGCAAATATCGGCCAGCACTTCATCCTTCGCATCCGGCTTACGCAATCCAGCAGCCCGAGCTTATAAAAATGTGAATTTCACGAGGTTCTGACGGACGAAAATCACACGCCGCAATAATATGAGGGGTCGGATTAGGTAGACCGCATACCATTGACAAGGTCAACAAATAACAAATAAAACAGGTAGCTAAATTTTGGGAGATTAGAACCTCCAGAACTCAATCCGCCGTATAAATCTTAGTCCATATAAATAGTCCATGAACAAATCATAGAAAACGGCAACTGATGGCATATAGAAACGTGGAGAAAGCTGCGATATGTATACAATTCTGCAAGCCCCCAGCTTCAGCAATCGTTTATGTTCACGCAAAAGCACAAATTTCGTGAAAGAAAAAAGAAGGAAAAAAAAAACAGAACTAGCATATGTCTGGGAACAATACGACGATGATGATGTGATAATAATTTTATAGAGGGACGAATTGTCTATCAAGTATCAATACGCAGAAGATTGAATGCAATTTTATTTTATTTTATTTTTTTTTTCTTCGAAACGGTACAATTTTACAGTTTTTTTTTTTTTTTCTTTTTCATACTGTCAACAAATCTCGCATCATGCAGCTTTCGAACCAGCATTTTCTTTTTATAGATTTGTATATCGTACGTATATAGGTATACAAAATTCGTTAGATTCTTTTTTTTTTTTTTTCATCTGATATTATTTGTATCTAATTTGCAGTTTCTCTTTGTTATTCAAAATCGTCGATAGGATGAAATTGAAAAATGAGTGGGGAAAAGTAATAAAAGTTTTCCAACGCTGCGGACAGCTTCTCTTTTATTTTTTTTTTTTTTTTATTTCATCTACTCGTTGAAACGTTGAATTGAATTCTTGATTGAGCCGGTGATTGGATAGAGAACTTCGGAAAATCATTACCGCGACAAAGCCTCTAGCAAATTATATACGAATTAAATTCGAACAACGGATTTACCTGTTGCAATTTTTTTTCTATCGACACTCATTTGAATCACAGGTATCTCTAAAATTCTACAATACTATGCCATGCATATTTCTATACCATGTTCGTTGTGCACGCGTAGGTGTATTGTACGTGATCACCTCACCAATTAGTGTTTATTATCCAAAATTATATACAGAACAATAGAATAGAATTAAACTGGTGGCTTTGTCAGCCAGCTAGGGCTTGTCCCTGCACCTTTGTTTCCTAGCGCATGAATTCACTTTGATTAATAATTTCCGGGATGCTAATACCGAATCAAATTATCAACTAGTTCCACGACACGAATTAGCGAGGCATTGGATAATCTTACCAGTTGATTTTTAATTTCACGCATAAAATCTGCCTACGTTATACAATTTTTTTTTTTTTTTGCTCACAATTTCCACGAGAGTCGACGACCTTCGGTATTAGAAATTTTATGAAACGGTATCTGCAGAAGATTTTTGAGTATACGTCGCAGTATGTTGGGTTGCCTATCGTCCTGTTTCGCAAATGCTAAGTCGGTGATACAAACGCATGAAGGATTGAGATTGATCTTCTAGCGTTTACATGATCTACCAAACAAACCAACCAGTTATAATAAAGAAGCTACGTCAAACGACTGTAGAATCGTTTATTGTATAAATCGGAAGTTTATAAGTGGGAATGAGTAATGTGATGAGAGATAATTCGACCCGGGAAAGATGTATTAGGTATACCGAATATTCTGCAGTGCGTTGTGATCGGGGTTCAATTTATGTCGTCTCCATGGGATGAGTAAGCGAAACTATTTTTCCGTAAGACCCAAGAAAGAAAAGAAAAAAAAAAAAAAAATACAACCAAAAGAGAAAAAAGTAAATGTACCGAATGTTCGGTATAGAATATCATCCGTGTTAAGTTATTTCCGATAATCTCATTACTCATTCCAACTGATGACATATACTTTCGCGCGGATTTACTGCCATTGAAATTTTTCACACACATCTGAACCGGGCCAATGAAACGATGCGTGTCTGCGAGGTATCAATTTTTATATACGAACAAGGATCGGAAAATAGGTTTTACGATGAAGGAGCTCAAAACAAGACGAAGAGAATGGAAAATCTTGTAACTGCAGGTCGTCTCAACTCATTTTCCTTTTTTTTTTTTTTTTTTTTTCAGATTGTGTCACGAAAGCTCGGGACTGTCGAGTAGCCTTTCCGGCTGTATCTCCGGTACGAATAACATCGAAAATAAGTGTGAAAATCCATTATATACAAACTTCACTGATATACGAAAAAAAAAAAAAAAAAAAAAATAGAAACTATTTTCATCGATAATTTTTTCGCAATATCTACATCGGTATATGTTAAAATATGGTACATATCATCGAATCGACAGCGTAAATAACTTACGTCGCAAAATGGGATCTTGGTATGAAATCCTAACAGTTAGCCAACGCCTCCGCAAAATTATATCTAAATGGGCGAAGTCAGAGGCTAACAAAAAATCAACTTTGTCTACTTCAGCGCCGAAGACGAAGGCTACGATGAGGCTGTAAGTTTTGTCCTCGATATCCGATCGCTTTACCACGAAAATTCGTTCGATCTATGAAATCGGTGGCAGCGGAGTGGGACCAGGGTTACTTTTTTTGTTTATTATGCTAACGGTGAGGCTGAGCTTTTACACCGCGCGCGGGCACAGGAAGGCCACGAAAGTTTGGCGCGTTTCGTCGGTAAAATAGTTTCGGACTGTGGTCCGTTGTAGAGCTTGCGATTTTCTCAGTTTCCCTCCGCCCTCCGCCCTCGGCCCCCTTTCCGCTTTTCTCTTTCCTCTTCCCCCTTCCGTCTGCGCCCCCCTCGCCGGGCAAATCCGGCCGTCTGTGCCTAGTGGGTTCACTGTTTTTCTTTAGTTTGGTTTCTGGACGGTTTGCACGGTGGTATAAGCTTCGGCACAAGCTCATTATACACGATTCCGACTGATATATAAGACGACGACTCATGCTGATTCTAATGACGCGACCCCCTGTACATCTTGTTTACGTTTACACGGGGATAGCCGAAACATCGTAATATATCTCCGCGGGGAACTGTGATTAGAACAAAGTGAACTTCAGCGGTAGAATTTATATCGCGGTTTAACACCCGCGTCTAAACTTAATTTAGGATTTCTACTCTCGATCGTATAGATAGATAATTCAGTCTCGCTGATTTACAATAATGCCGAAATCCGAGCTGTCTTCACAGAACACCCTACGTCCGCTGACCGCTTCCGTGAGTATATAAAGTGTTGCCCGCAGATTGTTTACTGCATATCGTTCTTTAATTAGTTCCGCCTGTTTACTCTGCTTATAAAACATTTGCATAAGGATTTTTAGCGAGTGAAATATTCTGGCAAAATTATTCTTTACCACCACCCTGTACATTTCGTTGCAGAATTTTTTATTTTTTATGTTTTTTTCCCCATTAAAAATCTTCGACAAGTATAATAATTTCGCAAGACGGAACCGCGATCGATTTAAGATCGTCAAATCGCAATGGAAGGTTCGTACCAACGGCTTATCAGCGTTTCATTTGTATCTGAAGAGCTTCAATTTCGAATCCTTATATATTAACGCGAATTTTCAGTCCCTGACAGTTGTCGGGTGCGCGGATATATACGCGTTCCGCGTGCCTATATATATACTCGGTTATATAGAGCGATCCATAGGTCAGTGGATTCGATTCGATCCGCCAGACTGATTTAAATCCACCGTATCAAGATCGGGCGTTGTATAATTGCATTGGTCATTGTTCGAAAGTGGACAGTGCAGTCCAAAATCAGTTACAGACTATCGCTGCAGGTTTGTCCCTATTCTTCTAATTCACGATTTACCATTGCGAAGTTATTTCGATTCTTCTTCGTCATTGGAACGCGAAATTTTTCTATCGAAATCTGTTTCGCCTATTGGTTGCTTTTAATTGTCAATCGCGTATCCGGCGATCGTGTATACGCGTTAACCAATTCTTCTCTATTTTGGACCCGATCTGCACGAGGTGATTTTAGCTCAAGGCTAATTCTGCCAAATTCATTGCCTGGCTCTGCGCGTGCATCGATTTAAAGTAAATACTTTAATCACCGAGAATCAAGATATACACCAGACGTTAGTAAATATATAATTGAACGAAGTTTCACTCGCTTTTCTAAGATCATCGGAAAAATTTCTCTATTATAACCACAATCGCAAATTTCTACCTAATAACATTCGTTCAGTTCTCAGATTTTCGAATTTCACAAACATTTTTTTTTTTTTTTTTTTCTAAACAAATTCCCTCTGTCTTTGAGATTATCGAAAAGTCGTGCGGCGATTAGTCGACACCTACTGCAGTGTACGTGAAGATATTAGGTTTACTAGACTCGTTAAAATTTTGTAAGCAGTCTTTGAGCTCGAGGTAAGGCTCATGCGGAGTAAGAATTCTTGTGGCTGCGTAGTCGAGAGTTTGTAAGACTTTGAAGCTGAATTGGGTTTGGTTAATTTGCTTAAAAGTTATCTCAAAAGGATGAGGTAGAATTGTCCCGGAGGTAGATATAGATATACGTGAGAAAAGATTGAACTTAAGCTGCAGAGTACTTCGTTATATATCCAAGTTCTAAAATCGTTTTCTCAGTCTCAATTCTCGACCATTTTTTTTGTTTTGCTTTTCTTTAACCTACTTAAATTTCGTCGTTTTTTAGGAGGATCGCCGACGAACGGGACGCTACGTCGCCGGAGGGACGGCCCTTGCTGTTACCCTACTTGCCCTTCATCATGTACTTATGCGTGGGTCATCCAACCTGGCAGGGATTTTCGTACCGGCGGTCATTATGACGATTTATGTCCTCTGGGTCCTCTACTCCGCTAGACGAGACAGGCGAAAGGTAAATGATGCTGGAATATTCTCTATACGTGGGGGTAAATTCCACGGTTGCTCGTATAAGACCAGAGTTACAGTACAAAAATCACATTTTCTGGATAAACTTGTTCAAGCTGGCCAAAATCGATGATAATATATGAAAAATCAACTGCGAGTGGTCAGATTTTATGCTACGGTATCTATCGTTGTTTAAATAATATTTTTTTTCGAGTATTCTACTCAAATTATTCTACGCAAATGCAATGAAATTTCAAAAATGTTCAAAATCTATTCCATTCCATTCGACTGAAAGAAGTTTTTTTGTTCCGAATAAAAATTGTTGCGGTGGTTAAATTAAGTGGGATGAAAATTGAAGAGTGCTCTTAGTTCTAAACCGGAGTAAGTAACGAGCGTCTATTAATGAAGCTAAAAACCCCTTGGCTTTTGTATATTCCGGAAATCTGCTGTGACTTGTAATAATGGCAAAAGAAATTTAACGCGAAATAATACGACGGTCGTTGAGCTCCTAGATTATTCTTTTATTTTACGTTTTCGGAACGGAAAGATTGGCAAATCGTAGCCGACAGATTTTGCAACGATATCGAAAAAAATCTTCAGGGTAAAACCTTTCCTACGTATGTTCCCGTACTGATAAATTCAACGATTTATCGAAGATCAGTAGACATCACCTTACACCACCACCTCACACAATCATTGACTTCCCATAACTCTCATCTCCTGGCACCATCCCAGATATTACTTTTCAGTGGATGGATTGCCAGGCCCGTATATGCTTGTTTCTGGGTGTCCCTCGATCGGTTCTTCCCGGGTTGTCATTCATCCTCAACGGCATATTTTCCCCGAGTAAAAATCTTTTCAATTTTACTAGCACAATTACAGGAGATTCACGGTCGGTTTGTACTGCACACGGATGATCGAAGACCCCCGCGGCCACAGCGTAGGCTGTGTTTTAGTAACGCTGCAGAAATGATCGATATATACGATATATAATATACGTTGGATGTATGTAACCACTTGCGCGATTTGTTATTATATATGATAAATTCTAGCGATACCTATATCAGATTCATATTGTATATAATACCCGGTTTATCGCTGTCCGATATTTTCAATTCAATTTACCTGCGCGTAGCGGCTAACGAATGGGGATTAAGCCCCGTGTAAACACACCCTCGACCCCGTGCACACAACCGTGCTGTACCTACCTATCTCGGCTATGCCAGGTGAGTTACGGGTCGAGATTAAATTAGAAGATGTTAATTAAAATGCGCCCAACCGACACCGACTGATCCTCAATCCTGTCGAGACTATATTCATTCACGTTATATATTTATACACACTGAACAGTGTCCTGAAGATTACAGTATTATAATTATTGTATATGCAGGTAAAAGCTAATACCTCAAACAGCTACTCCAGCATCATGCATATGCACTTTATATAATATACGATCAAATTATTTCAGTCAAGAGAAAAATTATCATATTATGATCAAGTATTGTATACGGCGCGTTGAGGTATACAATTATATCGTATCTCATTAGACTGTAGGACTTGGACAGTCAACTCGATATTCGCTAGCGACCTTGAGTCGTTAGCAATTTCAGACGTAGATGAGCTTCGCGGTACCTCATCTCACGTAGACGACTGTTATTAATTGCTCGCGACCCTAGGTCGACTAATGTGATACGAGTGGGTCAGAGCACGTATCGGGTCCTTTGACCATTAACCATTATCCCTATGCATAACACACTAGTTGAGAAATTCTGCGCGATATTAGGCTGTGCGGAAATACATGTCTCATCGTCAGGATGAAGTTGAACAGTTTGAATAACCGCCTTTACACTTGTATATAAGCGTGAATGTCTCCGAAAATTTGATCCGCGGAACAATATACTTTTCAATAAGGATTATTGAATCTACCTTAATCCTCTTGATCTCGAAATACTAGGACCGGGATATCTTGATACTATTAATTATCGTTAAGCATCCTCGACAATTGTTACACGGATGAGACGATCGTATACTTCGTCAAGAAATACATGCCTTCTGACAGACAATTGGACGACATTGTCTCTCTTCTGGGCTTTTGCTTTTAATGTCTCACTCACTGAACCTGCAGCTAAGTCGTCTTTATGTTTGTCAAGTGCGAGAAACGACGAGAGAAATGGTGACGGTGATATTTACGACATAGGAAATTTACTCTCTCTAGGTATAAACGACAGTATCGATGTTCTGAGACGCGCGATTTGCTTATCTCTCCGTTTACTTGTGGTCGCCGCGGTACTAATTCCGCCCGCACTTCTGTTTGGTATAACTCTAAACTATGAATTATCGCGGTTGTATTGAATTCGGATAATGAATCTAACCGTATTTTATATAATTGCACGGCTGCAGCTATAAATTTATCATCTTGTTTTAGGCTGCGAGACGTGCCTCTGCCATGGAGCTGGCAAACGTGGTTAACAGCCTTCCGATGCCCATCAATAACGTGAATCAGGTTACAACGACGAACGAGTTCAAGAAACAACCTCAAGATGTTACGTAACAGTGATTGATCTGTGAATGAGATTTTATACGTATAAGTTAAGTTATATTATCCGTAATTATGCTGCGATTGTTTGTTCTTGTTCTCGTTCTTGAACCTAATTATACGAGATTTTTGTCCCCGTAAAAAAATATATGTATATATATTTGACAAATTGCTTTGCCAGATGTAATCTAGACGTTAATTTTAACAGTAAAATTACAGTTTAACGTTGTATGGAAAAATTATGTATAATAAAGGACACGCGAGGTCTTGCATTTGCGTTTTGTGAGAAACTAGAGGTTTATAATTTTTTGTAGAAATATGTATATTATATACCACGTAGGAATCGCTACATTAGCCAAATAGACGTACACCTGTACCTATAGACGCGACCCGCCAGCTGTGAAAAAAAAAAATCGTTTCATACGGTCTACTCAACTGTTTTATACTCTCCAATTTCTGGAAGATCATGTTTCTCGAGAAACGTTTTTCAAACGATTTATATCTGTAAAATTACGATATTATAGTCGGAAATATTCGTCGAAAAGTACACCCAAGCATTATTTCAACTTCCCACGAAATTCTGCAGGGCCAATTTTATGCTTTATGAGTAAAAATAACAAATCGCTCATTAAAAGATCAAATTTTCGTCAACCATGAGCGTGAAGTTTGAATTTACTATAAAAAAAAAAAAAAAAAAACATCTGTATTCAGATCTCCAAATAAATTTTTTGGTTCAAATAATAATGTTTCAAGACGTCTTTTTCTTTTAGTATATATCGTGTTATGACAAGGCTACTGCAGGGTTTCCAAGTTAGTGATATGTCTGCTCTCTAGTGTTATTTACTGAAAGGAATGAATGCTTTGTCCGAATTTATCGAGGGCGAGTTAAACAAGAATTTGTATCCCTGCACCGAGGCACTGACAATAGGATTTTGAACCTACCTACCATGCGCAAGTTTGTATTCACAATCAATCTGGAGTAGTAGGCCTATGAATTTTGCAATTCGTGCGGCATACCATGAATACTGCATAAGAGTGTACCTATTCCGGTGCCAAAAGAAAGAAGAAGAAAAAAATAAAAATAAAAAAAATTGGCAAATGCTTGTATGTAATAAATTACAAAAAATGTACATCCCCACGTAGATATGAATTGGCAGACGGAAATAAAACGTCATTCCCCAACGATCAGGCTCTGATTATTACAGAAATCTGTTGATGATTATGTTTTATGGATTAATTATTGCAGATAGCAGGCATATGATCGTTGCAACGTGGAAAGAACTGGATTTCGGTATATAATGAGAATTTCGATCGTTTCAAGTAAGATGAAAATTGGACTATAGCTACGTAGCAGTTTATGTGCTTTAATTATCGGCTCAATTTTTTTGTAACTCGAAATTTAAACGTTTTGTTTCTCGGTTGTAAAAATAACAAAAGAAAATTCGTCAAAAGTCCAAAGAAATATAAAGGCGTGCTGCAGTAGTGTTGAACCTTGAAAGTCCTCGAAAAGAAATGTTTAAATTTAACAGCGGATTGTGACGGTGCCTGTGACACGGGCCTGTACAAATTGTACTTCGCGTATAATTAAAATTCTTAACAAGATGTTAGCACAATTACGTGCCTTGTTGTTTTATTACTCCAATTCGTCTCCAGCTTTTAAGCGAGAAGTATACGTTTTACAAATACAATCTTTATTCGCTATAACGTTTTCACTCGCCATTATAGCTGGAATAAGCTGCATGCAAGATGTGTCCAGGAATTTTTACAAGGATATATGTCGCTTATAGTTCTGAGTTAAATTCAAAATTAAGATGCCGACAGGAGATTTAATCAAGGGGACCAGTACAGCTTGGTTTGGAAAATTAGGAGTACTCCAAAATTTATTTATTTGTCAACCAAAGTTTATTTCACATCAAAAAACAAAATTTTCTTCGAAAAACTTTGTCGTAAGGTTTCAGGCACATCGTTGGTCCGATTCAACCTCTCAAGGTCTTGCTTTCTTCAGACAGCAATTCTACATCGTATGAACGTAGGGATTGATGAAAAAAAATTCATGTGAAAAGTTACGGTCAATTATCAAAAATTTCCAATATTTAGGCTACTGATTTGCAAATAACTTGGCCAACACGAAATTGTAAAAAAATTCCCTCGTTCACACGATGAGGATTTCTTTTCTGAACAAAATGAGCACTTAACGATCTTGATCGGAACAACGATGTGCCTGAAACCTTACGACAAAGGTTTTCGAAGAAAAATTTTTTTTCGATGTGAAATAAACTTTGGCTGAGAAATAAATGCATTTTGGAGTACTCCGAATTTCCAAAACCAAGCTGTACCGGTCCCCTTAATCATTCGATTTCTGCTCATCGTGACAATGCCAACGTGTTACAAAAGATATATAAAAATTCGTAATACTTATTCCAGTGCGAATCTCCGGCTTATAACTAATCCAAAAAACGTACAGCTATTAATAATGTTACGCATTTGCCTCTATAATCAATCCTTTCAGATTTTTAATCAGATTATATCCAGCTTTAATTTAACAATGTATGTGCATGCTGGTCATTTTTGCACACCTATTAAGCTGCATTTTACAACTTTGGTAAACCTAATCCGGTTATATTATCACCTCAAGCTCTGAAATATCAGGCAATTTAGACTGGCATGTGTGTTATTTGTCGGTATATATATCTACATACATATAAAGTACATATACTTTGATCTAATATTCAGCAGCTAGTGTTCTACACTTTGGAGAGTATGTAGTGTAGGTAGATTTGTCTCAAGTTCAGAGTTCCGTGTCGACGACTCATACCAGACGAGACATTCCTCAACACACGACACATTGAGTCGAGTAGTTTCACCGCAGGACTAAACATTACTGACACATACATGTTTTAAACGTAATGAAATATCCGTGGAATTATGGTCGTGTATGGTTGATCATGATACAAAATATCGTCATTCTAAATCCTTGGAGATCTTAGATAATGAAGTAAAAGTTCGGGGATGAAAGGTGGAGGCAAAATAAGTAATGTTTACGAAAATTATTAACTCCCTGACTGCGTCATGTGAAGCTGAAATAAATTTAGAAGAATATTTCTGTCTCTGTAATCAAATGTACTTGAATAAGGTGCTTGGATTATAAATTTGAATCGTGTTTCTGAGAAACGGTTTATTTTCTACGTTTCTCAGATGAACGGAGCGAGACTTGATTCTTGTTGTTCTGCAGTGGTAAGAGTTTGTATCTGATTAGTAAACCGACCCCTGGTAACGTTTTGAGGCCCTAAAAGACCCTAAATTTAGAGCCTGAGACAAGGCCGTTAATATACTCGTTGAATATCACGAGAATCTGCATATTTGTCCAGGGTTCTGCCGGCCGCGGAGGTAAATTTAATTATGAATCCCTTTACCTAACAGCGGCTGCGTAATAGCGAACAGTCTAAGGGATAAAATAAAAGCAATTGAACCGTTTCAAGAGGCGCCGCGTCGCCCTGGCCCAACCGTTTGTCGAATCGCACGGGCTTCACTGGTTCCAAGCCCCCATTAATCCCCCAGCTAATCCCTGCGCGGTCCTCTCGCCACTTTGGTAAAGCTCCCATGATGACTACTCGACAATGAGTACAAACCCTCACCCTTTCGCCTTGTTTCTAAGGGTTATATCTCCGTTCTCTACCCGCAGTCGAAGATCTTTGACCTATCCTCGTAAGACCGGCATAAGTACACATGCTTTTTTCTTGTATACGTGTCGTGCCTTACACGCGAGTCCCATATAAGCGTCGAGGAGCCGCTTCGCCGAGCTTTTTCTCTTCCCTTTATTTTCTCTCTTCTTTTATTTTCCCCACCCCTCGGATGAGCGCCCACGCGCGGGTGTAAGAAGGAGGCGAGGAGTCTTGAGGTCCCGAAGCGGGTGGCTGGTGTCGGTAAGAGCAAGGGTTGGGAGGGCGCCTGGGTAGCGAGCTTAACGAGGGGCGGGGGTGGGCCAAAGCGCAGTCGCCGACTGGTAGCCGTGCCGGGACTTCGTCGACGCGTACCGGACAGAGCTAGCTCGTCACTCACGCCGCGAGCCGCGTTGAGGATTCTTCGCGTGTCCGTCAGACCATAAGTCAAAAGTTTCCTATCAATTCTTCATCTCGAATACTTCGTAACTGATTTGGCTCACGGCTGACGGCTTACTGCTGACCGGTCCTACCCCACGGACGGCTGCCCCCGCAGCATCTGACCAGACACCGGTGACCGCTATACAACGTAAACCACCATCCCCACTCAAAGTCGCTTCTACCTGTTGACCACACGGCTTTGCTTTAGTGTTGGGCGGGTATATCTTGCAGGAAATTCTGCACTCAGATCAGGCAAGTGTTACGTTTGATCGAATGGCATGGCACGTCTGAATTCATGGCGCTTTTTCTACTTTGGTCTTTCTAATTGACTGACTCGTTTATACTTGGTCGTGAGTAAAGGGGTAGCTCGTAAAACGTCGGGACCCGTGAAGGGTTGAATTATTTTACACCTGAGTAAAGTCTGGGCCAATATCGACTTCGCGAAAGGTATTCTAACAGGTATTGGGCATTCGGTGGAATCAGTGTTACCGTTGCAGTTGCGGTTCTAAGTTCGTGGTTTACTGAACTTCTATCCGTTATTATATTCACCCTCAATTAATCTCGCACATGATTTTCGAATAACGTTCCGGGAAAATGATCCTCAATGTTGTTACTGTATTTTACGTTATACGTGGTGTTTTAGGGTGCAAGGAATTCAACCGTGTTTCAGAGTATATACCACCCCGACCGCGGACGATTGACCCTTTTTGAACCACTAAACCACATATCAGGCTGCACAGTTCCCCCTGTGTACGTATGTATGTACGTACCATGTAAAACATGGAGTTTTGTCAGAATACCACAAGAATAACAGCAAAAAAAAATACAAAAACGACAGTCATTATATTTAAATTTAGAATAAGGAAGCAATTATCTTCACTTGTTGAGTTTCGTCGACGAAACCCTTGAGTTTGTTGATAAATTCTATTGAAACATTTTTCAATGTATCGAGGAAACCGTGTGGGCCGCTATACATACAGCTATATTAAACTTCGTTATATATTTCATCAAAAAACAGAGAACCGGTCGCAGACTTTTATCGAGATTCGAATTCGGATGGATGTGGAAATTTTTTTCCATATAGCCACGAATTACCGTTATGTAAATGCGAACCATATAAAAAAAAACGAAAAAAATTCAATTCGATGTAAAATAGTTATTATTTCTGTTCGAAATGGGGAAAAAAAGTCACTTTATCTTCGAGGGGAATCAATTTGTAGTGACTATAAATTTCTCTCTCTCTCTCTCTCTGTGTGTGTACAACGCGGAACGGTATAGAGGCGCTGCAAAAAATCTTTAAATCTAATTGTTGCGATCGAATTGGAAATTGGTGTAAACTTTTAAACGAAATTGTATAAATTCAATTAAGTAAGTTAAGATTTGAAGTGATGGAATAAGGAGGATTGTAGGTTCTCTACCCAATTTCGTATGTGACCCAGCAATTATTTAAGCATAAAATTCAGTAAAAGATTTTCTCTACTTCCGCGTCGATATATGAAGGGTTAAAATAATTATGCCATACACGCCTGCTAGCTCGAGTTACAGAAGTATGTAGTACATACCAACGCCGGCGTATAAACTAACGTGTTTCAGGGTAATTTTGCTTGCTGGTCAATTTAGCCAATTTTCCAAGAAGCACAAAGGTACCTACCGAGTCACGAAGACCTATTAGATACGAATATATTTATCGGTAAAGCTGCTGGAACAGATCACATATGTTAATTCAGATGAAAAAAAAATATGTAAAGTGATTAGAAGAAGTAAATCTTTAAGGAAAAAAGTCTTCGTAATGAGACGGTACGTGTATGTATGTACATACATACTTTATCAGGAGACGTATGTACGTAACATCGTCATCCAATTATATATATATATGTTTTGAAGAAATTGAATGTCGCAATCCTCCGCGAATAAGAAGACTCTTTTTCGTTCGATTTTCGATTTTAATATATCCTATATTTTACGTAAGAATCTTGACCCACCGCTGTGTTATGTCACAACGAATTATACCCTGACCCGCGGGGATCAGTCATTCGATGAATATCGTATGTCAAGTTTTTTGATATTGTAGCTATTTCAGTTTTGAAAACTGATAAAAGTACGTCGAATATTTTCTGATTGCTTTATAGGGAGAGAAATTATACTTCAGGGCTTGAGTGTTCACAGTTATACGGGGAAAGTGGAAGGTAATTTACGGCCTTTCGAAATTCGCGAGGAAAACTTTTAATTTTATGGACCTTTTTTCGTTTTTTTTTTTTTTATTTCTTAGTCGCATTTAAGTAGACGTATCTGTACAACCATTGTCGTAAATCACGGTTGCCCTGACAAATTAAGATTGCTAAAAGAATGATCATTACCGATTACCCCTAATGTACACCGCGATCTGTGCGGAGAAAGCGACGTAGCCCTCATAAAAGAGCACGAGAAAACTCGTTACGATTTCTTTGAGAGAGAGAGAGAGAGAGAGAGAGCGAGCCAAAGGACCAAGCCAAAGGGACGCTTAGTTATTAATGTAATTACATTCGTTTTACCAATAAAATTTTACGTTAATATAGCCAGTATAGCCGCTTGCACAAATATCGGTCTGGTTTATGCCCCATGAAAGTGGTGCAGTAAATTTTACCGTATTACTTTCGAGAAGAACATAAGAAGTTATATTATAAGTATAACTTGGAAAAGTTTTAATTTTTACCAGATTTTATCGCTCAAATTTCTGACAATAAGTTTGACCGTATAAACCAGGACTAATGAATGCATTAAAAAAAAAAAAAAAAAAAAAATATTTCCAGAAATTATTAAATTTTCGTGTAGGTACCGAAAATCAGAAACGTTATATAGATAAACTTTGTGAATTTATACCCGAAAAAAACTTTACTCGTGGTTCAAAAAATGAAATAAAAAAAAATGAACAAAATTATCGAAATATAATTTGAATTTTTTTTTTTTTTTTTCCACATAACTTCTGGTCAGTTTTCTTTCTCGACGAGAATAGCGAGTCGTTTATCGAACATATATACTGACCTCGTTATTACAAAATTTTTGGACCGCACGGAGAAGCAAAATTGTTGTTTAGTCAGCAGAAAAGTGAATGAAAATAAAAAAAAAAAAGAAAATTCGGAGATGAGAGCTGGGAATATATTTTTACCTCCCGGCACTCGCTACCCTCCCCCCGCTACAATTTTTCGAGCCCGTTTTTTTTTTTCTTTTCTCTGATTTATGTCGTTCGGGGAGTTTCGTTGCTGGAGCACTACAAACCATCTCGAAGGTTGAGTCGCATCTAATGGCTCGAGAACATTGGATGCGTTCGTAGTCTGCACGTGAACAGGTATATGCAGACGTAAATTCGTCTCTCGAAATTTCTTACTTTCACGCATGGGGAAACCCTTCCGAAACCAATTTTTTTTTTTCTTTTTTTTTTTTCTCTTGAATTACAAACCCCATCGTTCAATAAAAATTGGTAATTTAGGGGGACATTTTTCTCCCTTACATTTCCCTCTTTTAGCTGGTAAATAAGATGAGAAATAAAAAAGAGAAAGAAAGGGAAAGGGAAAGGGGAAAAAAAAACTTTTATATAAACTATTCACCCGTGAGATAACGCCTTCGGCTCTGACCGTGTCGTAATAAAATTGTCCTCCTTTTCCCTTCATGCCGGAAGCCAAAGAGCATCTCCGCGCTATCTCTTCAGATTATATACCTATACATATATATATATATATGTATATATGTATGTATGGTATATATATCTTAAGGGTATTAATATTTGATTTGTAACCCGTATTACCAGCGGGTAGAAATAGTAGCGTTGAAAGAGTAGTCATGACACGGCGAAAGGGATTTGGTCTTCACTTATTAATTTGGTTGGAGTAACGATTATGGAGTGAGTATATACATAGATGTAAAAAAAACGTGAAATAAGGATACTGCACGTCTACAAGTTTTTTGCAAAGCAGAACAAATTTACGACGAAAAACGATTGTGAATTAAAAACAACCATTTAATCGTGTAGCTCATTACTGCGGCGTTAATATCGCGATTGGAAATGAAATTTTGAAGCCGTGGACAAGAGTTCAGGACTTCGGTTATCAGTCCGAATACGTATAACGGATTGACTATGAAATGTATGTTACAAGTCTTGATAATCGATCACAGTTTATCCGTAACGAAAATCGCATTGAATGCGTTCTCCCTGTTGATGAAAAAGCACAATTTTCACACGAAATTGTCAGCTATTTACGGATTCAATTTGAAAGGGTTTTTCTGGTCCAATGCAGTGCTTGATGGGAAAAAATGAAACAAAAGATTGATCGTATATCGACAATGAGTTGAATAGAGAACGAGAACTCGAAACAGTACGTACCCATGGGGGTAAGCTGTGCAATATTTTCGTCACAAGTTTAATTTCACGGCTTCGCAATAATGTATTGGCGAACGAATTGCCTTTTGTGAACACAATATGTGTAACTGCAGCTCGAGTGACGGCGGCGGAGATGTACAGGAAAATTCCTAAACCGAGGTATCGTCGAGAGAACTGGATAAAATTACTTCAGCAACATTTCACTGGAATATATCCCAAAAACAAAGAGCTGGATGTAAAAAATTGTTATTCGGTTAAAATGATCTCTGCTCACAGAGCTCCGGGCCATACAGCGAAGGTAGTTCTAAATTGCGATCCTTTAATCCTTGATGTGCTTGAAACAAAAAAAAAAAAAAAAACAAAAAAAGGTGTCAGGCGTTAAAAAGTACTAAATCCGATGTGATTAACTGCAGGAGATATGTACCTAAACTGGGAGATTTAAAACGTTGATGTGACCCGATAAACACAGGACCGTCGAATGGACGTGTAATTCAAGTTTATACGGTGGAAATAAGGGATGTCTACGTGCCTTTACATCAGCTTCGCACATCTCTTTGTACGTACAAGCTTGTGTATACACGGAGAAGACACGTTATGCCGTTTAATTGGTCCATCCATCGAGATGTCGTGGCTTATCCACAGGGGAAATAATTCCCATGTATCAGGCGAAGATCGGTCCTGAAAATCCACCCTTTTTTATATCTCTGCCTGGTCTTAGAAGGATTAATCTTGTAAAGAATCGTTTCTATGTACCGTCTACACGTTCGGTGAACCCGTTTATTATATTTCCGTGTATTCATTGCCCGGTGGAAGGGCTACGGGGTATGAATTCGCGAGGAGAAGGATCTTCATTCGGGCGGAATGAATTCTGATAAAATATCAAAAAGGGTAAAGAATTGGGTCAAAGATCCCGGGCTGTTTCGTATACTCGCGGTCATCGACATCCTCGCGCTGTGCGTTTCGGTGCAAGGCAATAGGATCCAGTCAACGAGTCCCGACAACGTGGAGCCGCAGGAGTTTCGCGTCTGGGTGTGTAAAACGGGGGATATAGTTGGATGCTATCCTGTACCTATTCCTAGGTCATTGTCCTACTCTAGTTTCCGATAGCCAGGGTACTGCACCGCGCCGTGCTGTGACCTCCCCGAACTACATTGCGCCCGAGACACTGCCAGGAATTTGGTTTTTACTATATCCGGACGGTGGTCTGCAGGGGGTTGTTCGAAATTTATTGTATCCTGTTTTTCGGCTTACATATTCGTGTCAAATTTT
Organism: Macrophya alboannulata; assembly: GCA_949628255.1. Lineage (NCBI taxonomy): Eukaryota > Metazoa > Arthropoda > Insecta > Hymenoptera > Tenthredinidae > Macrophya > Macrophya alboannulata. Next base: position 39,471,725 of record OX451207.1, on the reverse strand, counting down.
ATTCTTCCATTCAGTTTCGAGCTCCACTCGGGTGGGAAATTGATCCAAAAACATATAGCCTCGCAAAATACGTATTACAGCGTTCCGTGATGAAGCGATATGTTTTCCAGTTAATTGCCAACCGCACGCTACAACGATTAGAATTTTTTTTTACTGCAGCTGTTCAGTTCATTCGATTAATGAATTGATCAAAACTTTGGAATCCATAAATTAGCTCGTTATAATCTATAATCTTTCATGTAACGATTTTGTCTCCTGTTTAAATCCGTGATCGAATTTAATATTATTTCCCTGCAGTCCCTCGATTCGACTTTGGACTATGACCTGAAGCAAAAACCAATCAGTATTCGAATTTGAGTTTGTACATTTGAAATTCATTTATTTCAATTAATTTCATTCAAATTAGATCGAATTATTTATTCATTTTTGTTTTTTAATATCAACCTCGAAGGCGAGTATAAAGATCCTCGCTATTGAATATCTAGATATTTAATAAATCGCCTCCGTCGAGCGTGAACCGTCACGCCTAAGAGATTACAGAAGTGTCGTTATTGCAATAAACCAGGGAAAGATATGAATTCATCTGTGAAACCTCTGGAAGCGAGGCGATCATGCCGGAGCAAGGATCGACCCGGGCTGGCGCCAACCGATTCCACGCTCACGTGTACTCAAGCCCTTTACTCTCTACTTATGGCTCTCGATTTCCTGAATCCCGTCTCTCTCTGTTCATCCCCTTACTCCGTTCAAACCGGCGATTATATTCCGTTGTGTGTTCTATATATAAACGCGCTAATGTTATACCTCGGTATATACCGGGTGTTCCCGTTCCGGTCTTTGTTGGACGCGAAAATCCTCTTTTTCGTATTCGAAACAGATTTTTTTCTCCATAGCGATAGCTGGACTCACTTTTCATTCATGAAAAAAAAAAAGAAAAAAAGAATATCTTCAAAGACGTGTACGAAGTAGAATCGAACGGTGTCGAATGAACCATTATTTCAATTAGCAAACCCCGAGTTGTATATCAAGTTTCAAAGCGTACGGGAGTAAAATCGCCGCTTTGACGTCTACACCTTCGTCCCGAAACCGTCGCGTGTACCGTACCGTGACTTCATTCTTGGTATATTTTGAAAGCCGATTCAATTCACCGAGGTTGGTTTATCGGAATGAATGCGATAGGCTTTACTGGATACTATATTGAATTCGGTTAACGCTATTATAAAATTTGTAAGGTATACCTACGTATACTCGATTCGGTAAATCAACTATACCTATCTTCTTAAAAACCCTCCACGTTCACCCTATACAATAACTTTTCTCGGTAAATAATTTTTCGCTTACCGCCACAAGTGAAAGGAGATATTTGCTTTGTGAGAGAGACTATTATACGTTACACCCTCTATTATACACGCGCGAATTCGAACGTTCAAACGGTACAGATATACTCATGAGTTGTTGGCACACGTGTGTGTGCGAAGTTAATGGGTAGAGGTGTAATCGCCGGTGTGATTCAACGCGTTATGGCACCCGCTGTAGTCTTTCATGGAGACATGAAAGTTTTACGAGAATTTCGCGTATAGCGATTGCCTAAAATTGGCCAACCACACATACCCCAGACTCCATAGTCGGGCGTATTATATGTGTATATATATATACGAAACCGCCCGTGCACTTAATGCGATCGTGTAAGGTCACGTAGCCCACAAAAAACGTAAAGGTTACACATATGTATATAAATATATGCCATAAGCCGGACTATTGAGGGTCTAGGATTTTATGCGAAATTACAAATCGCACATGTGTATAGATATTTATAATATAGATTGTATATAGCGTTATTTGCAATTATACAGGGTGTCCCAGATAACTGAATGTCCAAAATGAAAGGTGTCATAGAGGAGGTCGAAACTGAGTAAATTCCCCCGAAGAACATGGGGTCTGCGAAGTCGCGTTCGCGAGATATCGCGAGTTAAAAAAAAGTATCGCTTTGCGCCGCGTCGAGGCGGCGCAAAGCGATACTTTTTTTTAACTCGCGATATCTCGCGAACGCGACTTCGCAGACCCCATGTTCTTCGGGGGAATTTACTCAGTTTCGACCTCCTCTATGACACCTTTCAGCTGTTTGCCATTGGTCAGGGTTCTCGTACACGTGAGCCTGACTGAACGAGTGAGAGTAAAAAATTGTTACACGTAGGTACTCCAAATGAATGGTGCGAAATTTTAGAAATTTTTTTTCTCCTTCTTTTTTTTTTTCTTTTTTGTATATTTCTTGAAAAATGACGTCGAACTTGCGAATGATCGACGTGTCTCTTTTTCTTTACACGCATGAATAAATTTCGTAAGGGCTATAAATTCGCGCCGTAGTCAGCCGTGCAGATATAAGCATGGTAAATTTCGTTTGTTATTCCCTGCGGCATGGCATAGCCAATCCACCAATGTCTTTTTGATAAGCCTGCAACGCGGCCTTGGCGACAAATGGGGAGGGGGCCTGTACGAGAGCTTAATGTACTCTTAGAAAATAATCAAAGACAGGCAAATAAGGGAGGAAACGAAGAAAGGAGGAGACAAAGAGAAGATAGAGAGAGAGAGAGAGAGAGAGAGAGAGAGAGAGAGAGAGAGAGAGAGAGAGAGAGAGAGAGAGAGAGAGAGGGAGAGAAAATTTGTAACGCGTTTATCGCTCCGGGAAAAATGCGCGAGCTCGCCGATAAACTGAAATACGTTGAAATTTTATACGAAAAAACAAAAAAAAAAAAAAAAAAAAAAAAAAAAAACGAAATCGTTGCAACAGCGTAGAATGTATAGTTTCGATTAATATATTCACTTGGTCTAGCTCATTTTCCACGTTTATATGTATATATCTGTTTTCGTATAATTTCACCAAATCAACTGAGCAATTTAATTTCAGCTATACGTTAGACGAGACGCCCTGAGAGAGATCCATTTACTCTCACGGTGTAAACAGCGGCGAATTCGATTCGCGACGCTCAGATGAAGTGTAGAACCCGACGTAGCGACACCCAAAGTGACGGGGGAACCGGAGTGAAAAATAAAAATAAGTAAACCGGAGTACGGTGCGAACGAACAAAAAATAAAAGTGGGAGAAAAAAATTGAGAAAGAAATGAAAGAAAAAGAAAAAAAAACAAATGGAAATAAAATGGAAAATGAAAAAGACGTTCGGCTGATCGCTAGACATACGTAAACGATTTTTGACCTTACTTGAAATTAATGTAGTTTTTCTTGGTGTTTATTGGTTCAAAGACCCAGAGATGGTTCTTTAAATAGTTTCCGATGATTATTTTCTCATCAAGGTATACATTCCACCCAAGTTTCTTATGGATTGCTACACCTACCACAATAAGCGGGAAATAAAGGTTTTTTTGGCTGAAAAAAACTTGGACAAATCCAAACTCCCCGAAGAGACGATAACGGCTTTGTTCGACAGATAAAAGTATCACCAGAAATTGCTACGAAGCTGCGATTGATATGACTAAATGGTAGACAAGCGAGCCTAATCGAGTAACTGCCAAGTTTCTTGTTCGTGAAACCCGTCGCAGTAGTTTGAACGCCGTAAAGAACCCGAAAAGTACATGAAAAATGGATATTACGAAACATTTTTGAATCACAGAGTGAAGTTTTTCGCTCTTTGCTTTGACGGAATCGAATTAAACGAGCGTAATTAATCGCGGTCCACCATGAAGAAACAAATTTTGTCAGTATTGTTACAAATTTGAGTTCTGTATGAATTCTTAAACCTCCATCGTTCGCCGCTTCGTTAACCTCCGAGAGAACTCTTCGTTAATTAGATGACCAAAATAACGTTTATAATGCTTGAATAAGCACGTTTGAGTATCGGCAATTTAGCTTTTAAAAAGTTATATCTTCGTAAGTCGATTCCCGAGAGTTTCCTCTTGCGGATACTGTACACAACAGATTCAGTGGCAAATAAGATTACTGAAGACTAGAAGGCAGCTATATCTATTAATAAGAGGCAATGAAAGGGCAAAGGTCGACGCTGTATTATGTAAACAGCAGCGCCGTGTAAACGATTCGTCGTCGGCGGCAGCGAGTATATAGTTTATCAAGTTTAAAGGACTTGGAACAAAGTCTTCCGTACCAACGCGCTTTTGAACGTGAAAATTTTTACTCCGGGAAAAATCTTCTTTCCCTCGAGTTTTATTTTCACCGAATTTCAGGGTTGAACGATTTTCTCGAATCGTCCTACACGGAATCTGCCAAAGAATTGCCATTTCTGCCTCAATTTCGTCCTCTCATTTATGGTTAAAAAAAAAAAAGAAACATTATTTCGTATGCACTGCAGGTAGTGATGTAGCTGGCATATGTTAATCGTATGTAAATATCGAAAAATCTTTTCCCTCTTTATACAGAAAAAACGAATGAATAGAATGAAACGTAGCAGCGAAGGGAAAACTACCCGGGTGCAGTAGTTTGTAGTCGACAATTACGACGAGACACCATTTAAGGTTTTTAAAGACCTACGTTCTTCGTTCTTTTTTGTTCTCTTGCTGCTCCATCCGCCCTCCGAGGGTTCTTTGACCTGTCAATTACGAGTCTTAATATTACGGTCACAACTCGCGATACTGCATGCAATTTCGGGCTCTGGGCCAGACCTAGTTTCCAAGCGTTTGTAGAATTTGAAAAAAATTCGCAAAATATTTCGCCCGCGTGTAAGAAACAGTTCTGCGAATTATGGCACCGGAGTTTTTTTTATCTTCGGCTCGCATGTGATTCCGCAATTATACTATTTTCTTAAGATCACGTGCTTCGGGCAGCATAATCAGCTTACCGTTAATTAACGTTGTGCTATTAAATTTTTTGACCCATTCGTATCTCTAACCGACACGCAATACCTTCTTCTCCAGCCCCTTACAACATCGGTCTTTTGTTTCATCCCGTTCTGCAGGTTTCAATTTCTTTCTTTTGATGGGCAAAAAATATTCCCCAAAGCACGATGGTTCCCACGCATGAAGAGAAGAAGCAACCCTGCAGGGTTCTCTTAGTTCGGAGTATCAGTTGCGTAAAGCGTGTCTTCATGCACGTACGCACGCACATTTACCCAACGACGACGCACGTTGAGCCCCAAATATCCCTGCAGGGATCTTTCTTTTACTTGGTGTTTCACTTTTCTTTCGAAGGGTCGGAAGCTTCGTTCTTCGGGAATGAGTATTGCAGGCTTCGCTGGTGTTTCTCTGAATTCTTTAGCGGTTTCTATATACAAAACTGACTACAGTTTCAATATAACTACCTACACGCCTATACCTTTCGTTGCTATGGGTCGTCAAAATAATATCCACGGTGGTCTCCGATAACTTTATCGATTCGCAATCAAAACACCGATAAATATCGCCAATCTACTTAATACCACTGACTTATATTGTTATCTTTTTATTCTACTATAGGAGATTATCCCTTTTTATGGCAAAACTCTCATAATTCAACCCGGTCCGATCACGAGTAACGAGTAACGATTGATTTTCGTAACAGTCGTCTGAAGTTTTTCAAGAATTATCAAAAAATTTTCAGAGGCAGACTCGGCACGGAATGCCCCATATGTGTTAAGGGCGAGCATGAGGGTAGGTAATCTTGTACTTTGGATCCTCGAGCCAGCAGCCAGGGTCTCCGTGTTTCAAGGATTTCTGACGATGCAGGGGACTAGGGTGAAAATTGTACGGCAACGAAGGTTTTCGTAAATCCATGTGCAAATGAAATATTCTGAGCGTGATACCCGCGTGGTTTAATAAATTTGGAAGCAAGGAAAATAATAAGAAATAAAGGTAACAGAGAAAGGAGAAAAAAGTATATAGAGCCATAATTTGACGACGAGGATTTTTTTTGTAGAAAGTGGAATTTTTTTTTTCATCTCGTTCACGTGCTGAGCCTAAAGAAGAAGGTGTTACATAGTCCGCGGACAAAGAACCTCTTTATGGACATTCAAAGGAGTCCGAAGTGGCTGAAAATTGGCCATAAGGATCAAGAGACCTCGGCAGTCGGCGGTGACCGCTGCTCGGGCTCGCTAAAAGGAACAAATCCCTCTTTTATCACTGCAGGTTTACTTCCCTCGTTCTCGTTCCAACTTTTCAACTTGACTTTTCATAGCTGGATATGGTATACGTATATAGTCCGAGTGGTCAGTTGCGAGCTGTCGCACTTGTCTGCTAACCGCGATCAAACAATACCTACTCGCGGATTATTGACGCCATGCGATAGTTGCTATCCAGATGTCTGCTTTTTCCGATTTATCTATACCTATACACCTCGCCTTCATATCTTGATTAAAATATTCGCTCACGCACAGATTGCAGCTGGGAAAGCATGATGAAGAGCCGCCATCAATTTCGTCGGCGTTTTAGCCTGCAGCCATCTTCGCTTAAGGAGGAACAAGAAGAAGAATTGCCAAAGAATAATAGGTGAGAAATATATAAGACACTTCTTCCTAAACGTATGTATGTATAATAGAAAAATTTATCAACGAATATAAATTATTTGCATACAATAATCGAGTCAAAGTTTCAATTTCCCAAAGTGAGCACATCTCAGCTTCGCTTCGTCATTCCATTCTTGAATATTTTGTTCTTTGATTTTCCGTAACTGTAAATATAAGGGGCAGAAAAAAAATTGGGATTAGAATAACCCGTCGCGAATATATATCGACACACAGTTTCTCCCCGGGCAGATTAATCCCCCTTTTCTTAAAGATTGGGTTAAAGCACAGCGACCGTGATCAGACTGTATAATAGAGATTTTGAATAAATTCTGACCGCGTTTCATCCACTTTGCATTGACAATCAGCACCGAAAGGCTATCAGAGGCGGACAGCAACAGCACGAAACAAACGGAAAACTCATTTCGTCACAAGATCGTAGTTATGGGTGCTGCGAAAGTTGGAAAATCATCGATCATCAGCCAGTTTCTCTACAACACATTCTCACCCAAGTACAAACGGACGGTTGAGGAAATGCATCACGGTGACTTCAACGTTTCCGGTATTCAACTGACTCTCGACATTCTTGATACTTCCGGTGCCTACGAGTTTCCGGCTATGCGAGCTCTTTCCATTTCTTCCGCCGACGCGTTCATCTTGGTCTACGACGTGAACGATTCAAATTCTTTCGCAGAGGCTAAGGTTCTTCGTACCCAAATTTTAGAGACCAAAGGGTACACCGCAGTACCCATCGTCGTTGTCGGAAACAAGGTTGATCTGGCAGACGAGAACCGTGAGGTAATGTCTACACACCAATATTTTAATGATTGATTGATGGTAGCCACGTTTTTTTTTATTTTCCTCTCGACGAATCCGATGAATATTTAATTTTTAAATGTTATCGATTTCCCTGCACGTATAACGTAGATTTTATTTCTTCACCGATCATCTCCGATAAAAAAATCAATGATAACTTGTACCCAGGTGGACAGGGAGAACACAGAAGCCCTGGTAACGGTGGAATGGGAAAACGGTTTCGTCGAGGTGTCCGCCAAGGATAACACGAATATATCCCAAGTATTCAAGGAGCTCTTGATCCAAGCAAAGGTGAAGTACAACTTGAGCCCAGCTTTGCGTCGCAGACGTCGTCAATCCCTACCGCCACCTCAACATCTCAGTTCCAGAGTGAGCAGCGCCCACGTACCTTCACCGTCGCAGCTTCAACATTTGCAACAGATCCGCGAGCGAACCGATGCAAAGCGAAATTCATGCGTTCTTTCCTAATCCAAAATCTGGATGACGATAGACTGATGTTTTAAAAAAATCTCGAAAGTTAATTAAGTAGCAGTTTAGCATACATATATACTACATTATTATACATATAGCAACCGAAAAGCCATTCTCTGTCTACAGATTGGTACATTCATATACAATAGCAATGGTACTATAACGCACATATATACAATTAATTTGTATATACATCGTACGATCGCGACTGCTTTCGGGAAAGGACGTGATTAGTAAAATTTCGTGACTGTATTTATGATGTCATGGATTATACTATCAGCTTCGAGAAAGATACTGACTTCTTTAAAAAAAATGGAAATTTTCTTTCCTCCAAAGACCGTTTACTTTAAAGTGTAGATATATACAAGATTGAACGACATATGTTTTGAAGAATGGCAATTTATATGGAACCGGGTTAAAGTTTCGAGTTATGAAAATTCCGAAGGGTTGGGATAAAGAATTCCGAATATTAATATTACCGACTCACAGTTTTTAGACACAGTATTCACCCGAAAGTCATAGGTATAGTCGATTCGAAAAACTTCACATTAAAGAAAAAAAAAAAAAAGTAAATAAACACACCGGGAGTTTCAAAATTCCAAAAGCTAAGGATCCGAAAGACCAAACCTCCGGAACTTGAAATTCACGTGCCTCTTCGTATAATTTCTGGATTCTTCGATTCTCGGAATTTTGGAATTTCCGAGTTTTTAAACTGTCTGCATTCCGATTTTTCGCGATTTTGATATTCTAAACTTGCAACGTTTTTTTTCTTTTCGACAAATTCGCAATCGTCTCGGAAATGAATTCGAGATTTTTTTTACCGTTCGAAACTTTTCCCAAATTCGAAACTTTAACCCAGGGCCATTTATATACCGCGTGCAGATCAAAATAAGGTTTTCGTTTTCGTTTTCGAGAAATTGTGCAGTTCACATCAGACATTCATCTACATATTTTGAATTGTGAATATTATCATTAAATTTAATTTTCTTCGTGTACCTACCGAAATCAGTATAATGTACGATGCATACTGTATGTGTGTGCGTTGAGTACACGACGTAAGCAAGAAATGGGTTACGCATATTAATACAGAATACTATAGAAGTGTTACTATTTCTACGAACTACGACTAGCTTCTACATATATTACTATAATATGTATAGGATAACTGTTTCGATTTGAAAAATTTCTTTGAAATCCTATACTATACTGCAATGATATCACTGCTACTACACTTATACGATTACATTGTCGATTGTCTCATTACTCTATATAAAAATTAAAAGTTCGCCAAGACTGTCGTATTATTATACCGGTGTCAAGAAATGACTGTTTTTACTACTTTTTACTACTATGAATGTAATGTTATATTAAAATGGTAAAAATACGTATATAATATTACACAATATGATATATTATACTATACCATACCTACACGTAAGCAGTTTATGGGGAGATATTGTTACTTCAATTTTCATCAAACTTTTCGCATTCTAGATATATTTTTGTTCATTACAATATATCATACATACTTGGCTAGATTCTTAGATATATATGAATAAATGTTGAAAGACACTTTTATGTGTCCGTAGATATACTTATATGTGGATATCGGTAGATCCAGCTGGCCAATTGGTAAAAACTCGATTTGATTATTTGTATTAAGTTTCTCGACGTCATATTATATAATATTTGATCTCAAATTTCCAAAAATTTCATTCCTAATTATACAACGTTGATGCAATATTAATTAATTAACTAATTCTATGAACAAATATCGTACCTAAGTATATGTGTGTGTAAATATAATGGAAATGGTCCTATCACATGTTTAAAAAAAAAATTTCCAACTTCTCAAAGCTCACGATACCCACGTAATTTTTTTTTTTTTTTTTTTTCCTTTTCGTGTAGTTAATATTGTAATTGTATGCATTTAAGAAACACTGCACAGAATATGTCCTCATGTTTCAGTATTAGCAATTAAGAAGTTTATGCACCAGATCCAAGGTCTTTATACATGAGGATCATTAAATATATTATCGAATCAGATATACTTTGCTGAAATTTTATCCTCCAGGCTTGAGTTCATCAAAGTTTCACTGAAATGAAGACATGTTTGGTAATTGTACACAAGCAAAGCATCAAAAACGTCACAATGGTAATGCATTTCCTTTCCTTTCCTTTCCTTTTTTTTTTTTTTTTTTTTTTGATGTAACGAGTCTATGAGCGTATATATAAATTATAGTGTCTATTAATTTCTCGTAAGGTCATTGAATTGCAATCATGTTGGGAAATATACTTTTCTGAATCAGCATGGGTCGTTGATTTTCGTATACTGGACTCATGAATATTTAGGAGTGTGATTAAAAAATGTACACCTATTTAAGTTTCGAATATATGAATAGAGCCGAAATTCTCTTCCTTATAAGCGCCATTGGTTATCATGAAATGTAAGCAATTATTAGACTAAGAATTGTTTTTGTTTTCTTCGTTCAACCGATCGAAGAAAAGGGGGACAATTGTCAGAAGACTCTGTATCTGAACTTTTGGAGAAACAAATTTTTTTCGTTTTCAAGTATCACCGTTTAAAAAGGTCTAATCATTTTTACGTTTCCCTGCGCACGCACAACTTTATCGTAAAATATTGAAATTTTTTGCTATCGTATAATGTAAAAGTTGTGTAGGATTCTGTCTTACCCCACCCATTCCTAATTGCCCGGCGTTTTTCCTATAAATCGATTTAATTAACTTCAAACAAAAAAAAAGTCGAATTGAAATTATGTATACGTAGGTACGGTTGATTCGAAAAACTTTGTCGTTGTCTTGTTATTATAAAACGAGCTTTCCGCATCAAACTTTTCATATGACACAATTATATAAATTATAAATATACATAATTCCACTTGAATTAACAATCTAACGATATATATTATAGTTGCTATTGGATCAACTCACAATGATTAGATAATATTAAATAAACATCGCTCGTCTGTATCTGAGAAACAAATTCTTTCGAATCAACTATAAATTAATGTTTTGCATGCAGATGTGTACAGAAAAAATTTTCAATTAATTTTTAATCAACGCATCATGGCTTTTGGAAATTAAATATGCAAGGGTTGTTTTTTTAGATAAATTGTATATCGTCCTTATATAATTATTCAACTATTTTTCAATCAATAGATATCTTTATTTTTAGCATATGACCCCGATCCATTCATTTATATAACTAAATTTTGCTTTCAGTATATGTATTAAGAATTATTGAGCAAGATTTATCAATATACAAGATTCCTGTGTTAATTGTACATCGTCGCAAGAGTAACTAATTTGTACAATTCTTTTAATAAAAATTATATCCTTGAAGCTGAACGCTGCAGTCGTCGTTGAGTTTTTATTTCGCTGAATTAGGTAACTATAACGAACACGTATCCCGCAATCGATGATCGTCGATCAGGAAAAGCCTTGGAAGTTACACTCACAGAGTATCAGCCTCTTCCAAAGACCCTGGTGTTCAGATTTTTAGAATTAACACAAGAAAAAGCAAATCTGACGCAAATTTTCATGCAGTACTTGATCTGTGGCTGAAGAAACATCATAAATTCAGGCTAATCGACAAGTTAATTCCTAAAGAAACTTCGAGGAATGACTGCCAAGGAGTTGATTCCTCGTGAAACCATGCAAAATTGTGTACTCTCGATATTATTCTCATGTTTCCTAAACTTCAGACTACTTGATCGAACGAATACTTGTACATATATACCTGCAGTATCCGATCAGAGCCTGATTGGATTTTGATAAAGGGCTGATCGGGGTTAGATCAGGGACTGACCCTGAGTAAAGGTTTAATAGCGTCAGCGAACCTGAAGAACCTTTCGAACGTCACGTTACACTGATCAGCTAGCATGTGGACCTGATTAGACAGTACGGTGCAAACCTGAACTGGGTTGCAATTTTTTTTCTAGTCGGGATATGGTACAGCTGTAATGAACAGCGATGTAGAAATTATTTATTCACTTACATAAGAGATGAATTAAAATATATATCGAATTTTTCTACCTTATAGAGGATCAAAATGTTGGCATAATTACATTTTTCAGCAATTTTTCAGCAATAAACGGATTTTTTATTCGACCAAAACTGCAATATTCTACTTTCTCATTTCGCAAACGATTTCTGAATCCGTCGATTTATATATATAGAACATAAATTTTGAATAGAACAACGCGATGCTACTGAGAAATGCCACTTTTGCATCGCTGATTCAAAAATGTAGAAAAAATAATTAGAAAAGCGCGCGAAACGCGATACGAGTGAGGAGAACGAGAGATCCACTAAAAAAGAATTGTACATGTGAAATTGCAGAGCTTTTTTGAAAACTACAATAAATAGAATCAATATAACTGTAGAAATGGAGTGCAAGAGATTTTTCGATTCTTTCTTCAATACGAAACTAAATTTTGAATGGAAAAATATCGTTTTTGGAGATTTTTCGACTTGTTTGACCGCAATTATTCAACTGGAAATAGATATATGATCGATTACTCTTACACTCAAAGTCGAGAACTGAATCTGTCCCAGTGAAGTGCGATCTTATGATTTGGAGATTTTCTAGTCTTTTCAAACAGTCGAATTTTATTCAACACTTTCAAATTCAGTGCGTTTTATAATTTGGACAGATGCACGAAATACACGCAACTGGTTTCTATATATACGCTCAATCGATCGTTTTCGGAGTTGGCGCAGTGATAGTGCCTCTCACGTGACGTAACAGACGCTGATAGGCGTCCATTGCGATTTTATCCAGTGCACCAATTTGCACCGCTTGCATTTTATTAAAAATTTCTTTCTCGGTATCCTGCGTATATTACTGAGGTAAGTGACAAAAATTTTATCTCTTCATCTGCTCACTGGCAAAACAGTTTAAATTCCTTTTCCAATTTCAATATCAATTTCAAACGCATCGTAAAATTGTTTTTCCGTATCGAGAACATTAGATCCATTTGAAAAACCATTTGACAAAAATTTAACGATCGGTTCAGCGATCAGTGAAAATGGCAACAGAATCATCGCTCTAATTTTTTTTCTTGGCTTATAACGAAATAACCATCTCCGTCGAGTAGTTGATTCATTTTTTTTTATCTTTGACCGTTGACAGGAATATCCTTATGCGATATTCCGAGAACATGACTGTGGCTTATGGCTGAAGATTTATGGAGAGTCGATTTACCTCGAGCTTGATAACTGCCTGACCAGCGATTTATCAGGATTAACCTCAGCATTATTCCGAATAGATTCAGTACACTCGTGGATTTTGCGATCGATGGTCAAACGTTGAAAAAATCTTGTCCGAAATTCAATTTGCTGAAGAATTATGAGCAAATAAAAAATTGTACTTCGATGATTGACAATGAAACTACGAATTGAAATAACGAGAAATAATTTTCTATTCCCGCAGGTAACTTAGCAACGATGCCTAGTGCGAGGAGGATGATCTTGGGCCACGTGCTGAGCGACACATGTGCAAAGATGAATCGAATAAAAAAGATTCGTGGCAACGTTATGGAGACTCCGTTAAAACGATGCTTGTCCACATTTGAAATAACTTTGCTCGGTATATCACGACGTTCACTTTATTACCACGATTCTATAAACCAACACTAAAGCTCTTAATGTTCATTCAGTTTTCCGTTCAAATTTTCATCAGGAGTCGGTCACATGGTTGGAGCCGGGATTTACGTGCTGACAGGTATCGTTGCCCGCTGCATCGCCGGGCCAGGAATCGTCCTCAGCTTCCTGTTGGCAGGTTTTGCATCGCTAATGGCAGCGCTTTGCTACGCAGAGTTTGGTGCACGAGTGCCAAAAGCAGGCAGCGCATACGTTTACACGTATATTTCAATCGGCGAATTCTGGGCTTTCATCATAGGCTGGAACGTCATATTGGAACACATGATAGGTAAACGCGCAGAACCCGATCTTCAATCCTCGTGAAAAAATCGGCAGTCATTCTCAGTTCCAAACTTTACTGTATAGGGGCAGCTTCAGTCGCGAGAGCCTGGAGCGCGTATGTCGATTCTCTGGCCGGTGGGGTACTGAGCAATTACTCATCCCAGTTAGTATGTGGCTCTAGAAAGCCGGATGATCCTCCCTGCTACGTACCCGATTTACTCGCCGGAGTGGTCTGTCTTGTGTACACCATTCCGCTTGCTGCTGGAGTGAAAGCGTCCGCTATGGTGAACGCGGTACTGACATTGGTGAACTTAGGTGTGATGATACTGATCGGCGGTATGGGATTCTACTACGCAGACATGGATAACTGGATCAACGATAAGGGAGGCTTTCTTCCTTTCGGATTCAACGGAGTTTTAGCAGGTGATTAGGCTTACCGCTATCATTTCTGTCGAGCATTCGCGGAGTCAATTGAGCAGCAAAAAATCACCTTCTAATCGCTTTCCAGGCGCGGCAACCTGCTTTTATGCATTCGTTGGCTTTGACTCCATCGCAACTGCCGGTGAAGAGGCTCGTGAACCGGCGAGAAGCATTCCAATTGCCACGATCATCGCGATGCTTGTCGTCACCACAGCTTACATCATCATCGGTGGAACTCTGACGGCGGTTGTTCCATTCTGGGACATTAATCCGACGACTGCACTTCTGGACGCTTTTTCCGGTACAGTGCCGTGGGCGAAGTACATCATCAGGTAAATTGACACACATCTGTCGTTTTTCAATAAAGTATCTACTCATAGTTTGAAATAGTGAAAAGATGTGTCCGTTTATAGCATCGGTGCTCTTTGCGGAATGACGACAACCCTTTTTGGATCACTATTCTCCCTGCCAAGGACAATGTACTCGATGGCCAGCGACGGTTTATTGTTTGGCGTATGTGCCCAAATATTTCCATTCACTCGAGTACCGATATTCAATCTGATATTCACCGGCGTTTGTTGTTCATCGATCGCTTTTTACTTCGACCTCGAACATCTCGTCGAGTTCATGTCCATCGGTACCTTTCTGGCTTACACCATCGTCTCTGCGAGCGTAATAGTCTTGAGGTATCGCCCCGAGATATCTTTAACATCTTCCACGGAACCGGCAACACCGAGTACTCCGGGTTCACCACTTACGGAAGGCCCTGATTCCACCAGCGATTGCAACAGCATCCATTCATCTAGTGCTAAGGTAACGATGATTCGCGATGTGTTAAGTACACTTCGATTTTCGGAAGAGATTTTCAGATGTAATGATTATAACTCGTATCTAAAATCCTCTGAAAATTGGTTGGTTTTATTTTGTCAACAGCTTTTAGACTTGAATGAAGTTACTGGGAGGCTGAAACCCCAGTATACTTGTCTGACATGGGCTCTGGGTCGGCTTGAGCCAGGAAGATGTGTGACATTTGCAACGCTCTTGTTCGCCATGCTTTGTATTCCAATGTGTGCAGCGTTACATATATTGTTCAAAACGTCTTTCCAGTTAAGAGTGGGAGACTACTTTGCCTTCATTTTCCTCGGCTTGATGCTCGTCAGCTGTAAGTATCGCGAGATAAACGTAACGACGTATATATGAATACGACATGAATAGACGATGTCCAGTAAAAATTTCCTCAATCATTTGTTAATCAAAAAATCACTCGTGGTCTAGGTCTTCTCATTATCGGATGTCACCAACAAAATCCTGGATTAAACTCGAAGTTCCGTGTTCCTTTAGTTCCGTTTGTACCAGCACTAAGCATCTTCTGCAACATCGGATTAATGTTTCATTTATCCAGCCTGACTTGGATTCGCTTTCTCGTATGGATGATATTAGGTAAGTTCCTTCAACTTCGAAACTGAACCATTCGCTGATAGCTTCTGAAAAGCATCGCAATTTTTCCGTAATCTATAAACCGCATTAATCAACAAATTTTGTCATTCAGGTATGCTCGTTTATTTCCTTTACGGAATTCATCACAGTAAAGAAGCCACACCGGTGAATTCAAGTTCAAATTTGATGGCCAGTTCGGAAGCGGGTCGTGGTGCTAAGTGGGGTGCAACACTCGGTCAAAAAAGTTCAGACAAAGTACCGATACTTTCCTACGACGAGACCTCGAAATAGAAAGTGATAAGAGTATGAGAAATGCTTTTGCGCTTATAAATTAACTAATCAAGGAACATCTGAGACGGAATTGCGATGATTGTCATCTCGATTTGATGATAAACGACGAAGTAGTAACTTTGTTCATTGAAAAATCTACCGATTAAGAATGATTATACGAATATGTAAACGTATAACTTGACATTTTTCGTGTTTAACGACGAATATATACCGTCACTCGAGTCACTGTGAAATGCCGTTAAGAGTTTCATGATTTTTTTCCACTTGTTGAATCGGAAATATTAATGAAATCCGCGTTTCAAACGCCAGCAGAAAAATTATAAAAATTTGGTATCGTATTATGAACATATTACATACCTATATTATACAATATACATATATATATATATATATACATGTACAGATTATTTTATTGTGTATTTTTAAAGGCGATACTTCAGTTTGAACGGCCTGATCATGTTGAGACTGATAATCCTTTTTTTATCATTAAAGTGATCGATGTAGGAGACAAAAACGAAAAAAAAAAAATTAAAAATTAAAAAAAAGATCTATCCATGGATCCCCCAATGAGCTTTACGCAAGCGAATATCAGATAAATCGCTTACGAAATTCGTTAATGATCGTTAGACAAGTTAGTAAATTATCCAAATTCAGTATTCTATAGATTTTTTTTTTCAATCTTAGGTATATTGCAGTGCGATCAATGATGTTCATATGACCGAAGGATTAACTAGATACTTTTTAACACATACTTAATCAACTATTTTTTATTACTGTTATCTTTGTGGCAAGAATTTGTTGAGTGCAGTTCTTCCACTATACGGATCAACAGAGCTTATGACAAAATCATTAGAATCATTATATCGTGACGAAAATGTTATAGTGGAGAAATTTACTAGAGCGATTGTTTTTTTTTTCTTATATAGAATTACACAATTATGCGCTGCAGCGAGACTGCATTTGTTAGAATTACGTAATAATTGCCGCATCATGATATATCGTGACCACGCAGAAAAATGTTGTAAAAGATTAATATTGAAGAAAGGGTGCCTTGAGATCCGGTAGACTATACACATAGAAATATAAAACCAAAACTCAGACAATATATACGCATTTATATAACGTGATGATTATGGATTATCGGGCATCGGGGATCTATTCAAGGATGAATTATTTTATGCATCTAGTTATCAAACTTGAATGAAAACAGAGTAAAACGATGACGTATAATGATAATAATAATAATAATAATAATAATAACCAGTTGAAAATTAAGTGCATTAATTTACTACTAAAAATGCATCTATGTACCGCAACAAAACGCACATAAAAATATAACCATGGTCTTGCCAATTTCTGATGCCAAGTGGAAATAACATCCGAAGATGCAGAATTAAATGCTCTAATGATCACGTTATCCCTGGTAAAAATTGGATACCTGTCCGTTTAAATATACCTAATTGCAGTATACAGTTTTGTTCACGCATCTATATCTATGTATATGTATGTACTTATGTGTCCATCCATCTTTTTACCAGGGAATTGAAAAATCCAAAATAATCGCTATAAATGTTGACAAATATATAGATGAAAATATATATAATTATTAGAATGTATAAGAAACTTATATTGTAAGTTCGCTGTATGTATACATACCTATATACTTTAAATACGTATATAAATACCTATACGTATTAAAATTGTACCTGTCTGACGTTTCTATTATACCTGAGTATAATATATATATTTGTTAATTTTCAGGATATATATTCAAGTAAATCGGATTCGTTCGGATATTAGTGTACTTCTAAATGATGAGACAAGAAGAAAGTAAAGATTTTGAATTCTTATTCGAAGAGATCTACGCAATAGTCAAGATCGTAATAGATTAACAATTGTCTGCGAACTTTACGTAGACGAAAATCGTTAGGTATTTAGCGACTTAGTGAATTTTCGTCGGATTTCTCAAACGTATGGCTAAAAACTGCACTGTATAAATTTAAACGAGGTGTAACTAGTGCGTTTCGGTAATTTTCGTGCGGCCTAGTAGAGCTTAAAATCGGAATGACTTGAGATTCTAATCGTGTAATTGCATTTTCTCCCGTTCGAAAACGATCAAATTACTCTAATCTCTATCGCAATAACGACATTGACGTATCGATTGCCTTTTAAAATTGCAGAATATGTCAGATTTTCGATAAATCTATCGATATCATTGAATTTAGTTTACTAAACATCGCAATTTTGGATTGTATAAGAAGCTAGTCCGTGCTAGCTAAACGCATCAAAGATCTTTCGCTAGCGAGGAACAAACTCCGGCGATTTTATTCGAACAAGATGTCACTACGTTTAGTTTTCACTATCGTTGCGTGCGGTATTGCGCTTGCACATAACGTCGACGGACTCCAAGAGCAGAAGGCTGCGGAATCCTCGTTTGGTACAGACCCAATTTCGGTCTTGCCGCAATTTGCGAATAATCCGGAACAGCATAAATCGGTAACGTAACTTTAAATATCACAAAATACACGCAGGTTTATAAACCATTTATGCAATTCCTATTCCATTGAAAAAATTTTACCCTCATTACTCGGTGATTAGTTAAAATGCTGTTACACAAATCTACACACCTGTACCTTCATTTTTTTTTTTGGATACAATTATTTCCCCTATAATCAAAGCTTATTTTTGTGCATATGAACAGATGCATCGTCGCCAAAGTCCAGATGAAGCTGCAGACAGTGTTGGATGTGAAACAGATTCACTAACTCCAGTCAAGGTGGCAGATATCTCTTACGATACAGGATCACTACACTCAAATAAACGATCTGTTGATGTCAAGCCTGCGGATAACGTTGCCGAGCCAGGATGCTGCGGTTAATCGATCGAGATTAGCAGAGAAAATATTGTCTAGTATGGGAACACCTTCTATCTGGAAAGATTGGAATGAGAATTAAAAGAAGTAACTGAAGAATGAAGATCATTGTTCACTCTGTTGGGCCTGTAATAGTTTATATAGTCTGTGTATAAAATGAGAAAAACAATGCACTTCCAAATCCCAAACTAGACATGGCCAGATTTTGTGTCAGTATATGTAAAATGAATAAACACAAATAAATCGGCAACGTCATTATGCTTTGATAAAGTTAAACGATGTATAGTATTGGTATAATTCCTTATTTTTTATCCTTCAAAATGCGTCTACTGTATTGGAGATGTTTGATTAAATGCACGTTGGTTGAGGTACATATTTCAATACATCGAAATGGTATTTGATAGACAGATGATCAATGAAAAACGTTATTCAAAGAATCTTCATCGTTTCATAATCCATTTTTGAACACAAAGTCTAGAGATTTGATTCGTAGGTGGATGTAAGCCCTTAAGGGAGTTTGCCTCACCTTTCCCCATGCATTTCATCTTTGCGTAGAACAATAGATAAATAATCAATGGTACCGCCACGCTACGCGATCTAAAGAAACTTGGAAAGGAAGAGAAAGAGATAGTTCGTATACAACGGCCTCTCTGCTTACACTAACGACAAATCGTCGCGTGAATCAGCTGCCGATTAACCGAGGAATTTTATATCGCAAAACTCACCACTCTGGATATCTGGATACACGGCTAGGTCTTCGGGAACGATGAATACGTATATAATATCCAATATAATCCTTTGACGGGGATGAGAGCTAGAATGGGACACTACACTGCAAATATATTATACGTATGAATATCATACGGTGTATAGATTTTGAAAACACTTCACTTTCACAGAGGCAGGGGGGGGAGCTCCAGATGAAGAGGTTGAATTCAGGGAAAACTTCACTCATAATTACACTGCACTGCAAACGTATTATACGCGTATGGATTTCATATGGTGGGCAGAATTTAAAAACACTGTATTTCCATTATACACTCAAATGATATTTATTATTATAAAAGGCTTCGTTCTATTGCTCACTATTTTATATTATATTCCATACCGCGACAGCTTCCTCACTGGTGCTGTGTACAATTAGAAATAAAGTCTACCGCTTGACTCCGACTCACTATAAATAAAGTTTTTATTCCGATGATTCTACTACGATATGTTTACGAATTGAAATATATATTCTTATGAAAATGAAATAAAAGTTTTTACTAACGAATAAATAATAGAAAGGACGCTGAGCATCGCGGTGCGCGCACGGCTGCATGTAAACAAACTTAACCTTGACGCGAATTTTTATTCCTCGGCGCTTCGACGAATTATTATTTCTGCGTTGATTCCGTGACTATTAAACCAGCTATACATTTAATATAACAACCATTTTGTGGATGAAAAAATTTCGACTCGACTGAAAATAATAATGTTAGGGAGATTGACCGCACATTTACATACTTGGGGGTATTCGAATTCTCGTTCGAGTCGAGTGCATGCGTCACAATCTTGACTTGAAAATGAAATCTTATTACCCGGCGATACAGCGAATTTCATAAATATTTCACATTTCACAATATTTTTTCACGATATCTCTAAAGAATTACATTCTCTGCCATTCGATAGCGAGGAGGAAACCTTCCGACTACGATAAACTAAAGGGAAAACTTTTACCGGGGTGTGAATTGTCACGCTCGACACCTCGCCGGCACAATATGACCAACACAACCAAATTTTATTCCGACCTCACGAATATACTCTACATTTACTAGCCGATTCTATTGACTTTAATCAACACCCGAATGAGTCGTACTTACGATAAATTCAAACACTAGCCGTATACAATCGTTGATAAATCGCCGCTCTGATTTAGATTCGCGTGAAGAGAGCAAACGCGAACCTGTTGCATCCCCCGTCCGAAGACGACTGACTGGCGTGCTGCGGAGGATCATGGGTGGTGTTACGCTGCCCCCACTGATAGATGGTAGCACGTCGCGATAATCTGTACATATTGTATGCATTTTTTGGCGGGCAACGATTCGAGGTTAAGTATCAAACTAAACAAACGAGGGAATGATTTTAGCGGGACGAGGAGGTGGCGTCGCTTTTACTGTAGCCATCCCTTGCCGACACAATCCGCGACGAATATGGCGATCACCGCGAATATAATCTATACATATATATTTACCGGCCGATTTCACTGTCTTCAATTAACGGACAAATTAACTGAACTCACGATAACCCGGAATACTTGTTAATAGATAAACCGTCGCTCTAAATTAGATTCGCGCGAAGGGATAACAATCACAAACCGGTTGCATCCCCCAGCCAATGGCAACTAACCGGAAGCTGCGTTCCGCAGCGCTCTATCAAGTCTCGAAGCGGACTATTTTATGTGGCGCGATAATCAAATTATCGTAATAATTATTAATTATTAATATTATTCTTATTATTATTATAATTATAATAATATTATAATTATAATAATAATAATAATTATTAATTATTACGATAATTGCTTATTGCGCCACATGAAATAGTCCGCTTCGAGACTTAATTCAGCGCCGCGGAATGCAGCTTCCGGTTAGTTGCCATTGGCTGGGGGATGCAACCGGTTCGTGATTGTTATCCGTTCGCGTGAATCTAATTTAGAGCGACGGTTTATCTATTAACAAGTATTCCGGATTATCGTCAGTTCAGTTAATTTGTCCGTTAATTGAAGACAGTGAAATCGGCCGGTAAATATATATGTATAGATTATATTCGCGGTGATCGCAATATTCGTCGCGGATTGTGTCGGCAAGGGATGGCTACAGTAGAAGCGACGCCACCTCCACGTCCCGCTAAAATCATTCCCTCGTTTGTTTAGTTTGATACTTAACCTCGAATCGTTGCCCGCCAAAAAATGCATACAATATGTACAGATTATCGCGACGTGCGACCATCTATCAGTGGGGGCAGCGTAACACCACCCATGATCCTCCGCAGCACGCCAGTCAGTTGTCTTCGGACGGGGGATGCAACAGGTTCGCGTTTGCTCTCTTCACGCGAATCTAAATTAGAGCGGCGATTTATCAACGATTGTATACGGCTAGTGTTCGAATTTATCGTAAGTACGACTAATTCGCGTGTTGATTAAAGTCAATAGAATCGGCTAGTAAATGTAGATTATATTCGTAAGGTCGGAATAAAATTTGGTTGTGTTGGCCATATTGTGCCGGCGAGGTGTCGAGCGTGACAATTCTCACCCCGGTAAAAGTTTTTTCTATAGTTTATCGTAGTCGGAAGGTTTCCTCCTCGCTATCCAAAGGCAGAGAATGTAATTCTTCAGAAATATTGTGAAATTAGAAATAATTATGAAATTCGCTGTTTCGCCGGGTAATAAGATTTCATTTTCAAGTCAAGATTGTTGACGCATGCACTCGACTCGAACGAGAATTCGAATACCCCCAAGTATGTAAATGTGCGGTCAATCTCCCTAACATTATTATTTTCAGTCGAGTCGAAATTTTTTCATCCACAAAATGGTTGTTATATTAAATGTATAGCTGGTTTAATAGTCACGGAATCAACGCAGAAATAATAATTCGTCGAAGCGCCGAGGGATAAAAATTCGCGTCAAGGTTAAGTTTGTTTACATGCAGCCGTGCGCGCACCGCGATGCTCAGCGTCCTTTCTATTATTTATTCGTTAGTAAAAACTTTTATTTCATTGTCATAAGAATATATATTTCAATTCGTAAACATATCGTAGTAGAATCATCGGAATAAAAACTTTATTTATAGTGAGTCGGAGTCAAGCGGTAGACTTTATTTCTAATTGTACACAGCACCAGTGAGGAAGCTGTCGCGGTATGGAATATAATATAAAATAGTGAGCAATAGAACGAAGCCTTTTATAATAATAAATATCATTTGAGTGTATAATGGAAATACAGTGTTTTTAAATTCTGCCCACCATATGAAATCCATACGCGTATAATACGTTTGCAGTGCAGTGTAATTATGAGTGAAGTTTTCCCTGAATTCAACCTCTTCATCTGGAGCTCCCCCCCCTGCCTCTGTGAAAGTGAAGTGTTTTCAAAATCTATACACCGTATGATATTCATACGTATAATATATTTGCAGTGTAGTGTCCCATTCTAGCTCTCATCTCCGTCAAAGGATTATATTGGATATTATATACGTATTCATCGTTCCCGAAGACCTAGCCGTGTATCCAGATATCCAGAGTGGTGAGTTTCGCATACGATATGAAATTCTTCGGATAATCTGCCGATTCACGCGGCGATTTGACGTTAGTGTAAGCAGAGGCTGTTGTATACGAACTATTTCTCTTCCTCTTCCTTTCCAAGTTTCTTGAGATCGCGTAGCGTGGCGGTACCATTGACTATTTATCTATTGTGTTATAGCTAGCGTTTTTTCTGAAAATTTTTTCTAAAATAAATCTCATTTATCGATCATTATTTTTTCTATAATTATTCGCTGTTTGACAATATTTATTCAATTATTCAATTAATTCTATATTTCGTTGATAAAGCTTCATAACATTGTAACTGCACTCACTATACGTATAAATCTATTAATAATCGAATAGGATTTTGTAAACTAGCCCGATCTTTCCCTGCGGCCATCAACTAATATATAAAATCGGTGCGTTTTCATTACCACGGTGTGCGCGAAGAGGAGTGTTTGTGTGGTGTAAATG
The DNA here is from genome assembly GCA_949628255.1 of Macrophya alboannulata. Lineage (NCBI taxonomy): Eukaryota > Metazoa > Arthropoda > Insecta > Hymenoptera > Tenthredinidae > Macrophya > Macrophya alboannulata. Next base: position 39,448,283 of record OX451207.1, on the reverse strand, counting down.
CCTAGGTATTGCTCCTATCGAATTTCGTATGGAATCGTGAATACCAATCGCGTCAGGTTTTTCCGCGTATAATATTCAGGGGGTTGTGTGCGTACGATGAGTGCGGAATGATGCATGTGTATTATCAAATTAATAAAACCCACTTCGCGTTCGCTGGGCTTTTGGTTTGAGGCGCGGGGTAGGCAGGACGCGATAGTCTAAGCCCGTTCCACGATAATCCATCTCTTTTTTCGCAGCGTCAAGTAATTAAGTCAAATTGGTAGCGAATACAATTAGTTATTGAAGCAATTTGATCTCTCGTCAGAAATTGGACCACAATTATTGATATTATTGTGCGGCTCGTATAATCACTATAATACTTTCGATTGAGTAGCTATATAACTTTATCACTCTCTCAAAGTGTTGTTTCCGAACTCTTTCGGACACAATTATATTTTTCGATTGAATTCAATTCTGCTTATGCTGGACCATAGAGCTACACGATATTAGATATTCGGGTCACATTTTTTTTTGGTTCTTTCTGCGCTTATTGGCAAAATATCCAATATAATAATAATATGGTGAAAGTAGTCCGTCAATCACGAACAAACGAATCTACATCGATTAAATGACTATTGCACAGCAGACGTGGCACGGAATTCTATGTATAATTTCCACATTGAGAGTAGTCGACGATTTATACATTTCATTACGAACCAGAATAATTAGTAAATCCAATTCTGCAAAAAGTTCTGAGATCCCCATAAAAAGCACTTCTGGTGTAAAAACCTTTCCCCAAGTGAATTAATTTTTAAACAACCTGCAAAAATGCATTCTCCTTCTGCAAAAAGTCTTGAAATCAAATCTTCTTGCCAAGATCATGACATTGATTTGACACAAGTCATACATCACATGAAATAAACATTCAAATGCATATAACAAAAAAAAAAAAAAAAAAAAAATTGGCGTACGTGGTACTTGGCGGGCTTTTTCGTGAAAAGTAGAAGAACCTATAAATTAAACCACGAAAATATGAATTTTAACATTAGCATTTATTATCAGCGAATGAATTTTTTCAGGGTTGAAACTGTCTGTTTTACTTTGAAATTTTGATTCAATATTTTATTTGCACTTGTTTTCATCATACAAAATCCAAAGCTTAGAATACATTTGCGCAAATTGCACACTTTGCTGGTCACATGTGATCAAATTCGATGAACTGATCACGTATGAAAATACATATGATGTATGATACACATTTTGTATCTACCTAAATAGTTATAATAAAGAATGTATGATACCTATTATTCAAAGGTGGGCTACCTGTTCTCGTGTGCCACAGTACATTATAAATTGGAATTGCTATTGTGGTAACAGGTGGCAGGATGATTAATTTCGGTAAATCTACCGATCACTAATAACACATGGTATAAAAAATATTCATTTGTCGTCTATAAGCATTCAGAAATGAGGCCTTTAGGAAAAATTCTGGTTTTTGGGAGAGAAGTGCAAACCTTTCAGACGGAAAAAAACAGAAATATATTATGCGATAACTTCTAATCTGCGCAAAAAATCGAACTTCTACAAGGACATTCGTGAAAAGTTTTAGCATAATTTTTGTATTATCATATTTTCGGAGTCCAAAACTGAATAGAAAAGAAAGAAACACTGAGAAACAAAGCAAGACTATTTTCTATGAATACGGTTTCGTCTCTGCACTCGATCGAACCGATTTTTGGTAATAAATTCAAAATTAGAAAATGTATTAAAGTTTTATTTTTCAATTGTAGTTAAATGTTGTTATTATCATGAGAGGCGCTATTCCCACACCAAAGCTAAAAATGAATATTTATTGGCCCCTCGTTGAGAATGATTTTAATACGAAAAATGAGATTATTCAATTGATGAAATATTGGTTTCATAGAAAAGAAGATATGAAATGATCACAGAATAATAGCAGAATCAAACAACCACAGAATTGTGAAAAATTACAAAATTCACTAAATAATTAATTTTATCTAGACAAACGTGCTGCTATAACTTCTAAATTTACTTGGAAATTTATGTCACCCAGGGAAAAAGGTAGATTCATCTTATATTCCTAACATAAGTTACTTATCGAAGTGTCTAATAACTCCAGTGCAATAGATTTTTTTTTTGTTCCCAAACTTATTTTTCACGGCAAGATATCATTTATATCAATTCTAGCATTGGGAGGAAAGCACTATATTCGCCAGTTCTCATTATCAGCATTAATATACTTTGCATAGTACATGCTGCAGTAAAGAAAGGTAAAAGACCAGTCTAACTCAAAGAATAAATGTTGAAATTGGGTATGAAATCAATCCAAAGATTATTGCTGCTTCAATTCAATCAAAAAAATAATAAATAAATCGGTTAAATAACTACAGTGAATGAAAAATGAAATTCCAGAACGATACGTCTATAACTTCCTGTAATAAAAATAAATTAATCTAAGATTGTTTGTCAAAATTTGATGGAGTAAACACTTAAAATACATAATGATCGAATTCAATTGTGCTAAAGAATATGGGAGAATAATTTACAAGTCGTTTATCTTCTTGTATAATAAACAGGGAATCAAAAAAACGTTAACGAACTGATTGATAATTAGAGAAAAATGTAAGGTAAAACTTAGATTTCTAAATTAGATTCATAAAGTTGGAGCAATTCTATTTTTAAGAGAAGTTTCACACGGTAGTATAGTATAAAAAAAAGCAAAAACTACTGTGCAATTGTAATGTATTATGATATGCACACAGTTCAAATTTTTTCAAAAATTTTAATCATTCACTGATTCCATGATTCCCTGATTATCATGCACAAAGAATAATAATTAGTAAAACTATACAATGAAAACTTGGCGTTAACTCTTAATACGTGGTCCGACCACTTGCCACGCAGAATGTGGTTTTGTTTGTAAATAGTTGATTTTCCTTCGTCCCCACCTCAACCATACAATACCAATGATTAAACAGAGGAAACTCTCTATGTAGTATCCATCTAGCTGCGTATGACATTCTCCCCCGTTGGTATTCGCGCATAACTAGAAAATAATAGAGATTATATTAACAATCGGAATAATTTTTTACATGAAATTTGAACATGATTTTGATGTTTTGACCCTCACCTCTCGCTCTACAATAGTACTACAATCGTTGCTGGGATCAGTGGTACATTGCCTGAAGGTAAAGGCATCTACAAACCAAAGGGCAGATGTAGCCGGCCAATTTCCTCCAAGATTGCACAGTGTATTCAACAGTGTCATGTAAGTGCCACCTACAGCTGGGTCACTTACTCTGGCAAAGAATGCCATCACAGCTACAAACATGCTATAGAGAGTAACCTGAAACATTCAAGGGTGAAATTAGTAGAACACGTTGCTATTAAATGCACAAATCTTCTATAAAAAAAGCACTCAACATATAATGGATTTATTATATTACCTGATGTATGGAGTATACAATGATGAGCGTAACGTAATAATATATGGGAACGTCTCCGTTTACTACTATGAACGGTGTGAGCCATACTAAAAATGCGGCGACTATTCCAAACGCCAGTCTGTGAAGAAGATAAAACATCAGGATTATTTTTCATTGTATTTGAATTGACAATAATTCGTTTATGAAGATATTCTATACATAAAATTCCATTTTATTTTACAAAACGTGAATTTCATCACGTTTCGTTATTCTAAATAGTCTCGAATCACCGGTGTTTTATTATTGAACTGTAAAATCAATCATTCCATGATATTATCTCTGTTTCTTTAATTTACCTGTAAGGTATAGCCTTCAAGTAAACATCCATCGGCCTAGGTCCTACTGTGTACTTAGCAATGGCTAGCGGTAGGACAATTTGAAGCGGCACCATCGGTACCGCCATAAGCGCCATTTTTTCTTTAGGAATTCCAGCGTCTACCATTTTTAGTCCAGTTACAGCATCGCAAGCAGAAAAGCCGATCTATGAAAGCAGTCGAATGAAATAACAGTTTGACAGATGGATATTTACACACATCAATCTGAACAGTTTGAATTTTTAAAGAAGCAAACACACCCAGAACTTATAATACTATTTGGTCATTTACTATCTATAAAAGTTTAATAAAAGCTGCAAACCTTTGCAGTTAAAAGTATAATTGCCAATGTTTTAATACTCGGCAATTTGATGATATCCCATAACAATTTATACGCATGTTGTATGTCCATGTCTGGTTGGCCTTTCTCGAGCTTTACACGATCCTCGTGTTTAAATAGTGCGAGTAGAGATGTTGTGCCGATAAATATCCATCCCCAAAAGTAAAGGAATCCTGGTAAAGTAACGAGTCCTTCGTTAGAGGGAGTCGATCTCAAATATCCATTGCAAAATTCTGCCGATTCAAGGGCTATGAAGAGCACGTAGCCCAAAAAATAGCCCGCAGTTTGACCCACACTGTTACACGTCGATGCATGTCCCACGTTACACCTTAAAAAAAATAAAACTTCATGTTTTATATGGTTTTAAAGAAATTCAATTGCCGCAAGGTGGTGTGAATTATTTCTCGTGATTTAATCGAATGCTAGAATCTAAAGATATAATTATTTCTGGAGGTATTTAATCTCTGAATATTGCATTCAAATCTGTTTTATCTTTCACTGAATTGCCCCAATTTTTTAGGAGACAATATACCTTTTGAGCATAGTGAGTGCCCAGCCATCAACAGCAATATCCTGTGTAGCGGCGAGAAAATTTAGGGAAAAGAATAAGCCGGTCAATAATTCTATGTTGGGTCCTTTGTGCTGATCACCCAACCAGGAATCTATGTTTCCAGATAAAAAGAGCATGAATAATCCCATCAAATACTGAGTAGGAATAAGCCAAGTCTTTCTTCGACCAAATCTTTGGGAAAACATTGAATCAACAATCGGAGCCCATAATAGTTTCAGCGAGAATGGCCAATTGACAAAACTGAATTCAGCCTGAAACAGGAAATATAATAATAGTCGAAATGAGTATCAGAAGTATAATTTTATTCGCAATAGGATGATTGATCTTGATATTTCTTTACCTGCTGGCGATAAGACGCTCCTCTATTTTGAAGCATCATTGGAATTGCGCTGGACAGACCAAGCGGTATACCTTGTAAAAGGTACAAAAAGAATAATATTGCAATATTTTTCTCATCGCCACGAGTGTCCCCGTGTTCATGTGCGTTGAAAGGTTCTCCGCTTCCATCTTCGACGTTATTTCTGGCATCTGCTCGTCGTTTCATATTTGTTTTTTTTTTTTTTTCTTTCAGGGTTGAATAATAACTTTATTTATGAAATATTTAATTATCGTATGTTATAATAGTTATCGACGATAATAGCCAGTGCTTTTTCGATTAACCGTATAGGAAAATAAACAAATTTTAGGCTGACGTTTATTCACGGAAATTATAATTTTTTTTTTTTTTAGATTTTTTATAACAGATCTTGCCACTGTTTCACTTAATTGTCACACGGTATCAACTTAAGTTGTAATGCTTAATCACATTGCTTAACTTACGATAGGTAATCGGTTATTGAAATGATCTTTAAGTATGTCTCGTACAATGATCTAACCTCAACAAATCACGTTGATTTACGCAATTATAAATCGTCACATGTAATAGTCGGTGATATTAGTAATATTGAAAAGTTGACTCATTATCTAACCGACGTTATGAGTTGATTGAAAGTCATTGTCATTCAACCAGATGCTTAGCAATAAAATAATTATTCTTCACGTTGACAATACCGATGTGCCACGTTGTGTTTTATAAGATCTGCTTGCATTGGAAATATTGGGACACGTCAGTCAGTATTCGGCCTTTATTTACCTGCTCTCTGTAGATAAGAGGGAAACCTTTGTGGATAATATAAGAGTAGTTTTGAAGATTGGAGCAGTTTATAAACTATTTGCAAGATGGCGGCACTATTGAAGTAAAAGTAAAGTTGATATAGGTATGTTTCACTGCCCCAAAATCAAAAATCTCCGTATAAAATTTCTTCGTTTTTTTCTGGTCCTATATTCAAGAAAAAAAAAAAAAAAACACTACAATTTTCTAACAACACTTTTTTGATTTATTATGAACTGATCCATCAATAAAATTTCAATACAGAAAATGTTATTAGTTTTATGCGTTACACGATTAATTAAATAAATCGAAATAATTAGATGAACACGAATACTTCTCGATAAAATGAACAAAATTTTTCCCCATCCTAAACCTGGTGTTGGTATATTTTTTGTGAATATGAGAACCAATTTTTGAGCGCCGCTTCATTCTATGTGGGATATAATTGCACTTCTTTATTATTTTCCCATCAAATATTTGGGCAGATTTAATTTTTTTTTTTTATAAACGATACGATTTCACCTGACAAATATAAATACTGATAACGTAATTACATAGATTTATCCTCTTCGCAGGGCACACGAGAAAATTTCGCAGTTTCCTTCTTGAGCGCCGATTGCTAGGGCGAGTTTGATTTCTTTCTTGAAGTGCTGATTGACGTAACTGTTGTTCAGAACGTTGCTTTGTACCCTAAAAGTAATTTACAATCAATCCTTAGACAGTAAGGTTTTCCTCGCGTGAATATTAGCATTCTATAAAACATTGTTATCATACAAATCCATAAAACGACGCTCCAAATTATAATAGATGCTGTTTTCTCTAATATCCCCCTTCTTATACGGGGCGAGTTCCGCAAAGTATTCTCGCTGAACTTCACAAGCCAGTCTAGCAACGCATTTTCGGGAAGCCAAAAATCTACCCAGTAAGGCTATATCGTCCTTTTTGATATCCTTCCTGGGAATCTAGCGCAAAAAAATTAGCGTAGGGAAGAATTACTGATTACGTATATAAAAATTGTAGTAGAATTTTTCCAAGAACAACAACATAACTAAAAAAAATCTTTGATTTGATCGTTTCCTGGTTTAGAGTGGCAACGAAAAAACGTTCGTATAAGAGATTTTTTTGCTTCAATTCTAAAGTTCGGGCGTTGAGGGTACCAATTTGAAATACCTGTGATATGTACTCCTTTAATAGCATCAAAGGGTGTTCACTCCAGAAATCGTCAGCAGTCGAACGTCTCTTTCTTCCATGAGCAACCCCCAGAGGCAAAAGTACAGGGTTTGTTGCTAGGGCAGCAGCCGCTCCTATCAGCGCGACCCCGGCAAGTGCCTTCAGTGCCAAAGCCTTGAAAAAAAGCGTTCGATTTACTCCGAAATCCGGTCTACTCTCCTGAGGGACGGCCGAGCGATTACCAACCTTCTGAGTCTGAAGATTTCCTCCGGAAGGATAACCTATTGGTCCTCCTTCGCCAAAGCCAGCGTCTCCACCTCCGCCAAAATCGTCTGTGGATCCAAAACCACCGAAGCCACTCGGTCCACTGTGACCTCCACCCCCGAAGCCACCTCCGAAACCACTTTGAGCGCCTCCTCCGTAGCCACTTTGACCTCCACCCCCGTAGCCACTTCCCCCGTAACCTCCTGGACCACCGCCTCCGAAGCTACTTGAACCACCCCCTACAAAGCCACCTGGACCACCTCCGCCATAGCCACCTCCGTCAGATCCGGTACCTCCGAAGCCGCTGTGCCCTCCGCTAGGTCCACCACCTGGCCCACCCCCGCCTTGAGCACCGCCAAATCCGCCATGACCACCAGCTCCGCCTATACTGAAGCTTGGTCGACCATATAATCCACCAGGTCTACTAGGGCCGGTGGGAATGCCCGATGATCCACCTCCGTAGCCGAGGCCTGACCCCTCGTATCTGTTATTAGAATTTTTTTTTTACGTCGGTGTGGTTTATTGAACAACGTATGGTGAAGCTTTTCAAAATAAATCGCACGGGTGTAGGAATGAGTCAAAAAAATATCTGAGCTTGTAATGGGAGGTGGTGACTTGAACTGCAGTATATGAACTGTGACTATCATTCATTCGCGATTTTCTCCGTACCTGTCTCCGCCGCTACCTCCTCCTCCTCCTCCTCCTCTAGGTGGTCCGTACCTGGAAGGATACGAGCTTCCGGAACCACCTCCGTATCCCTCTCCTCCAGGTCTGCCTCCACCGCCGGTCGGACCTAGGGGATAGCTCGAGCCCGGCGTGCCATATCTGTCACGTAAGAAGAATAGATGCTCGCGTCAGATTATGGGTATCGATGTATCGGAGGACTTATAGAGTATAGAGAATGTACTACAAGTAGATAGGTGCATTTTATATAGCCGACTATCAAGCGTCTAATTGAATACTTGGCGCGAGACTCTACCGAGTCTCTTGATAATAAAATTGTGATTTTGCGACAACCTGTCACCCGGACGTCCTGAAGGTCTAGGCGAATACCGACCTCCTCCAGGAGACTCGCTGTAGCCGTATTCCGGTCTATCAGAGTAGCTGGGACTTCCGTATCTAGATCCACAACAACTGAAGCCTGTGGAGTAAAGATGCCTATATTTCTTGTGCATATATCGTGTCAGGATTAGAAACGTGAAACCGACCTAAGCTTTTTCGGAGTTAAATATATTACAGCGAGGAACAAAAGGTCGACAGTTTTTTATCCCTGATTTTTAGCAATGTTAAAAAAAAAAAAGTAACTTTCATCTTCCTTCTATAAGACAGATATGGGGAAGCTTGTCATTCATTATTCGAATTACGACCCATAGTAGTCTACGACTTTCCCCAGTCTCCACTAATCTCGGCTGAATATGACAAACTATCAACGTTCACCTCTGCGGAATTTATTTCTCGTGTAACATTACGTTCAGTAAATTATCAAAAGTCATGATTTCAAGTTTCCTTTTGCCATTGGGCATGTGTTTAGGTATACGCGACTGATCAAAGACAGCTAAAAGCACATTTGGGTGCGAATATATGATAAATAAAAAGCAACAAGGGTCAAGGAAAGAAGCAGATACGTGGAATAGGTACACCGGGATTTTTCGGGTTTTTGGATTGTTTGCAGGAATTTTATATGGACTTGGTTCAAGTGATTGACATAAAATGAGGCATAATTATCGAGTAGTGGCCACGACCAGTGCACTTACAAGATATGAACTAACCACTGATCAAGCCACCGCATAAAGTGTCGCGAGTGTCGTAGATTATACCGCGTTTTGGATTCAACTTATCTTTAAAATCCACACTCAGTGGACCAAGAAAAGTTCGGGGTTTCTTTTCTTTGCCGAATTCTTTTGGCCTTATGAATCTTCGTCCCTCTTCACCTTTGCTTTCTTTATCTTCGAAAACGATCGACGTATTCCTCCGTTCGTCGTTCAAATCGATGGAAAATCTTTCGTCGGTTTTTTTTTCTGACAGTAGGATATTGCTCGTGGCAGATCTCGAACCTCGATCCTTTTGGGTCAGAACAGAACACGCGCTGTCGATTACGAAGACAACGAACAAGAACGTAGAACAACGCAACAAATCCGACATTTTTAACGATTGGTCTAAAAGAACAGAAAAAAAAAAATAGAAAATTTGAAAAAATCTTCCGACTACCCCCGTGCCCGGATGATTCACAAGTAACTCTCTTCGCGCCGAGTTTCACCTTTTATCTAGTAGTCATACGGGAGGGAGAAACATCGCACGTTGCCCTTCAGGGACGAATTGAAAATTCGTTCCACGCTTGTGACTTCTGACCACGATCAGGGTAGTAAAACCTACGGATCTCCCAAGGGATCAATGTGACACTAACTACGCAATAGCCCATCAATCGCCTTTATTGCGACAAAAAAAAAAAAAAAAATCCAAAAGCCAGAGCTTCGTCGTCCGCGGCTTGTACAGTTCGCAACAACAGCCCGTCAGAAATGACCTTATATCACCCGCAGTTCAACTCTATGGCATGTATTTCATATTAAAGTGAAAATTCGACTCTTCTTTTTTATACTTTTGAACTTTCCTCCGTTTCTTTGATATTTCAAACGCATCGAGTATCCGTAACAAAAAAGAGAATCAAGCTCTCCGAAATCTGCGAATTCATGGGGTCAAAGAATCGTCATACTTATGGGTGCACAGTGTGATTTAATGATGCGACCTGGTTTTTGGCAGCAAGGATTTTGCGGGCAGCGTAATAAAAAAATTCCACACATACGGTCCGTCCCTGCGGTCACCGAGTGTGACGGTATGATGAGTCTGGTGAAAATAAAAGTGTGACGAGGAAGCCAACCATGCGCTCATTGTCACGCGTCGTACCTTTAACTCTAATTAGACTTCGGCTCTGAAGACTATACAGTGACGTTAGCCAGGCGAAGATTTTTGCAATTTAACCAAGATATACTGTCGTTATTGTGACATCTCATTTTTAGCTGGCCTTGTGCGTTATACCGGTGACTAAATCAAGACCAGTTAGAGAAAAATCTCAGCCATGAAGCCGTCACGTGGCTACACGGTTGTAGTATTCACACGATTCTTATCAGAAAATTTAGCCATGAAGAATGCAACGTATTTCTTACGGCGATGATCTCTAAGGAATGATGACTTTTATGAAATTTCATCGAGCCTGTTATTTTGAAACGAGTAGAACCTGCAATATCAAAATTCGCAAATTGATCGAACACCAAGTAATCGTTAGAGACCGATAATTGACTGTCGTGAAATACGACGCAATAAGCTGTGCATGAAAAAAAATCGAGACATTATGATCTCTAACTTTGCAATTCGTTAAACTAATTTCTGTTCAAGTTACGTTAACATGCGAAAGACGAAGAGATAGATCGGCGAAAAACTTATTGACTGCAGTTTTCAGAGGCTATAAGAGGTGTGAGGAAATTCTGGGATATGGAAAGTTCGTGAAATATATTACATACTTGATGAAAGCAAAAGGGGGACACGATTTTCGATTCGTTTTGCACTTTATTGTATTCAAATTTCACCGGCTTTACGAAATTCCCGAGAGTCAAGGGTTATATATACGGTATATATATATATACCATTATAAACACGGTTGACAGACGTTTCCGGAGAAAACGCAGATCCGCTTATTAATCTGGAGTGCCGTGCGTGTATCCGGTATGAGCGATATAAATGAGGCGCGTAAATGTAAGACCGTTAAACTCGTAAAAAAAAATCCAAATCGTCTCGTGGAAGTGAGTAAAATGGGCCCATCAACTCCGTCAAATAGTCACTTAACATTCAAGTTACAATCATACGATCATCTTTTTTCAGTCAAACAATTATTTCACCGTCTATCATACAGCCAACCATAAATCGTCAAAAAGAGGTAATAGTCATCTACATCTTTGGATTTTTGCTCAATAAATCTTTGTTCGCCTCATAAGGGATCGGTGACCTCGGTATTACGTATACCTCGTACACCTTAAACGGGTGAACTCGAGGATAATTATTTCTTTTCAAATCACTGGTATACGCTTTCCAAAAAAATATTTCATTAGCTCAGATATTTATTTTTACTTATTAGCTTATTGCTAATATTTTTGGGAGATGATTTGAAATTATTTGAGATTCTACGGACTTCGCATACAACAAAGACTGATTCCACCGAAGAAAAAGTGGTCGCTCACGCGTCGTTTATCAAAATTTCTTCAAATTTGGAAGGAGCGTTATCTCAACCCCTTTCACGCCAACGCTTTGAAAGTATCTCCTTAAATCTCTCGGTATCTATAAATCGGTGTATCGTCTGAATCCCTTTCTCGTATCTCGATCGTTCCTCGCATCAAACGTGAGTTAGTATAGGTAGGTAATAATCTCGTCTCCGCCACGGGCCTCTCCGAAGTCGAAGTAGGTCCAGCCGCAGGACCATATATACTGTTAGGGTACATATAGTTGTCCCTGGGGCAAATTCCCTTGGCTTTTACTTTTCTTTTCCTCGACGATCTTTCTCTATTTTTTTTTTTTTTTTTTGTCCCTCTTTCTTACATCTATTTCCCAACTCCCGCGTTATACCGTGCTGGACCGTTCTTCGTGTTTTTGATCGCCTAACCCCACGGGAAAAAAGTTTTACTCTCCCCACACACAACCGACACCTATGACGAAAAAAAAAAAAACAAAAAAAGGAAATCCTACGACCATAATTTTGACAGACCCTGCCAATAGCCCGTGAGGCCAACTTCGATATAAAAATTTACGGATTCAGCACTTTCTTAGAGAGTATAAAGTATAGGGAGTAAAAATAAAAAATAAAAATACAGAGTATAGTAAGATCTTAGCCATTAGTATAAACGATAGTGGTTGAAGGGAAAACAGAATTAAGGATGAACAGTTTGAGATAAAAACGTGTATTAGCATCGAATTAAGAGTCTAGGCTGCACTTATGTATAATTATAGAATACAATCATATAAGACAAAGTAATTTCTTGTTTCTATACATATATTTGGCTGAGACGTAAGGTCACGTTAACTGCACACGGGAATTTTTCCACAGTTATTAGAACTCGTGTCTTGTAGTTAGTTTTCGTAATCTAAAAGCTGGAGCGCGCGGTCCTTGTTACGAAATAATTAATAACAACGAAATCTCGTAATTCGTCACGCCACTCTCATACACGACCTCAGAGCTGATCATGTAGCCCGCAAAATACGAAAAAAAAATTGTATATATCTTTCACAATAAATTTTAATAAAAATCATTATTACATAAATCATAGCTATGTATTCGGTATGTACATAATAATTCGTAAATAGATACTATAACAATTAACACAAATATTCGGATAAGCTAATAAATCGATTGGTTAGTAAACATAATATCCCGTTGATCTTGTGCTGGCTGCTTATCGTTACCAAGATCAATCCGACAGGCGTGTGTTTCGACGGTGTATCCAGCATCTCGTATAGTTATAGGACCGGCGCGGTGGTAGATACGGAGATAGAGATGACAGGATAGAGAGTAATCAATACGCATTCTTGCACGGCCGTTCCGTATCTCCTTGGCAACGAACGCGCCGCGCAAGCGCGTAAACCTTCCTCGACGTGGGTTAAAAGCCAAGTAGTAAGTACCCGGCAGAGGCGGACGGACTTCACAGTAGAAACGGTCCATCGTGAGCAGACGATATTCGCGCCCCATGTAAAGACTTGGTTCTCGGGCTTTATTCATTCATCTATTCATAGTATATTTATTCATTCGTCCGCTGCACGGCGCAATGCGGATTTTATAGTTTATCATCGAACGATAGATTGGCAGACCTGCATGAAAGGGAGATCATCGAAAAAAAAAAAATCAAATTAAGTGACGCGATGACTGGTAATTTTTATTTCTTATTTTTTTTTTCTTTCATTTCAGAGGATACATTTTTAGAGTCTGAGTGGATGGAATTCAGAAATACCTGATATTCATTGACGATCATTAATTACCATAGCATTTATTGGGTCTATAAAATCTTCGTATATGCCATTACTATGAAAGGATATAACCGTTACCGAAAAAAAAGAAGAAGAATAAAGGAATTCAAAATTGCAATTTTCACTGCGATAAACGACAATGAAAATTGATAAATCCTCTTTAACAGAGTCACATAATTATATTCGTACACGTGTCTATGATGTAATTTGGATGAATGAATGAATGAATGAATAAGAATATTAATTAATACAATCGAATGGCAGCGTTTCTATTTCATAACTACGTGTATATATTGTTAACATATAAATTTACACGTTATCAGATGATAAGAATCAAGTACCTACGTTCTAATTACGTACCATATAGCTGTAGGTACAGACAAATGCGAATAATTTTTTAATGGCTCGCTTTCACCGTTCGTGGAATAAAAAGATGAACATATCACACGTAGAAACAAAATTCAAACCCATCATGGGTTTGAAATTTGAGTATATACGTCTTTGTTTTAAAGATGTCAAAATTCCGTTCCGCAGATCAGAAGAAACAGTACAATAGAATGTACGACGTTTGGTTACAGAGTTTTCCGTTCCTTGCTGCTGTACCTATACTTGACTTAAAATTTGAAAATAATTGTACGTAATTTTATAACGAACTCTTTCGACTGAAATTTGCTGAAATTTTATCGATCCACTTTCATCTTTTGAAGGATGAAACACTCTTTTCTTGGCTGAACGTTAGGCGAGACGTTTTCCGTCAAATTATGTAACAAATAAAGATTTTCTCGTATAGGCCGGGTTGTACCGGTACTACTAAGGCAGCGCGATGCGGCCCTGCAGTGACTTTCAGCGTATATAAAAAACCCGCGTACAAAGTAGGTTGAAATAATATAAAAAAAAAATAACGTTAGCGGTTTCTTTTTCGTTTTGAAAATATTCGACGATGAGTGAATATTTATTCACACACTTTTTTTCAAAATCGTTATCGTTCAACGATAATCTCCTAAACCTCAAGTCTTTGCCGAGGTTTCACGATACCTACCTCTGCTTGAAAAAGGGGTAGCTTTGCTGACCGTCGAAACTTTTTGGGGTAGCTCCGGGCGCCTGCGCGACGTCGCGGGGCCGATAGCCAGGCGCTCGACCCGGCCGCAGTACGGAGCCGACGTACGGTTGAGCGTCGTTGGATCGCGTCGCTGCCCTCGAAATAAGTAAATTAAACGTAAGACCGCATCGTGATCGACAAATCGCTGAACTAAATCCTCACTAACGCCACAGTTGCTCAAAAGTCAAAGATACGCGAAAAAATCTCGCGAATATGAGCCCGAAAATGAGCGCGAAGCTTCTTCTAATCACTCGGCGAGTCAGTAGCTAATTAATAACACCGTACGTGATATTTTTTTTCTCCAACGTTCAGTTACTGGTGATAAAAAGTACGTCGAACTTAAAATAAGCATTCGAAAGATCACCCAAAGTTCAGTAACGATCGACCGCGGTTGTGTGAGTGGGGGGCTTTTCAATTTGAAAACAATGATTACGTTACCCCTACAGCACGTATGTACTGTATACGTGCAGGGCAGTGGTGTACATACAGAAACTTAAGGTACTCTCGTTTACATTCTACGTAACGTGAACTAACGAATAAATCATTCTCGGTCAGTAAAAATGTATGTGAATGCGATATCATCAAAACTATACCAAGTTCGGATTTGATCTCATGAAAATCCCCACTCTAAACTCAAAACTTTAAACTGTGTCACGATAGAACAATGACTTGAGAACCGTGCTACGGTAATTCAGCAGCACGTCTTTTTCGTTCCTTTTTTTTCTTCCAACTGTGGGGACTCGGGATAGATGTACGTTATACCTGTAAAAGTATTAGTGCGAGAGCATGTAAGTCTAATTTGAATATGAGCAAAAAATTTGACAGTAAATTCTACCTACGTGACTAAATATAATCAAATTTGTATGCATATATAACGTCTAATACGAGATCGAATTTATGAATGTAATACACATTTAGGTACAATCGTATGATAATAATTTATTTATCGTGATTATAATATTCCTACTGCAGTATTGAACTTGATTAATTGGCCTCACAGCCTTGAATTAATGATAAATCGTGTGAACAGAATGTGAAGTTGATAATGTTAAAGTGTTTTATTAAGTATATAAGCATATAAGTTAATCGCTTTATCGAATTCGTGGGGGTTAATGCGTAATTACGATATCTTGATGTATGAAAGCTGAAAATTGCAGATGAAAAGGACAGTAATAATACCAGATAATAATTTATGACAAGATAAGTCAGGAGCTATATATAGAAGAGGAAATAATACCCACGAGAAGACAAAAATAAATGAAATTTTAATCAAGTTCGTCTATATAAACTGTAAATTATATTTTATCATCACCGTACATGCATGTGGGTCACTCACGCCGTGGTTGCAGTTGCAGCTACACCTAGCATAACAAGATCACAACGGAGTTCACCGAGCTGAGAAGGTAAGCTTGTTAAGTGCCGCATATCCACTTCGGACTTGAATTCCACCCACTCCTCTAACATTTTTTTCTACAATTTTTTTTTTTTTTTTTGCCTCCGGTTCCTGGCCTCTATATGGTTAGTTGTGTTCGTCATATTCCTGTCCAAAATCACGATCATATAAGAACGTACAGATTTCCGAAATTTTTGCTATCAAAAACCGTGACGCGGATATAATTCTTGATTGGTTTTATGATTAATGACTCAATATGTTAATTCTGCTATTGCATTTGAGGATAAGGTGTTCTTGGGATCCGTTGTGATCACTATATGTACAGATTATGGCATGGGAATAGTGATGTAAGAATTTCACGAACATTGAACGCCCCGGAAACTCGGTTTTCGTGGGACACTTGCCAAGCCTATCTGTAAATCATGAAAGTACTTAACGTATACAATCTGACTTTTTACGATTTCATATCGTCTTCGGTTGACATACAACATTATACGAAATGGTATAGAATAGAAGAAAAAATTGCCATCAGACGAAAGCGGGTATACTTATATATGTGCTTATAGTAAAACCATAAAAATCAGAACACAGGAAACATCAGGAACATAATCAAACAAAAAAAGCTAAATTTCGTTTCAAAGTCACGATTTTACCCTCGATGGTGCAAAAATTCGACTATAATTCGTGCCCCAATTTCCACTCCCTTTGATAAGAGAAGATGCAAAACCGCATCATCGATCAATGTAAACCACAATTGCGTTCATCAAATCGTGCTGCACTATTAGTAACTAATAATGTCCTACTACATAATACCATCAGGCTATACCCCGGGTAATCTACGGTCTTCACAAGGCTCACGGGTCTCGATGATGTGTTTGTATAATCCGATAGATTAATGGCGTAATTTGATTAAGCAACTGATTACATTTGAAGAGTCGATATCGAATGTGAAGAAGCCCTTTTAACCGACTATGAAGATAAGTAATTTGTGCATTTCAATACGATAAATTAGCAATCCGATATCTTTTGGAACGTGATCGAAAATGAAATTGAATTAGCAGGGAACTCTTATAACGATTGATACCATCTTCGAGGTTCATTTTGATACACGGGATGTAATTTCTTCGATTTTAGCTGACTCTCAATTTTCAGAGCTTGCCAGTACTCAGGGAGAGACCAAGTTCTCTTGTTTTTGTATATCAAAACTTTAGTTGAGACGGTGCTGCGGCGAGGGGATCCAATAATCGATGCCAAAGTGGAACGAAGTATGTACCTACGGTTATTACGCTTGGTGTTAACTGCCGTTAGCGTCGAACCAGAAACAAGGATGTAGCAAGTTGTTAACCTGTGGCTTTCTTCTTCGCATCTACACATTTGCTATGAGTGTTGCAGCGTCTCTATTTCAGATGCTGCGTCACCGTTCACTCACGACATACTTCAGCTTAATCCGATAGGAAAGCACAGGCTCTGTCTAAGCCCTCGACTGCGGAGTAGGCCGATAGACCGTACTTCGAAATCCATGAATAAAGTCAGACGGTCATTGCCGAAAGTCAATAAGCCCATTTCTGAATCGTCCAATGCTGTGGGAACACTTTGGAGTTACGTGCAACGAAAGATCCTACATCTAACCGATAGCCTTGTAAGCTTTGGTCATTTTATTATTCTTCGTAATAGAAAATTTAGTAGAAAGTTTGGGTTTCTCGGGGTGAAATCAGCGCTACACGAGCTGATAAATCGAAGAACTTGTGCATTAAATTGTGTATCTGCCTCATGCTAAGGCGAATTTCGAGTGGTACGCGACGAAAAGGAAATATCCCCAATTTTCGTGCGGACACTCCCCAGCTGAAAGTTTAAAAGACGCAGCAAGGGGTCCCCTACCGAATACGAGGGGCCATTAGTAGCCCTAACTCCAGGAACGCCCTAAACTTGCGTTCGACGGGGCTTATACTTTGGCCCTTGGCTCTGCCTTTGCTTGGCCTTCGCACGCTCCCTGCGCAAACACTGCGGTTTTACTCGTTACTGAGTTTGCACGACGTCCTGACTCTTCTTTCCTCTATATATAGTATATACACCCCCGTTCATGGGTATACGATTGCATATCCCTGCACGTCAGTATATAGGCTTGAATATACACAAAATATTCAAGCTGCGTACTTCGAAAGTAGTTTACGGGATTCATATGTGATATCCGGTCCAGGTATCTGTTCGTAAATTCAAATAAAGACGAGTCAGGAAAAAAGTGTGCCCGTTTCCCGGAAGAAAATCTCGAAACGAAATACTTTTCATTCTTGAATATGAAATTTTTGTATTATTTATTTCGGAAGGGTCCGTATTGCCCCGGGTTAGCATACATGAAAAATTTTCAGTGCGTATAGCCGTGGCTGTTTCTAAGCTTCGTGGAACTGCGGACAGTGGTTATAAAGGCTTTCGATATATTCGTGCAAACATTTTTTTTCTTCTTCCAAAGATCCGCCCTTAGTCTAAAACTTTCCAGAAACACCCTAAGGGCGAATTTGTCCACAAAGCACGTACCCGTAGGGCCGGTACTTTGGCGCAGTAGTTTTAGACGAAATGGCTAAAAGTTTGTGTTCATTCGGTACCAGCCGGGTTAGCGATTGAATCCACAATGAGGTAGATAAGGCTGAGGGATTTTCGTGTCTGTCGAATGAGTACAATTTGAAATTCGAACAACGAAGAACCCGGAGTGCTTAACTGTGTTTCATCTGTACGCAGATTTCCTACGCAGGGTTCATTTCATAACTTCAAAAGTCCTCCCACGTTACAAACAAATAATTCCTATTTCTCCCTCTGCAAAAGTTTGTTCGACAAAGGAGTGCGGAGATATAATTTGAAAAGCGAGAAGTCATAATTAAGAATCGTCCAACTAAGCTATCAAGGGGTTCCCTCGAATCTCGAGCTCCAACTAGCCGAAATAATATCCCTAAAATCTTCCAGAACCAGGGCAGTTTATCCCATACCTAAAAATGGCATGAATCCAAGGGTTTCGAATAGGGGGATGATATTGGATCGAGATTTTATGAGTCGTGCAGTAACTTTCGGAGGTCCTGCATCAAAAAAAGCAGGCGTAAAGGACCAGGCGATAATGTTAGAATGTGGGATTTTCTAAAGGAGGGGTTTTTATATCTCCGAACCCCTACACCCGGTCTATATCTTACGGATTAGTCTCCTCCGGATGGATGGCAATTTTTCAACGGTTTGGAAGATCAATTCTGAGATTGCATTCAAAATATGCAATCCCAACGTCGCCCTATCCCTTTACATAATACAACACAACTCCTATTCTAACGATACCCGCAGTTAGACTCCTCGAATTATTCTCTGACAATCTTTCATTTTAAAAAAGAAAAAAAAAATAAAATGACATCAGTTGATCCCTACAGAATGCAGTCGGTCTGAGGCTGGAGCAAAAACTCGAGGAAAACGCATACAAATAATACCTAAGCGAAACGCATCGTGATGACGAAAGCGTGAGGCCAGGGGTGGCGAAATACATCACACGAAAAATTTTTATTTTAAAACACTGTTTCTCTTCTCACAAGACTTATTTAATTAGTAACGTGCTCGGTCGTTCGTACCTACGCATTCAGCCACGTTTCACGCACATGTGAACAGTCCTGTCTTCTCTCCCCCCGCCAAAAGCGTAATGAATCCTTAGCTAAAAGTTTGTTAAATATATTTTTTTTCTTCCTCGAACGGTGCACCAAGCCGAGCGAATATAGCCGTGAAGAATGGAGAGTGGAAGTTCCAAGGGGTGCAGAAATTAAGTCCTTTGGTGGTAGTAAAAGTTGCACTCTGGTGCTAATTTATTAATCCTTGCACCGTGGAATCTTAACCAGGGTTACTTCTCCCGGTTTTATAACTTAGACTTGAAAATTCAGTGGGGGTGCTTTTGCCCAGAAAAGAGTTTATTTGTCAAATGACTTTGACTCACTCAAGATACTTCGAACTGCAAACTCTTCAATTTGCATCGGGACGTTAATTCAGTCTAAAACTAACGAAGTTCCCGAATTTCTAGCATTAAAACTTGTAACTCGTTTTTACCGCTTTGCCTTATTTCAAAACGCATAGTTATTTTCCGTTTTCGTATCTTTTGAACCAAGGTGCGTGGATCTTGAGTCAAACCACGTCATTGGCGAGCAAAAACGAATTGAAAAAATCCACTATTTCATTTTTTTCCCTTGTACCGTCTGTAAATGACGAAATATGGGTCTCAAAAAGAAGTTGGTTGCATGAACAATCGTTAGGCGAATGTGGAAAAATAGTGAAGAGGTATACTCCGTAAGAATCTAAGGCAATTATTAAATATTTCGCTATAAACGACCGAGTTCCGTTAATTTCATCGTCGAAATGAACAAGAATATTCGCAACTTTCGAGCCGCCTGTAACGACAACGTTCGTTTTCCAGAGGGTAGATTGTGATGGAAGTGAGTAAACAATAGGCAATTATGACGGAGGGGTCTCTCTGCAACGGTGCAGTGTATAATTACATAAGTCGATAGCGTTTGAAAACAAAACGAGGAATATGTATTCCTGTTAATTTTAGAAGGAAAAAACTCTATCTCATTAAGAAACGATGATATAATCAAAAGTACGGGCAAAAGTACGGGCAATATGCCGCAAAGATCTATCAACGGTACGTACCTACCACCAGCCTCGGATATCCTTTGCTGGAAGAAAATCTAATCCGAAGGCGAGACCAAAAAGGGATCATCGAGGTTGGTAATAATTGGAGTGTGTTGCGCTGCGCCCCAAGAGTTAAGCACGGTAGTAGAGAAATTGAATAACTTGAATCGGCCCTCGCTAAAGTCAGCTCCCTTGCTTCTCGCTAAACCCAGGAGTATCGTCCTTTATTATGGGACTTGTAAGCATGGAGCGGAGACACCCTTCCGTAGCTTTCCGTGTCTGAAATAACACAGGGATGAAATCTCATCCTAATGCAACCTTTTTATTCTGCGAACACAAAGAGAATCACTCGGAATATATATAATATATATATCTTTTTGAAATTTTTGAAGAAGGTGCGTCAGCTACATGTACTCCGAGATTGGTTACTTTATACGCGGTTCAAATCGTTGTGAACTATTACGTCAATTTAACGTGATGACAGATTTGACGATCATCGTCATTAGAAAAATATCAGTGACGGCAAAATTTGCCAAAAATTGCTCATTTCTACCTTCGATCGAGAAAGTCTGATACCCAAACGTGATGGGTTTCATCTCAAACTGAACTGGTGCTGGAACAAACGTTGCGTTGGTTCGATTTTCATGAATTTCTCAAACATTGAATTAATCTCTGCAAGATCCAAAGAATTGAGGAGCAAACATCACCCGACCTCAGCTGGAAAGCTGATCAAAGTGCCTCAGAGAGATGGTTAATTTTTTGCCCCGTGCAGGGCCTGCAAACTTCGCTTAAGAAATGCTCTGCGAAATTTCTGCTTTCGTAATTCTATACAAGATTAATTTTTTCTGGTTTTTTATATATTTCCGAAAGTTTAGTCACGGCCTATTTCGTCTCTATAGCCCCCACGGCTAAATCTGGCAACCGCGCGATCGATCTCCGTGTAGATAAAGTAGCTTCTCGTACAGTTTTCGACTTAGGAGGAGGAAGTTCAGTAATCTTATAATTCGTTCTGGTTCGAGGATAGATTTTCAAAAATATGTATACATCTGACTAGCCGTAAATATGCGACAGGCTCGATTTCTCCACGCGATTGTTCTGCCTATCGAATGTCCGGTACAAGTCGAAGTTTCGATAGAAAAAGAAAATTAAACGGTATAATAGCAGCCCTTTCAATGAACTGACCGATCGACAGTATCGTCGCTATAATCTGCTAACGATGAGAAATCGGGCGATGGAGCAGATCTTGGCTTACGTTAGTTCATTAAAACAAAGTGGAAATATCGGCTTTTGGCAACTGTTAACAGCCTTAGATGTGGTCATCTCTGTGTTAAACCCCTGCCAATACTTCCTCGCGATAAATAAAGTAGAAAAAAAAAAAAAAAACTTCAACGTTAAGCTCCAAAGCATTCGATTTCCTCTAAAGTTCAGAAGGATTTTCACTTTCGGTCACAGCGCGCTGCCCCTTTAATGAAATATTTAACGTACGCAACTTTCTCAAATGGATTATATGTATAGGTATAGGTATAATGACCGTAAGATAATTGCAACAAATATTACGTAATTTTGTACGTTTTCTGTTCGAGTGTATTTCGGTTTTCATTTACAGAAATAAAATGTGCCTTTGCAGCAGCGGTGTCAATGAACCTGTTCATCTTATACCAGAAGGAAAAAATGAAGAGGCGAGAAAGAAAGAAATCTCGAGGAGTGTTCGTGGGACATGAAGAAGTTTTTGGTACTTCTTGGTAATATGTGCGAAAGCACTACGTCATCTCAGCCCCTCGTAATCCGTTTTCGTATCGCTGCCCGCGACATGACTGCGGAGAGTGGTAAGAGGGAAGAAGTAGGTGGTTCGTGTCCAGCCTTCGCAAATATTTCTGTATATTCTGTATATGACTTCTGTGTTTGATGCTAAATCGACTAGTCTCTGACCCCGACCGTTCGCTGTTAAAATTTTGAAAATAAACCGATTGGGATGTAGCTCAGAGTAACAAACTGTCTTCGACGACAGTTGAGAATTTGACTGCAGATCTCGTTGATCGGCAGACAAAAAAATGTTTGAATAATAGTAGCAAAACCTAGAAAACCGATGAACCGAAAGATCATAGACGGAAGGTGCATAATATTGCAAGGCGATATTCAAAGAAACCTCAGATGTGAAAAAGTGTTGTCCTATTTCTCTGCTGTATTCAAATTGCCCTCGTTTTTCTGTCTACGAGCTTCGCTGCATACGTTCGCGGTGAAACATTGCAAACTATCGATTTCGTAAAGAGTTTTTTTTTACATCTTCACTTGCATACTGCATAAAACTGATATTCACGGAGGCCAGTGATTCAGATCATCACCAAATCTGTCGCTAATTTCTTCTCTTTGATATCAAAATATAAGATTGACAAATTATTGTATTGCCAGGCGAGGGAGTTGATCGTTGTACAATCCGTTCGTTAGCCGTGACTGCAGAGATCGCCTATCCACCCACCAGTAATTTTCTCTAACTAACGTGAATAGAATTCAATCAAAAATCTGATCCATTGTCTGCGATGACCGATTTACGGTTAGTTGGCAATCATTCCTGTCCGAATAGAAAGATCACTTCATTTAATGAACCGGTAGCGGCAAGCAATTGAGGAGGAGCTTTTCAAATCCAACGATATGAAAAATGAAAGGGTGAAGCGAAAGTGTTCTATGTGGATCAAAAATAATTAGAAAAAAAAAAATAACGACGCAGCATCGTGGAGCCACGTGCAAGCCAAGTGCCATTACACCATCGTGATCTCACACTCGTATCCAAAACTATGCATGAGAGAATAGCTTGAACCTCTTTACTTTTAATTCATATTTTTGTGTACGAACTTCAACTGGTTTGAACTTTTTGAGTCACTGCATGGAGTGGTTTTAATTATGACCTATAAATTTGATCTTGCGTTAAATTTTCAAGAGCATATTTTATTGCTGAAGTCGTGGTTAATTGCGCGGCCTTGATTGTAACTAATTATATTTTGCAGCTGTGAAATCCTGGTTCATAAATTGCGCAAATTTACACGTGTTTGAAATTTTCACCCCCGGTGCAATTGCAGCAGTACGTATACATTCGAAATACCGAAATGTAGTTACTGGTAAAGGGGCTCGCGTTACAGGAATCGAATTCCTATAAATTAATGCACCCCGTGCTTTGTCCCGCAAACACTCGTTCGCAAATAGGACTTGGAGCGTGTACCAATACGTTCCGCCGTTCGACATAACAATACGTTACGTTACGTTACGTAGTACGTGCGTAGCGTTGCGGTTCATCACGAAGCGCGCGGTTTTAGCCCCTGGATTTCAGAATACATTCACATCGCGTGGTTCCCCATATATTGCAGTGCGGGGCTTTTACGGAAATCCAAGTCTCAACGGCCTGAAAATGATCCCCAACAATCCCAATCAGACCTTCGGAACAAAGTAAACCTACATCCCGGGACACTTTTCTTTATGAGGCGCGGAATTGTGGAACCTTACCAAAATAACGCGGACCTTTTCTCGTCTTTTTCCGCAGAGATATAACTTCAAACGAATATCCAATCTATAGTGTATAGGTACGGGAGGTAGGTAGTACGCGTATATGGTGCAGACAGATCAAAGCCATAATCCCACGCGTTCATATCCCACAGCTTTTGTATGATTTGGTAAAGGTATATGATTTCGCTTTTCTCGAAATCGTTATTCGCGCAAAATTAGAGATTCTCTCTTCTGTTCAGAGCTGTCGTGACCTCGAGCATGCCAAGAGCGGTATCTGGCGACCGTGACCCATGAACGTCGCAGTATACGCCCGGTTTGTTAGTGCTTAAATTTAGCCACTGGCCATTTCCCTCAAAAATTCAAGGTTTCCAGGGTAAGCCTATCTTAAAGTGGATGGAAAACGATATTAGAAGGCAACCTGACGTATAACTCGATCTGTTCTTACGTTACTAAAAACTGAACTTCCGGGAATATTCAAAACTCGTAGGTATTGACGATATAAATACTCGATTTCGTGGTGATAGGAGACGTCACCGACTGCAGACACAGAAGGCCCATAGAATCAAATACATCAAATGGTGGGACCCGGTGGACCGCTCAGACGTCTGACAGATGTAGTCGATTAACGCCACGAAGGGCATCTCCACCTGACCAATTATCTTAAAACAGTTGCGTTAGCAATGCGTAATGGCTATGGAAGAGTGTTGCGGACAAATGTCAGCGATCGATCACCGTTACGTTTACAGATACGACAAAATAAAAGAAGAAAGAAAAAAACGATTTCTCGAAGATGAAAAAATTTAGTTCCCTCTGCAAGCTACTTATTATCGGCACTTACCTCTGCCCATTTATAACGCAGAGTAAAACGGCTCGTAAGTGTTCCGAAGTGGAACCTACGTTTGAAGCACGGAATTTTTATTCTATTTATCAAATTTCTAGATCGTCTATACGTTCTAAGCTTTTGGTAATCAATTTCCATGGTATCGCGTAGCCAAGCAACTATACAGTCGCTAACCGATATGGCTCTGAATCTCCGAGCTCGGATTACTCGGATTTCGGAAAACCGATAACAGCCTGTTAAAACTCTCTATATCTCACGTATGACTACAGATGCCTACCTGCATCACACAGCAGTAGACTGATTCCGGGAAATGAAACTTTGCCATAGCTCCGGAATTTTTCATCGAGTCGTATCTGCCTCGCCAAAGTGTATGGATCAATGACAGGATTAACGACAACTGGGGTATGGGCTTACGCTGTCTGCCCACGATATATCTAGGATATTTATCATGCTGCAGTATAACTACTTGAGAAAACCTCGTGGGATTTTTTTTTCTTCAGAATTTTAAGCCCAGCCGTTTCGGAAGTAGATAGAGCTTTTTTGCTCATCGATCAATAATTGTAACAACGGCGTAGAGAGCCGGTGTTAATTATTAAAATAATGACAACCTGGGCTTTATGGTAAACTCAACCCTGCACACCCTAAGAATAACATCTATGGCAAGGCGAAGAGGTCTCTAACATAACATTTGCATTTAGATAATGGGCCGAGGTACTCGTATAGCAAAGGGGGTATTCGTCGAGGGTTCAGAACGGTTTGGGCGAAGCCGATAAAACTACGCTAGGAATATACGAGGTTGGGGCTTACGTGTCTCTGCAGGAGAGGCTCATTCTCTGATTACATGATTAATTATTGAAGCAGCAGCAGCAGCACAGGCACGAGTGCCGATATAACCACGGGTTAATACCCACAATCTTTCCATTTTGATAAAAGTGAAGTTCCTGCAAGTTCCTCGCGAGACGCGATAGCTACTTCATTTCTACGACTCCTCTTATACCCACGTGATATACCGCAATCTCTTCGGACTTTTTTCCATTCGAGGGAAAAATCTAATTTACAGAGTAGACAGGGCTGATCCGTGGTAATCTATTCATCTGTATTATCTCCACGTCGCACGTAATACGTATATCTATATAAATCTTGACGGTAGAGGAAATGCTTCCTGATTAAAACCGATGGCAAACGTCTCGATCTTGTAAGGATTCAAAAAGATATGATAATTGTTCAGCATCATGAAACGGAGAATCGATTCATTGAAGTTCAATCTGGTGTACTGTGCTCTTCGAAAGCAAATAACGATCCATTTCAAACAGTCAAGGCATTATGCCAATTTTGAGAACTTAACGAAATTTGAATAGCTTAGCTTATTTCCTCTGCAGATCCTTGAAACTATAAATAATCGACTTGAGTATTTCATAGAGTATAATTTAGAATGAACAATTGAAAGGTTAGATTGGATGAGAAGCTTGACGGTTTTCTAGCAACGGGGTTACTGAATTTGGATGTGGTGCAGAAAAGCTCTATTCTGATGCTTCATTGGTCTGGTCCATCAGAATTCGAATTGAAACTGTCAAAAGAAGACGTAATGTGATGTATGATCCCGGGAGGAAAAGATCAAGAGAATTGCGAGGATGAGTGCAGGAAGAGAGATGATATTGCCAGACAATGTCCTCCGAGAGAAATAAGGATTCATTCCACTTTTGGTACCTGACCTAGATTTTTATTTCATGTGCCAAAGTACTTCCTGGCGATCATTCAGCAATGTGACGCCAGCTGACAGACAAGCACTCGTGTTTTTATCATAGCATGGAATTTTTAGAGCAATACTTATCTCGTGATTCATCGTTCTATTTCACTCTTTATTCCAACTCCCCTAAAATGACTACTCAAAAAACAGAAAATGGGTTTTTTTTTTTTTCGCTGAGACAGATGAGATCAGCGAAGACAAAGGGGAAACGAAAATAGCATATCCCTCGAGGAAATAGGAATTCATTCGCTTTTGTGCGTGACCCAGATTTTACTTTGAAAGAACAGAATACATTTCTCTATCTTGGGAAACTGGCCATCGGCATAATAGGCGACTGGAAGTCGGTTGCCCCTCTCGATTCAGGGTAACCGCAAATCTTTCAAATTGTGTCTATTTTTGAAAATATTTAAAATTGCAGGATACACTTCGAGGCTTTTCGTCATATTCTTATATTTCCTCGATCTACTTAATTTTTATTTTCAATTCCGAGATAAATTGACGTCTCTCTAGTCGGGATCACGATGACGTGACCATTTCATAACTTTATATAATAAACTTGGTAAAAATAATTTTTCCCGATCGCGTGCCGATATTTTTCATCAACCGGCGATGATCGATCTCTCGAAATGGTCTTCCTCGGTTATATTATATAATACATAATGGGTTTTGTGTTCTCATCGTCGCAGTGATTGCAAGTAAAATACGAATCTTTGATCAGAATGTAAGCTTCGTGATCAATTATCGGCACGCACTTCCCAAATATTTATACTCGATTTATGCACCCTCCTGTAGAATAAGAATCTATAAAATCCCCGGTACTTCTGGACTATTGAACCGGTGCAGCGAGGCGTTCGTCTGCGGATCGCATCCCATTACTAAAAACCGTCTCCTCTCACGCGGAATTTATATTCATAAATTTATATTAACGAACGAGAAATTATACGCAGATGATAAAAGAGATGGACCCTGTGTATCAACGTATAAAAGTTTACATTGTCTCTTGAGATTCCCGCAATTCACGGGACGGACAAACGCGTAACGTTGGAAAACTTTCTTCTTCTGTACGTGGTTTGTAAGTGAATTAGATGTAACAAAGATCGGGAGACACTCGTATACCCTCGGATAGGGCAATAAGTCGTTTAAACGGACATTCGTATCCATTAGATTGTCGTTTAATTCACTCTCTCAGTTGCATCGGCGATATAATCGTGAGTCCGTTTCGCCGATAAGAAGTAGCTAGTATCGTATTAGTTGGAATAAGAATCAGCCCACGATGCGGAAGGGCGAGTTCAACGATGTGAGATAAAAATGTCCAAACGCATCAAATCACTCCGCTATGATCCGCACGAAAATGAAAACTGATTGGATTTTATTTAAATCTGATGTCAGAAAATCTGAGTATTTCACAGCAAGACTTTACTGAACAATTTTTTCGATTCTTTTTCTTTTACAGGTGAAGAATGTGGAGCTCGGTGACGGCAGCGGGAACTGAGAATGGTCCAGCTCCACCATCCAGGAGTAAACACAGCGCTACGTTGCTCTCCGGTCACGTGTACCTTCTGGGTGGCCGAAATGGAAACCTACCCTTGAAGGACTTATGGCGCTACAGCCTCAGTAAGTGTTTTCTAAAGCTTTTAAAATCTGATAGTTCAATAAAAATCGATCTATTTCTATTCCACAATTTTCGGATTCAATAATTTCAAGTCTCAGGCCTTGGCGAAGGATCATCGAAAGTTTGCGGTGCATTTATATTTGCTCGCTTCTGATTCCACTGATCGTTACATCGCTGATGATTCTTGGACAATGGAGGCATTGTTTCGCCGTCAACAAGACAGATACAGCACGTGTTTTGTAATCAATCTCGGGCATCTCTCCGGAGAGAACCTTACCTCTGGCCACTAGAGTTGGTAGTGGCGTGTTATAACTCCAATGGAAGTTCATAAGTCTTTGTTCTCGAGCACGTCCTATAGTATCAACTCACGACTCCGTTCCTCTTGACCTGTACGGTTACGTAAAAACTCGCTTACCGAGAAGTACTTTCGTCCTGGATATATATAATTGCACCAGCAGACTGCCTGTTGTATAATAGGCCAAGAAAATTGTAGCCCTGTCTCTACCTGGGAGAGTATTAAATTGTCCTTATATTTAAATGAAACCCGGGGGATTTCCCTCCGTTGGAATAATCCACCCGATTTTTAATCGTTGTTAAATTTAGCTCCACTATAAGCGCGAAATACCGTGTACCTATAATATATAAGAATCCTCTAAACTCAAGGCTCTAGACTCTGGAGATCTAAGTTCTTTGTGTTGGCCACCCTCCGCTCTTACTGCACTGACAGATTCCCCGCGGTTCAAGGACCTCCTTCTTCCTATCCTTGGGGATCCGCATTTTATTAAAGTTAAGGGGATATTCAAATTGCATGAACTCGTGGTGGTCAATATTTAGAGGAGACGGTAGTCGTTCTATCGTTCGGTTTATGCCTGCAGGGGCACCAGGGAACCCGCAATATTGCCGCATATTTTTTAGTCGTATTAGCATACCCAAGTCGTTGGCATACTTTTCTCGTATTTCACACTTTAATTGAATTACCGGAGCAACCGAAGGAAGTCTGCGTCGTTCGTACTTTCGTACATACACATCATTATACGTGTATATAAACGTACGGTTTGAAAAGTTGAAAATCATTCTAATTTATGGAAATTCAGAGACGTGAAGTACGAACTGATTACCATGAAAACACTATCATCGTTAATCACACTACTTCATTAATTTTATTACTCGCTACAGAGATGAACCATTAACCGACGAACTATATACAAAAAAGTTGAAAAGATTCAGAAATACGTACAGATATATATAAATTCACACGATAAGATGATTTAGGAAATCACGGGAGTTATAACGATCAACGAAAGCTTTCAGCTCTTTACAACGACTGCGAATTTTTCCACGATACGCTATTCAAATTTGATTTTCTTTCAAAAGTCACTTGCACCCGAGGAACTGGCATCGGTGGGGGCAAAATTACGAGTAGTACAAGTGTGAGTATTGGCTTGGTTATTGGATGAATTCTCTGCCTCGGTGTTACGGTTTTGGCGTTTCTTGCGGCTCTTACGTGACCCATCGCTTCGTCCGAAATTACGTTTTTTTTTACCGCATTTTTCGACCCTCCGTTTTCGCTTGCAACTCTTATCTAGAACCCCGTCAAATCGCGCCGTTTCCCTGCTCGTAGTGAAACTGTAACGTCCGTTGACGCGCTTTAGGACTCCGTATGCGAGGCAGCGTTTCAACACGGCTTGCATCTGTTCGGTATTTTCGAAAATACGTATATTATTATGCAATTTCTACCCACGCATTGAAACACGTGATATAATATCGGTGAAATATCATCGGACAGACAAGGGCCGCTCTTATACTTTAATATTAATTTTTCTTCTTCGGTAAAAATATACAGGGTGTCCCAGAACAAAATGTCAAAAATGAAAGGTGTCATAGAGGAGGTTGAACTGAGCAAATTGTCCCGAAGAACATGGGGTCTGCGAAGTCGCGTTCGCGAGATATCGCGAGTTAAAAAAAAGTATCGCCTTGCGCCGCGTCGAGGCGGCGCAAAGCGATACTTTTTTTTAACTCGCGATATCTCGCGAACGCGACTTCGCAGACCCCATGTTCTTCGGGACAATTTGCTCAGTTCAACCTCCTCTATGACACCTTTCATTTTTGACATTTTGTTCTGGGACACCCTGTATATTTTTACCGAATGCGCTTCTGGTGGACAGTAACACATTAACAGATCTTTTTATTGGATACAGTATTAGCTGATCGTGAGCAGTTTACCTGACGTTTGACCGTAGTTTCGGCGACTCCGTATTCGGAAGTCATATAGTTCATTATTTCCCTGGATGTACAACCTTGAATTTCGCTCAGATTTCGTATCGCTTTAACGACGAGGGACAACGTTTTAGGCGCAGTCTTAACCATATTTGCTTATTTGATTCTGAACCACGGCTAAATCGAAACTGTACGTTGCCGATTGGGAATCAATTATTCAGACATTGGACGAGATTCAGGTGAAATGAAGAGCGACGTGCTGTAAATCCTGTACCTACGTAAGACGGGGAAAATCAACTCGATTTTGCATGAATAGTAAAACATGAAAAATTACCGATTTTCCAGGGCGTGTGAAGAACAGTTGATTTTAAAAATAGCATTTACCGAACACGCTTTAGCCGTGCTGAATGAAGGATTTAATTTTTTTCGCGATATATTGTGATGATGGTGATGATTGAATTAAACGACACACGCGATTTTCAATTCATTTAAACAAAGAGAGGATCGCCCGATATCGGCCTTCGTTTATTGTCATGGGATTTGGTGGATAGTCGTCCATCTATTGTATTGGAAATGTTCTAGTGGCACACTTCAATTTTTGTATCTCAAGTACTAATCTACTCAGAATGATTCTGCATAGCTACTTTTGTTCGAAATTGAACGCTCTACAAAAAAGGTCTCTTGGTCTTTTTCGATAAATCTAGCTGTTCCCAAGTTGGAAACAGTTAGATTTATCGAAAAATACCAAGAGACCTTTTTTGTAGAGCGTTCAATTTTGAACAAAAGTAGCTATGCAGAATCATTCTCAATACATTAGTACTTGAGATATAAAAATTGAAGTGTGTCACTAGAACATTTCTCGTGTCATTTAAATGGGAAATAGAAATTTGCGACGAGGCACCTCTTAATATCAATATTAAGATCTGAAATTTCAACAGGCTTGTTATTTTACTTTCCTGCAAGTATACAACCTGTTCGTAAGTTGAAAAAAAAAAGCTGCCCCAAAATGACACACCCTAATATATTTATATTTATATATTTCCCTGAGATTGCGCGCGTTTACTAATTAACTATTGATTACATCATTCGAAACGAACACTCTAATTTTGTACGAAAAAAATTTTTTTAGTAATCATAATATTCCCCTTATTTTTATTCCGTACATATTTCTCCCTGTATAACAACGCTGTGCACGGTACGGGATCATCTCCCGAAACACCCTGTGGCCGTTTCACCGCACGATATTCGTCCCCAGGGACGAGCAAGGGGTGCAACCCTTCTGGGGTTGGTTTAATATTCACCCACGCACGGGTGTATACACACGTACATCCTCATCCCCGTCGCACCACCCTGTGCCTGATTAATAGTCGGACGCGTGTGGTCAGAATTCGTTGCTGTGTTCTCAACTAGGAAGCTGCCCTCGTAGATGAGTTAAAAAAAAAATAGAAAATAAAAACAGGACTACACGTAGGCGGTTCAAATTTTTTCAAACAAAGAAAGAGACATTATTGTGTCGATAGGTTCTTCTCTGTCTTACTTCTACCTCAGCCATCTCAAGTCCTGGGTTCGTTTGTTTGATTCCCATAGATGAAAAAAAAAACTGAAATAAATATCACGGATCGTACCCCGTTTTGTCCCATGGGATAATCCGTGAGAAGAGTGAGATGGCGAGTAATTGCGACGTTGCCCTATCTCTCTGCTCAGTACTGCAACGTAAAATTATTGAATTTTTGGAATTTTTTTCGTTTTTTAATACACCATTCCTATACAACATCGTCAATAATGTATTCGTGAATCATTGTATGTACATTTAGCGGCATGTGTGTCAGTAGAAACAAAGAGGGCCCTGTTGAGGCACCCTCAGGATACCTACGCTCTTTCGTGACGGAGCTATCGCCTACTGAAGTGAGTATTCATCCAGCATACAAATGCGGAGGCCAGTATTCTTGGATTCGAAAAAATTTCCCGTGTAAGACCTTTTTGACGTATCTACAACATTTGAAGACTCATTTCCATTCGTTTATCCGAAATCGGACCGCTAGACTTTCTATAAATTCATGCGAGGAAGCTCCGGTACTCCCATATCTTATAAATCTGATTTTATCTCGGTTATTGGATTCGATTATAATCCACTCAAATTACCCCGGTATTTTTAGGTTCGTAATGAGTCTGGTTATTGGGGAATTTTTCACCGAACCCCTTGCAGTCTCTGCAGTCCCCTCACATCGATATAAGGCTTTAAAGTTTTCACAACTAACGCAGCTTTAACCTCGACAAGCATACAAAGGAGTTGGACTCGACTTGACTAAAGCATTCATTAATTTTTATTTTTTTTTTGTTCTCTTCAGAGGGAAAACTCCGACGCAATTTATTTTCGAGAGAAACACGAGCTAAGAAATGAATTTTGAGTCAGGACCAAATTCCGAATACTGCAGATTGATAAAATAACCCGATTCAAGCATTCGTATCCGTTCATTGGCAGTAGACGCGAGTTATTATAATGTACGTTAGTTCATTTCGCAAGATTTACCGATTTTCTGAATATAATATACCTACCCTTCCGCGTGTACATGTAAGTCAAGCTAATATGGACTTACATCCGGTAGCTGCACAATAAACTCTAGCCTGCAGTAGCTTACGCAACTGTTCGAGCTTCACTATCGACTATATAGGCTCGCAACAAATATTGACCGAACTGACCCCGTTCAGTAAAGAGTAGTGATCCGCATCGTTTCAAATGATGTAAGAGAGAAAAAAAAAAAAAAATAGAAAGTTTGCATATGAAAAGCCTGTTAGAAAATCAAAATTTCTGTTCAGCATTCAATTCGAATGCACGAGTAAACGCGTTGACGTTGATACTGCACTTTTTTGTATGCGATATCTGACATTCAACGCTGTGTGGAAATTACTTAATGACTTTTTGCAATTTACATTTTTGACTGAATTTTTTAGTTTCCAAATTTATTCGATTGGGCAAAATTGTGACATCATGGTTTAGAAAACACCCAGTATACGTAAAGCAATATACCTAAATCGTGAAATTTATGGGGTGTGAACTCGCGAAAACGGCGTCAAACCGATCGGCTTATCTCAGTACTTTCCGGCCCGCGAAACACGCGAAGACGCGTAAATGGGAAAGGTCGGTGCTAAAGAAAAGAAAAAAAAAACGCGGTATATTTCCGAATCGTCGAAGATTCTTCACGAGATAAATGAAATCAATTCTGAAAAATTTTACCAACTGACTAGTTTTTGAAAAATCGATTCGTTCGCGACAAATATGAGATCTCAAATCGAACCCTGTACAATTTGAGCGGACTGCAGTTTGGAGATATTTCGAAACTCCATTGACCGAAGAAAGTTTTTTTTTATTTGCAAATTTTTATCATATATTTCAACTACGGCAGAGAAGTTTGTTATCAAAAAAAATTTCCAAACCGTATAAAAGGTAGGTATACCCTATATCAGATTAGAACTGCTCAGGACAGCAGCAGCCTGCAGAAACTTTGTGACAAATTGCAGCCTCCGAACTAACTTTACGAATTCGCTTAGTTGGGATTTGAATAGCTTTGCCACGGAGCGAAGTTTTGCATAATAAATCTTGAGACTAGGATTTAGGCAGGTACAGGCTTACGTAGAGACGCCTAACCGCTTCCTCAAACCGCGGGGTTGAGGTTGAGCACTAAAGTAAATTTCCCGTGCGTATGTGCATAGTTATAGCCCTTTCTTTAATATCATGGCTACAGGCTTTAGTGTATATGGAGAACTACTTGAGCTTCGATTGAAACTCGACTATTTTTTTTCAAGGGGATGAAAGAACTAGCAACATACTGACAATGAGCGAGATGATCATTTCGAGTGGCCAATCATCGTACCTTTATATCAATATCTCCTTTCCGCTCCTGTGCTACGTATGAACTTTAATAATATCGTGCTATTGATCAAACGGAGACTCCCTGTTCTGAACAAACTCCTTTCTTTCAACTCTGCAAACAAGCATCAAGATGCTGGGGTTTACTGTGTGCATTTCATTTATGTATTCACGTGATATACCCTGCAGAGGACATGGATTACGCCCGGGCGTTATTGCGAGAATACATATCCTCGTGTATGGTTGATTCTATAATCGTGTATATGATGAATATATTTAGGATAACGTCTGTTTTAGAAAAGTTTTACGATTATAGATTCGATCCTGGAAACAACCAGACGCCGTTTTTATTCGTGCGGTTATAAATCGACCTGCACGTTTTTTTTTTTCAATTTTAAAGAAAAGTTGAAACCGCAATGCACCGAGGTCGCCTTTCAAGACACATCTCAACACTAGTGGTTCCATTTTCTACCTTTCCTTCCTTCGATCCGCTCCAACCCCCCACCTCACGTCTAGCCATCGTCGTATTCTTTACTCGAAAGAGGTCCACATCGAGGAAAGAACTCAGACCGTCACAGTTTTTACCTTTTCATCTTCTGGTATCGGTTTCGCTGTATAAAATTTCATTCTGCGATTTGGAAATTCTTCGTTCTTCATTCTATTCCTGTTTCGGGTGTCTAGATTATTTCAAATTGAACTTTGAGACCGTATCTAATCAAGAGACTCGGTAGAGTCTCGCGCCAAGTACATTAAAAAGAATTCTTAACGCATAAGCTCTACTGCAGGCAAAAAATTTCTGAATCAAAAATCACTTCCAGCAATAAATTACGGACATATTTTTATCCCTGTTTCAGCTGAGAGTAGATGGGAGGAACTGCATCCCGGAGGCGAAAGACCTTCTGCATTGCAGGAGCACAGCGCTGTGGCATACAAAGATTGCCTCTACGTTTTCGGCGGGGAACTGGGCTTTTCGGCAGGCACGGAAACACCCCTCTGGGTTTACAATGTCAAGGTAAGATCTGCACAGGCCAGGCGAGTATAAAAGAACATTTTTTTGTTGCATAATATCGCAGTAAACGTGGTACACTGCGCTCTGTACATAAATGCAATGCCGAATGCAGTTTGCGGCAATGGGAATCGATAATCCTAAAAACTTCAGAACCACCTCACGGATAAATAAATTCAGTGGCCCGTTTGCGTATTGACTCTGGAGCATGGATATAACTGCCTTTCACCTAACCAGAGAGCAAAACAAGTGTTTCGAATGTCCAGGATCACAAATCAACAAAAAATTACGCAAAAACTTGGATCAAAAAATGGGAAACTAGGGTCTTGGACATTCTGCATAATCCCCTTCCGCGATATCGGCATTTCTGTAACATCTTGATGTAGAGTTATCCGTAGATTAAAGGACTATGGAAATTTTAACCTGCAGCCACCCTATCCGGATGTTTGATTTGTTTGTTACGAGGGAAATTGACACGCGTTAGGGATTACTGCAGTTGCAGCCGGGATCCCCGTGGGCCGTTTGACTCCATCTATTATTTGTCAACTTCGCAATGGTACAACTAGATTACTATACGGGGAATCCGTTCGTCCGTCTATAGTTGAGACAACACTACACACGGATATATAGACGTCTAGGTATACAGGGCGACAGATCCCTAACCGCTATTGCCTCAATATGTTAGGCCGAGTTCCTGCCTGGTCGACCGCCACCCTTGTCTGTTCTTCCGTCACTCAAATTCTCGTTGCTGATTGGACAGGGATGTGTAAGACTTGTTACCGATGACGGTGCTATTGATTCAGCGGTTTCTTGGGGTAGAACGTCGCCGAGCATCAACAAGGGCTCCCCTAAGCCCCTGCCTAAACTTCGTTCAAGAGAAGACACCGTTAGCAGTCTTTGATAAATTTTCTATTCCCGCATAAGTTAAACAGATTGTAGTCCGTTAGGCTTGAAATAATCGTGGCTAACAGAAGCGTGACTTATCTTCATGAGACCGATATTAATACCTTCCGTGCTGTTTGATCGATTAAATCAAAGCACCCCTTTTCAATTGAAAAAAAAATTGTTCAGACGTAATAGCAAACAACGAGCAGTGAAGTAGTGAATTTCAGGAGAAGCTGTTTCAGATAAGAAAACGAGGTTGGAAGCATTTTACTGCGTCCGGTCTAGCCCAGCACAGCGTGGTAGTTTCGCCTTGTTACGTACGTATGTGCATACCTCATACTCCAAGACCTGCTCGGTGAGAGACCAGAGTTCCAACCTAAAGCCTTATGCAACTAAAGCTAGTTGCGAAATAAATCTTATAAAATTCTTCGTATAGACCGAGGTCTGTTATTTATTTTAACAAAAGTCCAGTTTGTTTCGTGTTCTCTGGTGAAATCTGGTATTCAAACGTCAAGAGTGATCTACAGCGCTGGCTCATGGACGAAATAGTTTTGTCTGTGAAATGTTTGACCAAATTCTGTATTTATTGGCTCGAACTTTGTCTGGAGTAGATATTATATAGATGTTGAATTCATTTGACAATATATGGCTCAATTCAGCCCTGGCAAAGAGAATAACGTATGTAGCGAGCATCTGACAAAATGAGATGTACGACAAGGGTTGCTGCGAGCGAGATATACAGGAAAGGTCTCTGCAGTATTAGCAATGAATTCTGGGTATCGAAAAAGGCGGACGTTAACCGACAGGCTAATTCGAAACTGGCTGCAGGGAGGATTTATTCCGCAAATGGCCGGACCCTGGGGCGAACGTCCAGAATTTGGATAGGCATGCGGGAACTTTGAAAAGGGTGTAAATTACGGGGCTGGATAGTACCCTAACGCGCATAAAGACTTTCATTTTCGTATATCCGTGTTATACTTTGAAATTTTGCCGCAGTTTTCTCTGCCGGTGAGAAACTCTAAAGAATTCAGATAAAACTATCTTTAAACCTTGACGCACGTCGGAGGAGACACCGCATCTCCAAGGATACCCTGTCTATCAGTCACTGTCCTGTCTCATGTCCTGACACAATGTCACTGTACACATAGAACCAGAATAGTTCATCTTTTAACGCTACAAAGAATAATGATCGTGGGTGAGCGACACCGCGGGAGTCACGACGACAATGGCAATTGATAACCCGCCAAAAGCATAGGAACGACGCGTTAGGTCGTGGAGATATAATCGATAATGTATCAAACAGGTTTTACGCTTCTACAAGATTGTGATAAAATTTCGTTCGAACAATCTACTGCAGGTATGCCTAATCGATCGAGAACAAATCCGCAGCAAAGTTTGTATCTTGTATCGTAAAATTTAGATTCCTTTAAAGATATCCCTAAATTTGAGAACAGATTCGTTGCTCATACGGATAACAGATCAAGCAAAATCGTTTTTGAATCGCATGAAAGCGAAATAAAATGCTGTTATTCACTCAAAATGATCACCTTAATTTCTGGTAGCTTTTCTCTTGACTTTGGTTTCCAGCTACTTCGATTGTCTCTGGGCGTCAGACAGTTAATCAGGGAAGTCGGCCGGAAGTAATGCGGATTTATCTCTATCTCTCTCATTTTCCGTCTCTCGATCGACCTGCAAGTAATCAGCGGCGCCAATCAGATCACCGCAACGCGTATATACCAACTCGACCTTAAACTTCCTAAAACAATTAATCGTGCGCTCCGAGATTATCTCTTAAACTTGGCTGAGTCCAATTTTCGTAAGTCTGAATTTCTTCGGAACAAAAATCATTAGTCATACCGCATAAGTACGCTGACGAAAGTTCCGAAGGCTGTTCGGTTCTTTATATCGACCCGTGTTCCTACTCGCTTTTCTCTAACGTGAAATTTGCAATTTGAAGAAGAGTTTCATCGAACTTTTGATTCATTTTGCATTTCTCAACGTCGATTCAAAAAATTTCAAATCGAGAAACACCGGAGGTTCAAAATTCCAAAAGCCAAAGTACCGTAAGGTCAAAATTCTGAGACTTGAAATTCACGTCTGGACCTTTGAATTTTTGGATTCTTGGACTTGGACTTTCAAATGTGCAAAAAATTACCCGAACTCTGTGAGATATTTCGACGTAAAGTATTTCTACCTTCTAACGGAATAAAGTAATCGAACCGAGTGCCGAGCAGGGGAAAGAGAGCAAGACGGAGGACCGAATAAGAGGTATAAATATTGCATTTGGGGGAGATGGAAAATGCCGACAGTGAAAGCTACGGAAGGCGTTAAAACTGCCTTAATAAGGAGAGAAGAACTCCCTCCTGCTATCAATATTGCATAATCACGACTATCCGTCCATCCTTCTTACTCACTGCAGCTAGGGAGATAACTGGCAGGTGGCTTCTGCTTGATATTTATTGAATTTTATATCAGCCGGTGGTGTGAAATTGGAAGTGGGAAGAACAGCTGATTTCTTAACAGTAACTAAATTATAATAATATATTAACTTCCAGTTGTAATGATGATGAAAGGATGATCATTTCGGTTCAACCATATCGTTCATCATTATTTTTATCTCTGTCACTCCACCGGGTTTTAACTTTTGGTCGTTAACTTCCGAGTTCTGGGTTATAAGTACGGTTGAGTCATTACGGGAAATTTAATGACATTAAGAGTCATTAGGAAACGATGACTAGACACTTTACACCCCGACTTTTTTTTTCACCTCGTAATATCTCCTCGACTTCCGAGCCGGAAATTTGATTCGCCGATACGATAACGGCGAGGTTATAGAATCAAACGACGATAGACCTTCGTAACAATATTGTAAACGTGTTGAGGTGATCGCAGACTCGTATCTCTTTGAAAAATTGCCAAAACTCTCACATATCCATATTTGAGCTCAGCAGCAGAGAAATGAAACCGATGAAGCTGGAATTTCGGGTACATTACGTTGGGATGGATTATGGACAGGCGAAGCTAGACACTTGGTAATAAATGTACGATTTTCTCCGATAGATATACTACGTTTACAGCAGGCACAGTCGAGATCAAAATCCTCGACTATAAGGTGATGACATTTTAATTTTACTTAAGATTTACGACGATCACCCCTCTAAATGGCAATCCACACGGAGGGAGATTTTCGGTAACATCTGGTGCTAACGGCCGTCTCCTTCTTGCCTCATACCAGCTAGCTACGTACCCTCGGAGATCCCTCGAGGCACGCGTTATACTTGATGCAAGAGAGTAGCTCTGCATCAAAAGTCAGATAAGCCGAATATGGACACAATACTAAATCAAGAAACAGACCAAATCTAAAGAAATGTGCGATTTATTCGAGAAACATAAACTGCTGCATCTTGAATCGGTCGACCAGCTCCGAGTCTTTGATTCAATTCTCAAAAATCTGAAGGGTATAAAAATGAATCTGCATCCAAGACCGTGCAAATACGTGATGAAAAATGGGGTCGAATTATGGGTCATCCCTTTCCACGGAGAGGGACGCTTTCCTGAACTTAAGGACTGAACTATAAAGACTTTAGCTACGATGTGAAAAAACGATATACCTCCAGCTTATAGCTGCATGCATTATATTGTATACCCGCAATATAAGATCATATATTTCGCTCGATATTACTGCACCAAGTATCGTTATTTCGGAAGGGGGAAAAAAAGGTAAGAGCAAGTAAACGGGCAGGATCAGGCACGACTCTGGATTCAGGATGCTATAAAGCTCGTGTATATAACCGTGCCAGTGCTCCTGTGTGCAGCAGCCACTTCCTACCCTGAAAATTCTTCCCTTTCCCCTTACTTCGTAGGGCTCTGTCTACACCTTTGACAAGTGCTTTAGTTGCCTTAGCCCCTGGCTCCCTGCAATATGAATTATGATCTGCAGCTACTTAGGGGAGACCATATAGGTAATACCTTCGACTGCACAGGCTATACCATCAATAGACACTTTTAATTATGAATTTTTAAGTTACGTGTACAGAATTGTATATGAAATGATAAAGAATGAGCAGGAAACTTTGAATATTGATCTTTTATTCAACAGAATTTGAAAAAAACCAGGATGCATGATAGATTATTTATTCAGGGACACTGCAAATTTACTTCACTTTCCCATAAATGTATGTTTCACCCCCCGTGAAACTTGTGGGGGTGTTATCGCCGAGCCAGCCTGGGTATGTCTCGTCGTGTTTCCATGACTACCATTCGTTCATTTGTTTTTAATCACTGAACCGTTGGAAAAGTGAGAGTTGTGAGAGGCGGGGATTCCCCGTTTTCCCTACCGTTCGGGTGTCTCCAACGCTATTCCTCTTCTCCCTATTTTCCCTTACTCGTATATTATCGGGAATATCATCCTGACAAATGTATGCTTTCACGCCTATCCCGCATGTATTCGAAGTATTTCACTGCGGACGATATAACTCCTTGGATTTTTTCGCGATGAAATGAAACTCCCTAGACGAAAAATTCTGTATCTCTTTCACTTGCGTTAGGATGATTAGAATTTAAGAAGATTTTTTTTTTTCGCTGCCAACTGACAAAACCTTTGAGATAAGGCGAAAAAAGACATCCTCGGGAAATGAGAACGCTGACGTTTGTATTAAGTTCTCCTCTTTAATTCTTTGTCAGAGGAGGTCCTTTGCAGACATGCTGCAGGAATTCCTCTAGCGAATATAGGTTCAAATGCAACATCAGCAGCGTCTGTTCGTTACAGTTCTGATACACTCGTACATGGTTATGTAATTACTTTCCGACACCACTCCCTTTCCTTCGTATTCCCCTCGACAGTTTTCGCCCTCGAGGGTAAAAGCTCTATGATTGCCACTACACATCAAAAGAACCAGGTCCTACCTCTAACCGAGGCATGGGGCCCTGATGTCGGCTGGAAATTTCTTTGAAGCGAACCTTTAATCTGTATGATATTGAAAGAATTACTCAAACAAGCGTAATCAATGAATCACCCGGTGTTCTACCCGTCAATTGAATTCGAATAAGAAATTATTTACACAGATAGATGTTCACAGCTGTAAGGCTCTTTCATTGTCAATTATAAATGAGCACGCTTCACAGACCAGGGAGGGAGAGAATTTAATAATGAATATGAAGGTGTGATTAAGTTCGAAATCGGTATAAATCTCCGAGACGAATTTGGTATCCGAAAACTCCTACGGAAACAAAAAAAAATAACAAAAAGAACATGGGGATAACAGAAATGGGGAAGGCGTCGGTCAATACTGGTCAGCGGCTTTTTCTCTGATGAAAGAACGCCTAAGCCCTAAGAAAACGAAGGAAAAAAGGAAACGGTGAGTAAACAAATTGGAGAGAAGCTTGTGAGAAAAGAAAAGTTTGGCAGTCGAGAGAAAATAAAGGGCAAGCCTCGCTATCGACGTCGACATAGACGAAATCTTCTCCGGTCGTGAAGAAGGTAGAATTCCGGAAATAACAAGAAAAAAAAAAAAAAAAAAAAAAACGAAAAAAGGGAAAGATGTCATAAATCGAGGAAACTGGAAGAAGAAAGAAAAAAATGTTCGTTGGGAATATTTCTTTGTTTTGAAAGTTGTGCGAGAATCTCGCGTTGCCATTCCGATAAGTTGAATTATGTCGGGTAAAACGAGATAGGAAATGAGTCAACAAAGTCCCCATAGTACCAAAGTGTCGTGAGTGAATTGCTAAGATTTTCGACGAGATCGAAGAAACTTGTCGATATATAACCTCATGAATCAGC
Source organism: Macrophya alboannulata (assembly GCA_949628255.1). NCBI lineage: Eukaryota > Metazoa > Arthropoda > Insecta > Hymenoptera > Tenthredinidae > Macrophya > Macrophya alboannulata. Next base: position 39,406,400 of record OX451207.1, on the reverse strand, counting down.
TAGCGCCGGATTGAAGTGAGAACATCACTTGAAAGGATCCGGTGGAATGCTCATACATATAGATGTACTTATACATTGATCCTTGCCAAATACGTGCAGAAATTCTCAGCTATTCGTGGCCAAGTTATATTCTTCCAACGTGTCATGAGAGAAAAATAAGGAATAAACGTGCAGGAGGAATTACAGCACTATACTGTGCAACAGTATAATTCCTGCATCGTATCAGATGACTTTAGAGCGAGTAATCCGAGAGAGTAATCCTTAAAATTTTTTAGCTTGGAGCGTTCGATAATCTCTAATCATCAGATCCCAGATCACGATCATTGGAATTGCCATGGAGTATCGATGGTGAACATATTTCCAATATAAGTTACGTACTATAGTTTTTTTTTCCCGCAGTTTATTGCCGAATTTCTCCGAAAATTTTTGAATATTTGATCACCACATTGAGCGCGTAATAGTAAAATTCCATCCAGACATTGAGGAGCGATATTCGCGATCAACCTTACGATTCGATCAATCATAGGCTTCGATGATTTTAACGGTTCACCAAGCATTAAGGGAGCTGGTGGCGCCGTGGTGACGCTCGAGGACATGGGGGAACTTTTCTTCATAACGATCGCCACATCTTTTACAGTTACTATCGGATAGTCCAGCTTACAAAATTCATATTTGAAATTATAGAGAAGACGGGGTATAATTCGTACCGCAGCTTATCAAAAATCAACGAAATGACATCATAATAACGCGTGTGGAGACTCAATCACCCGAGTCGAACCTGATCAGATATCTTCGTGTTCATTGAATGAAGAATAGAATATTTGATTTCGATCGGTCCTGAACAAACATGAAATATTATCACTTTTATATTTTCCTCTGTCATCTGCACGGAGCACGTATACCTACGTGTTCGGTACCCACCCGAGTGTTTCTATGGAAACGGCATGAATCGCCCATGAATATTTAAACTCGTCGCTCAAAGACATTTATAACTGATCGAGTCCATCTACCCGACCACATTGAATGACACGCGTTGAAAGTTCGCCGATTTATAACAGACAATAACACCTAGAAATATGTACAATTTGTCCTATTCGGATGGATGATTATCTGCCTTTCCAGTTATCCGAAAAAGTTGAGAGATAAACTTCCTCGGAGCAACATTATAGCTCCGCTTTCAATCTTCTCCGCAAACATATATAAGAACCAAATTGGGAATGCCTACCTTTCGAAATCTAAACCAGGAAACTTGTCATAGGATTGTAAATGAACGAAGCCTATTGTTCGGGGCACAACTGTATTCAAGATCCGGCTCGTTCAAGATCATCAGAGCTATTGAAACGGGAAGATGAGGGAAAGACAAATTGGAGGAATTCTATGCCTTTTGTAGACGATTTCCGGTCGCGATTCTCCCTCGTCCAATCGCTGCTGGGTTTTCAGCAGCCCAATTGACTAGTGACTAGTGACTAGACCGTACTTAGTTGACCATTGATAATTGTATAGAGCTCCGACATTACCTCAAATTACAAAATTTCAATGGCTATTGTTAGGAGCCATCCATGATCTTGGAAAAGGCTGAAACTTGCTAAAAACTGTTTTGAATATAATCAGCTAAAATAACAACGAGAAGAAATTCGGCGTATGTGTGAATATACTCGTAGACTCTTGCCGTTCGGTATTCAAGTCGTGTGCTAATTTAATCAAAAGCTAACTAGGCGTGTAATTAAGAAAGCTCAAAGCGCACGCCGGAAATGTATTCCGAGGCATAAGCCTGCGGTGGTACGGTATTAATTATTTAAAACAAAGTTAGTCGAGGTCTTTTTTCATTTATCAACCTCCCGTAAAATATCGTACATTTCCGATGGAGCTATCCCGATAAGCTAAGCCTCGGAATATCCCCAATTCCATCGATATCCCCTCTCTGGGATATCCAATTTAAATTCTGACAAGCCACAGGCATTATTTATTCGCGTCTGATCAGATCGGGTCTTTCCATGCCGTAGTTATAATTGTGAATTCTGAAAAAGTTGACGCGTACGTCACGCGATTATATGAATGCCTTAGAGGGACCATAGTAAAGCTTATAATTTATTTTTGTTTTTTCTTTCAGAACAATTCTTGGAGGAAGATAAGAGCCCAGCGAGGCTGCGCTGTGCCGAGAGGACGCAGGGGACACACTGCTCTAGTCCATAGAGGGCAAATGTTAATTTATGGTGGCTACCAGGATCTCAGAGGAAGTTCACCGGAGCTGTGGGCCTTCCACTTTGGTAACTTGACTCCGTTATGGATTTAATATCAAGCTCATATTCGATCACTCGGGCGTCAATACCGACAAACGCATGCGCTGTCGAAAGTAATCGACACACTTATAACCTTCTACAAAATATTGGGTAATGTTTAGCCCGATTATAATTCGCCATTACATCTCTTATGCTTCCGTAAAAAATTTTGAGCCAGCTATTGTGACCTGCAGGTGCGAAATATCAAACATCAATTTCGCTTTGTCGACAGTAACTTATACCATGACATTTTACCTTCACTAGTCCACATTCATGCGATATGGATGTACAGGAGATTTCAAATTTAAACGAACAGTTTCATTGGCAGTAAAATTTCACACCATGTTAGGATTTTTAAATTACAAACCTTCGAAGTCGTTCGGTAATTTCATTGACTAAAAAATTTATTCGGTATATTCTATATCGATATTGGATTACGATCGTTTACCTCGGAAATGATTTGCAGTTTTCTATGTATGAACTCGACGAAACTTTGACCCTCTCAACGAGTTTTTATAGTATTGATCTTTCCGAATACGTTCTGTGGCTACATACATAATACCTGGATACGCGTTTACTTTTAATGAATGGGGAACGAAAGAAGTTTGAAAAAAATCTAGTAGAATATGGGAATCTATTCTTCAATCTTCCCAAAGAATCTATCGGATAACGCTCGGGAATTACCAAGGGCGTCCATAATTTTCAGTCGCTGTTAACTGCACGCCACAGAACCGAAAGTCATCCGACATTTGAGTGGCCCATTAAACAGACAAATTGTGCGTAAATTGTGACGATGTGACAGCTTATTGCGGACGTCCAGCTTGGTAAAATAATATCGCTTCTGTACAGAGTAGTTTGTACTGGACTCATAAAAACTGACATACCAATAAGATTAACGGGAAGAATCCTGCGTACATGTGTTTTTTATTGCCTCGTAAGGTTCAATAGATATTGTTCTCAGCATCAATATCACTTCTTGTATTGTTTGGTATCTCACAATTCTAAGAGATTTCTTATTGTATCGAACAGAAACGGAATCGTGGCATCTTCTATCATCTAGCGAGTGCGGTCCGGCTGCGAGGCACAAACATTCTGCAGTACTTCATGAAGATGCTGTTTACATTTATGGCGGTATGACCGATCTGCAAGAAAGAAGCGACTGTTGGCGTTGGGACGTTAACACCGCATCGTGGTGTTTGCTCAAGAGTAAACCAGGCCCTGGACCTCTTCACGGACATGCTGCCTGCAGGCTACCGAGCTGCATGCTATTATTCGGTGGCGAAAGTGGCGGCTTACCTACCAACGAACTATGGAGGTTTCATTTCGGTTAGTATTTTAACCGACGTATGAGAAAAAGATGCTTTAAAAAATTCTACAGCTTTAAAGGCCTGCCATAATTTCGAAGAGCTCCACCAACTTGTAGAGATTTTTTTTTCGTTCTTGAGCTGGTTGTACGTTACGTTTCAGGTACCGAAACGTGGGAAAAACTCAGTGTACCTGGCCTCAAGCCACAACCCAGAGCGGAAAGTGTGGCTCTTGCGGTTTCCGAACTGCTTCTCCGAGGCTCGTGTGTCGATCATCCGAAAGCTAGATTCCGGAGTCAAAGGCCCAGGCTGACATCGAACAGGATATCACCTTCCGAGGCTCCGACGAGGCCCAGTTTTCTCAAAGAAATATCCAAACTTTCGCAAATAAATCTTTCGAGATTAAGTCATCCCACTAAGTGCAGCTATTCCGTGCTTAGCGGTCAGGATGATCACGAAGAGAGCCCCAAAGAGGTACGTTACACTTTTTGGAACGAAGATATTAGATTGAATGACAAATGATGCATTTTATTGTGAAAGAAAATGTTTCTTCTCAGGTGAACTCGTACTACCCATTTCAACAAGTAGATGTAGAGGTAGCTGAGCCTACGACAGGGATGGTAAAATCACGGAGTGCGAACGCGTTGGCTAAACGAAGGCAGAAGCTTCCCGAAATTTTAAAAACTGCCGAGCCACGATCAGTCTCGGGGATGATACGCGATCCTATTTCTGTGCCAAATTTTCGTGCTCTAACGTTGCCTACGCCGGTACTGACTCCGGTAGAAGCTGCGAGGCTTGTATTTGTCGATCCGGATGAGGATACGGACGATGAATACAACAAGGATCCACCGACAACGAGACTCATCGAAGTCGCCGAGGCCGAGACAAGGTACGTGTTCCAAAGCTGAATCGCCCTTTTAAATTCCTCGTCAATTTTCGTACTGTAATCGTGAATTTTGTACAGAAATATTGCATTTAGTTTGTTTTCCAGGGACTTTGCGTCCGTTCATCAGGCCTATCAGCCACCAGCCCGTGGCGATAGCTACAGCTCACACCTTTACGAGGCTGTACAAACGCCGAAGACTCCGACTACGACAAAAATTCCGACCTCGGCATCCGTTCGATTCGCCGATCTTGAGGAAGGCGAAGAGTCGACCTCGGACTACGCGAGCATTGAGGCCCGGAGTCCCGGTGATCCCTTGGGGGACGACGACTGGCCAAGGAAATCTAAACAGAAAATGATCCGCGAAGGGCAGTTCGGTTTCTGCAATCCAAACTACTTGGGTCTGGAGATGAATGTGGACACAAAATACGCCAAGATGCTCAACAGCCCACCGGATAGCGTCCTGGAGGACGGACCTGGACGATCGGCGTCACAAACTTTTGAAGAACTACTCGAACTTCAAGAAATGAGGCCTCGCGCACCCCCGAAAAGTTTACCCTTGGGATCACCTTCCCGGCGCGCCCTTAGCGCTTCGAGAGCAGAGAGACAGAGAGCCAAGATGGCTGCGACAGAATCAAATACCCCGGGTCCTGCGCCTCTCTACGTTTTCTTGGTTGGCGGTAAAGAAAAAGGTCAGGTGACCGTTTTTGCCAGGCCAGTCTCGTTGTGGAAATTGCAACTCGCGCCACACATCTTCTGAATAAATTCAGCCATAAATTTTCGTTAAATAGCGTTATAATTTAATGCAGTTGGAAATTATTAATAAGCCGAATTTATCACGGCCAGTGCCAATTAGGTAAAAAATTTTTGCCAGAAATGATACAGCTTCGTTATTCTGAAAATATCATTTTCGGAATGAGTCAACTCGTTTGCGATAGATTTTTTCAGTGCACTTGAATGCACGAATCTGGTCCTGAAATTTTACTACCACATCCGGAATATGTGGAAAACGATCGGTTAATATCATTTGCAAAAAATTGAACTATCTTCAATGTTTCTCAAAAATCTGACGTATCATAAGAATCCTGCGATCAGATTCGTAATCAGCACACAAAAACATCATTTTGGAAAATTGAAAATCAAAGCTTGACTATTAATTATGTAAATTAATAGATTCTTAGTAGGATATTTTCTATTTAAATTCAGTTTGGGAGAGTCGAATGGATATAGTAGAATATATTTTACTGGAGTAACTTATACCTATCAGATTAGAAACAAAGTAAATAATCGAGTGTATAACGAATCTCGATGTAAGCATTTCGGCGATTATGTGATGTATTGAAAGAAAATCATAAATTGATTGTGCCACTTGTTTTAGCTCAAATTAGGGCGTCGATAACGCTCGACATGCAATACTCAAGGTTATATCAAAAAGAATAAAAAATAAATGAAAAAAATGTTTAATCATGGGACTGAGACGCGCCAAATTAAATGTAGAAACTGAATAGCTACGAAAACTTGAAAATAAACGACGATAGGTCAATTACTGAGCTTAAATGCTTAATTGGTAAATTGTAGATTATAGTTTTGCGACGATTATGGGTAATAAACTCTATTCAGCCAAACCTGACATCAAACCGGAATGAATTATAGACATAGTCGGAGATAGTTTACCGAAACTTCTGAAAGATGTCAGATCAGAGAATATAGTTTTTATGATATAATAGTAATGAAATATAAGAAGAGCTAAGCAGCAATTCGATAAATATACCTATATTATGTAGAAAGTACTCGTAAAATGATAAGACTCGTAGTTTTTCTAGTCTAAATCTATAGAACAAACCATTATTTCCATCGAAATTGGATGTTAAAAAATAGTCTAAGCCTTGTCATTGAGTATAGTAACTGTAGCTAGACGTAATACTATTAATTATTGAGTATAATATAATATAACATGTTTGAAAATGTCTTCATGTGATAATTATCGTTCAATTGATTGATTATGTTATCGCCCAATATGATTTTTCAGAGTAAAATCCTCCACACTTAGGTCAAGATCAGTTAAAAAACAATATTTAACATAATTCCATAAATTTGACTGAATCTTTCTTCCGTCATACTTCGATATCTTTAAACATAAAATTACAGCTTCTTTCCTGGATGTAGACCAGCCTCGATTCCACTACACTAAAATCCCCGGTGATATTTCAAAACTTTTAATAAAACAGAAAATAAAATAAAATTTGCTGTGAATGATTTTTGTAAAAGTCTTATGTTTATCTCTCGAAATCAAAAGGCTACGTCGATTGCCACAGCCATATAATGATTTTAATTAAAATTACGTAAAACAAATTACAAACAAAAAGGCAGGAACAGCTGCTCGCTCAGGATCTGTTGCATGTTGTATAGTTGTAATTTAGAAATGAACTGTTTAGTTAGATGTATAACGTGCAGTCGAATAGACGAGTCGGTAATCAATGGAGAACAACTTGAAGATTCGGTTTGGATACACCACCATGTAAAAAAATTCCATCTACATAGCTATATACTGATCAAAACTAAAATCAAAACTGAGAAAACCTATCCTTATATTCGTCGTGCGATAACGGATCCCATAGAAATTTTTAGATCCAATAATTCGTAGCTCATATTAAATGAAAATTTTTTCTAAGCTGCCATTTCCGAAAGTATGAGAAATAAAAAGCATTTTGATTCACCCTTATTCAAAAGATCGTCTAAACTAAAGGCAGATTTTTGTACGGAACTTAAAAGACTCTTAGAGCTTTTGAAAATGTACCATAAATGTATATAATAGTTGAATCACATCTAAATCGCGCCATCAACCGAACGTGTATCCAAACAGAATCTCCAATCAATTTGATCGCCGACCTTTTGATGCATCAACGATTCTCTGTATCTATAATGCGGTAGTTAATTAGTCCCTTAAGTTTTATATAAGTAGAGATTAGAACATTACGATGGGAAATTTCACGTTCTCGTAGAATTTTTACGCCCACGAAGGCCCACACATGTAATCCATCCATACGTAGAATTTGGCAAACGCAGCTTGTCACGTGCTGGACGTTGCAAGTCGCTTCAACTTGATAGTCACTTACCTGTATTATGTTACATTTTTAGTATTTAGCTATATCACCTATAGTACTACAGTAGATAGGTCTGAAGATAGGATTTTTGTTTTTATAATTAACTTTTTTTTCTCTTTATAAAATCGGGCAACATGCAATATAATATAACTAATTTGCGAATGCATTACTATAACTATAATCTATAACATCATTGCACACTATGAAAAACAACTTAATATTAAAATATTAAAGTGTGAAGTTTCTAAATTACGGAGATCTTGTATATTATAATGTATAGATAATTTTTTTAGTGCGAAACGCATACGGATTTCATTATTTCTGATTAGTTTATTGATAAGTTATAATCAGTCAGCAGCATATAAGACAAAATTCCAGTGCATATCTCGAGTTTGGGATAAATTTGAATGATTTGAAATAAACCGTTTAACAAAAATAATATGACGTTTTGAGCGAAGTGATTCACAATGTCCAGTCGCAGGCTACAGAAGCCTGAAAATCAATGTTTTCCATTTGTAGATGTAGACGTTTTAACATCTCTGTGTATAAATAATAACATAAATGTTTCGTATCCCTAAAAATTCTTCGCCATATTATTGTCATAAGATTGTTCTTTCAGTGACGTAACCGAGGTACATACATATACATACAAAGCAAGTATAAATCTTGTACACATGACTCTACAGTTAGAGTTCCATTTCGCCGTCACTCAATTCAGTAACTCAATGTAACCATTATTGATCATACAATTGAGATCTTGATTGAACAAACTCTTCTACACACTGAAGAGAAAAAATCTTACATGCAAATAATCGCCCGTTTGAAAATATTTACATACTATTCGATAGAAAAAAAAAACTCTAAATCTATGTACAGTTAGAGGAAAATATCGTATTCCAACATGTTACGACACTGATATCATCATCGATTAAATTATTGACATTTATTATGATTGTGTATTATACGAGACTATAACAAAAATTAACGAATATATTAATAGTTAGTTATAATGTTGTGTTCACTAGTCATTTCTAAGTGAATCCCTGTTTTAGATCCTGCAGATATTCATTACACTGTATCTTAAGTATTATAATTCTTATCTAGTCTGTGTAATCAGTAATCGGAATCCAGATGTTTGGGTTGTCATGTAATTATTGTAATGGAATAGTATTATTATCATTAGGAACAATATATAATATATGATTCGATAAAAAAAAAATATGTACATAACGTGGTAATTTATTGCACTTCTATCTACCGTAAATATTATATAATAGCTGCAGTAGATGGGAAGTGGTATGATGTATTTCAATTATTATTAATTACATTTTAAATATTTTTAAAAGCATTTTATCCGAAAAATAGCAGCTGTGTCCCACATATTGTTATAAAGAAATTTGAATAGATCAAGATTTGTGGCAGTTAAGAATCATTGCCAAGTAGTACATATACCGCAGGTCAAGAGCAGCAGTTGAGAATCATTTACCCTTATACAAACCTATTATTCCCGTAAACATTGCTGTCAAACCATTGCATGGATGACCTTGAAATCTGTAATTTGTGTTTTTGGTACCGATATATCGTCCGCTATTGATTTGCTTCTCATTTCTAATACGAGATACACGAGCAGTCCTAATTCCGGCCAAACCTTACCAAACTTTGTATCGATAAGACTCAAGTTAGCAGAAGAAAATGTTTTCTATATATAATGATAAATATTGATGACTCTCAGGTTGAAATATAATCTGTCATTGTGAAGACTATAAGAGCAAATTTATGGATTTTTTAATTTTCCCCAAAACAACGCTTGAAACTTGAAACATATGTTTTTAAAGAGGTAAGGGGATACAAAATTATTGTCTGTTTGTTGTTCTATTATTTTTTATTGGTGCCAAGTCGCGGTATATATTATAACTAATACAGATAATTCTTATCAAACTATACCTACACATTAATAAATCATTTTTATTTCGCCGTCTTGTTAGGTGAGAAAATTTTTTCCATATATCAATAGATCAGTTCAAAAGATTCAAGCGCGCCAAACGCAACAATTAAGGACAATACTGTCTCATCAAGGGCTCCCAGTGTTGTCAGCTGTCTACATCTCGTGGCAATAAGGAGTAGCTTGCTCTAAAAAGCTTTGTGCGACGCGCACGCGTCCTGATCGTGTGTGAGTATGCGTTCAGTGACGACAGACGACGCAGCACTCAGCAGCCGTCAGGCAGTAAGCAATTCGTAATACTTGTAAGGCAGGAGTGGCGAATGATGTGAGGTGAGCAATTTAACAATTTTAACTGATTACTGCATCTGCCCCTCGATATTGTCACCACTAGCCGTGCCATAACTGGTACAATACATACTTACTAAGCCTTCAGATGTACAGTTTAATATTCTAACGCGTAGCTACTGCACATTGGATCGAACGTAAATAACACACACGCCCGCCCGCACGTATGTAGTACATACGCCCGAATGTCTGTAAACAGTTCGATCTTCCTGCGCGGATTTGAGCTAAGAAATTACGCGTGCATTTACTATTTCATAAGATTACGAAATATTTTACTATCCGGTGTGATTTTACCGATTAAACTTAACGTGATTTTAGATAATCGCTGTACAATTACTCGCGAACGATCAAGCAAGCTCTTCCAAAGTCATCATCATTTCTATAATCGGTTTACTCTCCTAGCGCTTTGAAATCTAATTTTTGTCGTCTAACAATTCGCGAGACAATGCAATAGGCGATTTAACATTATTTGGGAAGAAATTTTTGAAACAGATACTTGGGATTTCTCACCTGACATAGTGAATTGATAACTATTTTAATACACGTTATGATAACGAGATCAAGACCCTTCCAATGACTAGACTGCAACTATTGCATAGGCAAAAATCGAGGACTAATATACTTGATCCTAGATTTGATAACTTGCTATAAAACTGCAGTAAACAAATCGACAAAACCAATTAACTTTTTATTTCTCAAATCATAGGCACAGCTGCAAGTCAAGAAAGTTACAATTTTCATGTAGCCTCAAAGTCCTGGGGGACACGATATTACGAGTCCTAGTGGTATTGGCAGAATAGGTAGACGCAGGCAGAGCGGCGGGGGAGGGGGAGGAGGACCCAGAGGTGGCATGACGCGACCTCCTAACAATGATAACCTCCTGACCTTCAAATTAGTTGTCGTCGGTGATGGAGGTGTCGGAAAGAGTGCACTCACCATACAATTTTTTCAAAAATTATTCGTCACCGATTACGATCCTACGATAGAGGATAGTTACATACAACATACCGAGGTGGACAAGCAATGGTGCATTTTGGACGGTGAGTCATTCATCTGCTTGACTTTCAGTATTTTTGTTTTCTGTATTTTTCTCTTTATGTCAAATGCAATAAGTTGATCCGTGTGATGAAAATCGATTAATTGAATACTAAATGCACATATCTAGGATAAGATATTTACTTCTACATTATAAAATGAATGTTTCTTGTTTCAGTACTGGACACCGCTGGACAGGAGGAGTTCAGTGCGATGAGAGAACAGTATATGCGAAAAGGAGACGGTTTTTTATTGGTATACTCAGTCACCGACAAACAATCTTATGAAAATGTTGGTAACTTTTACACTCAGATACTTAGAGTCAAAGATCGAGACGTCTATCCAATGCTACTAGTTGCTAATAAAGTCGATCTTGTACACTTGAGGAAAGTAACTGAGGAACAAGGCAGGGAATTGGCACATAGACTTGGAATTCCTTATATTGAAACTTCGGCCAAAGATCCTCCGCTCAATGTAGACGCTGCATTCCATGAGGTAAAATTATGCACATAGTATATCTCAAAGCAAATACAGGAAAGGTCTTTCTACTTTACATCACCTAGATGGCAATATAAGTGATTTTTGCTTATTTTAACGAATCTACGTTTTTGACCCTTTGGATTCACAAAAATGGGGTTTTTATAAAGATATCGGTCTGACCGAACGTTTGGTAAATGTTTTTAGGGTCATTTAGAGATCAATATTTATTTCTTCTTCATGGAAACTTACATTTTTTACGGGGAATGATAAATCTTCATTAATTTTTAAACCTCAAACTATATTCCGATAATACTTGACAGTAATTACCGTGATAGAACGATCAGCTTGTATGACGATGAAAAGTACCGCGAAAAACGGTCTTTTTCGCCAAGTTTCTGTTTTTTTATTTCAACTGTTCTACTATAACACTATTTTGGAATTGCTTTAAAAATGTTTCAAAATCTCACAACATGTTTCGATCTAAAAGATTTTCATTTATCGTTATTTTAGGTAGTACGTATAATCAGGAACCAGCCGCCAGCCGAGTTGGAGAAAAATCGGCGGAAACGAAGACGTTCCGGAAAGTGTAATCTTCTCTAAGCTTTATCAATTTAGTAAAATGATAAAAAATGGTATTTCGATAAAGAAAATTTTATCGCCAAGTTCAATTACCTGAAATTTTACGTTCTGAACTAGTAGAATTGGCGTTGTTTTACAGATAATTATTAACTATTGAATTATTGTAGCCTTGAGATCTGATAAACGAAATTTACAGCTCTCAATAAAAGAGCATTAGTTAAATCCCTAAATTACTTGGAAGGTTCGTTTGATGTTGAGAAAAACCATTTGTTATCTTTTTACGATAAAGTTAATGGATACAATATTGTCAAATCATACCATCGATAAGCTTAATTAGTCGACATTTAATACGTTGACAATTCGTGACAATTAATTGATAAATGGTTAAAAATGATAACTAATAATATCCATTTGTCAAACGAAGTTATACACTTCAACAACCATCTGAACATCCGCAGAATTTTCATCTTTCAAATGCTAAGCCAAAAACGATGTCTCAATCGATCGGCGTACACATCAATTTTCTACCATCAACAAAAATATGGAATTGATCGTTTTTTATTCCGTAATCTGTAATTTTTTGGGAAGCTAATTAATTCCCAACACTATAATCTTCGTCATCAAATGACTATAATGATTTTTTTTTTTTTTTTTTTTTTTTAACGACCGCTGGTTAGAAAACAGCTGTCATAAGCTATAGCGCTGTATATTATTTCATCCTATTTTTTATTTTTTTTTGTCTTTTTTAATTCGCGTTCAACGGTACCATATCAGGTTTTTATTTTATTTATTTATTGAATTGTTTTTTTTTTTCATCAGAAGTTTAGTTATTTGTTAGACTGAGATTATTCTAGCGCACAAAAAATATAATTTCATCAATTTTAAAATGACTTGTACAACAGAGCTCTGGGCCAAGTTGAAAATTTATTAAACATAATTATTCGAATTGACTAAATGAAACAAGTTTAAAATAAAACTAACTTATGGTTACTGTTGAATCAAGCATTTTACACCCATAGCTAAAAATTTCATTGCAAATTTGTACAGTACGCGATTATTTCTGTCTGATGACAATTCTGACAAGCATAATTAAATTATGCCATGCAATTAATCTTTTGCCCATTTATATACGTACGAATAGTTTTAATATTTCGTTTTTTTTTTTTTTTTGTTTTTTAAGACTTATTTATTACACGTAATATACCTAGTTATTTATCATGATTTCATTATAAACTTTGTGATCTTGAGCTTCAATAGGTGAAGCCCAACTTCGGCTGCCTAACGATTATTATTCTGAATCAAGAATAAAATATTTAACGTAAGGCAATATTGTCTTTCATATTTGCATTTTGGCATGCAAGTAAGGGTCTGATACCAAAGTGTGGTGTTTACGTTTTCTTAACAATTTGTTTCCAAAACTTAAGAACATTATAGTAACTACATTAAGAACATGACCAAAGAAAACAAAATAAAATAAAAATTATTCATTTCTCAACTAATACTTTTTACTTTATAACATGCTCTAGGATACAGAAGTACCCACCAATCTATTAAATTTAGATAAATTCTCTGATACAAAGTATTTTTGCTAGATACTAAAATGTCAGACCCTTTTAAATTATAAGGAAAAAAAAAAAAAATGCCATGGCCTACATTAGTGTTTAATTGTGAAAATACATATAATATCGTAATGTAATGTCTGTGCATATGTAAAAGCTGTGGCACGCGCATAGCAAAAAAAAAAAAACCGCAGATGCAAGCATTAGAATTCATGTGAATCATCCAACTCGCAAGATCAGACTGGCGATAAAAAAAAAAAAAAAAAAAAATATCTATGATATGCACATACTTTAATAAGTGCTTCTACGCTCACCTCTGTGTCATCCAGCGTGCCACTGCCTCAAATGAAATTAATATTGTGTGTTGACGTGGCCCGTACATGAATATGTTATTTTTCGTACCAAAAAACACAGGTATGTCATTTGGCCAGAGAGTCAAAAAAATTATCATTTGCTGGTGGTCCAAAAATACGTACGAATGAACGGAAATCATTCATTCGTTTTTTTTACATTATTACTTTACCAAAGAGGGTATTAAACGTAAAATCTAATCACCACATCATACGATGTAAAAATTCAAAGACTGCAAACACGAATTTGTGTCGAATAAATCACTATTATATATTTATCAAATCAGCTTGATGAAAATCATTATCTGTTGGGATAATTAGCTACATGGGCACATCATTTTCTTGACTCTTTAACAACGGTAAAAATGTAATAAAAACGAATGGATTGCCTAGATATATTGTTGATCTCCCTATCGTGCACATTAAGAAAACTCATGTGGTATATTGTGTTTATTTATGGCGCGATCATGAATTGTTATATTAACCGCTGTTTATTGTTAAATATATTAGAATTGCTTCTTACTTGTACGACAATAATACTATTCCGAGCTAGTAGTAACTGTTGAATGTTCCGTTGCACATAGAAAAAACTATATAATTAGTTCGGCAATGTTTTGTGGCAATGAATCAAGCAATTTTTTTAAACAAATCGAGCATATTTCATTTTTTTGTTTGTTTGTTTGTTATATTTCATTAGTAAAAATTCAACGCAGAACCAAAACGGTCAGTATCATCAATTGGCTAAAACTGTACAGTAAAAGCGAGAATTCTTATTACATAGTATATTTTTTACTTATATATATTTTAGTCTAATTAAAAGATAAAGTCTATTTTGTGTCGTCAATTATTTTAAAAAGTTCAATTAGTGCAAATTAATTTCTCATAAAATAAAAGTATGTTGTGTGATTAAAGCAACGTGAAAATATACCTGCGTTGTTACTTTGTAAATTCGCAATTACAGATCACGTGGTAGAGAGTAAATGCACGAAATGACCTGACTGTAAATCATTGCTACAAAAGTATGTTATTTGAAGTGGGAAAACTGATGAATGCGTAAAGCGAAAAGAGCCAATGGTATAATACTGTTTTTAGAAGATCTAAAACAAATTGTAATCTTGAAACATATTTGCCTTTTAAAAGTAATATCTATCGAATAAAATTGCAAAGCAAAGGCTCTGAAAACTCTTACACACAAAGATTGATGTTAGTTAATAGGTAAATTATTAACTGGCCTCAATGATCAATGAATTTTTGATTCTGCGAACATTTGAATCGTAGCTGACATCTGTCAAACTTTGATTGAAAGGTTGTCAGATCTTTTGGAATTTCAATATACTATCTGCAAGACAAACGATAAATTTTAAACACAAAAAGGTATTATGCTTAAATTTTATTAGAACAATACATATACGTATACCTATGTTATTAGCAGAACATAAATATGCCGAATCAAGCTTGTAACAACGACATATATTTTTAATCGAGCTATGTGATTCAGAACGGATGTGAAAGAATATATAGCCTGTAACTATGTACGAATATTTGTAAGCGGTGCCTCTTTCTTTCTTTTTTTCTTTAAATATAATATTCAGAATATATCATATAAGATGACAGTGCCATAGTTCAACACCTAAACTCTTTGCCAATTGATTAATTATTAACGTAAAAAAAAAAGGAAAAATTACTAAACTAAATTAAAATTATTACGAGTTCAAGTTTTCAGAATAAAAACTCCACTGTAACAAAGAAACGAAATCTATTCAATATTAGAGGCACCGAAATCTACTGGCTAAATTATAGTTAGCCGATGTCTGATATATTTCACAAAGTACTATGATACTTCCTATCTATAAATGTACGTATACAATTATATAATATCTGTAAGCGAATCAGTATTTAGAAATTGAATCAACACCTGCCATTTTTTAAATTTCAAAAAAAAAAAGGATAATTTTTGTATCATGAGGAGAAAAAAAAGAGTGTAAGCAATTTCCACTTGGATATGATACTCACACCACAATAAATGCTTTTCTCGATTTACATAAAGATATCATCATATCGACGAATAATATATCATTTCATGGTTAATAATGCAAAGAACCATTCAAGCCTTCAATAGTTGTGACCACCTATAGAGAAAAGAATATAAATAACGAATAAAAATAAAAAAAAATAGCTATCCCATATCCGTTCCATTAAAGTGTACTGCAGTTCAGAGCTGTAGATTGTGTTTAGAAAAGATCTAAATTTTCAAACACTATACGAAAATTATCTATTAAAAAGAACAGTCAATCTGTTGTGATACCAGTTGTAAAACATATAGTGAAATTAATGAAAATTTAAATCACTGCTCTCGACAATTGTAAACTATATAACACCGCGTTTGGTAGATATCATTTAAATTTGAAATAATGAAGTTATAAGATTGCTAACAACAAGTGTAGATCTTATCCATATTTACTTTATTGTCTCTAGCAGTGATATAAATCAATAATAATGAGCAGCTTTTCACACGTACACATATTATATAGCTATGACAATATTTATTTTCCACTAATGGTAAAGAGAGAGAGAAAGAGGGGAAAAAATGTGTTAAATGATGTTCCATAATAATAAAAAAATTAATTAAATAATTGAAGGAATTCCACCAAAATACGCACACAACACAATGAACTATATAAACGTCGTATAAAACGAATGAATAAAACATAAATAAATAAATAAATTTGTTGAACTACTATTTACGTCTAGCTAACTATGAAAAAAAAATATATATATTTTAAAAATGAAGATTTTCCTTAAACAATAGTTAAGTTATACTATAGATACAATTCATATATTTTTCATTTACAAATGATTGGTTGTGCAGGTCACTGTGTGCAGTATGCAAATGATAATAAATTATAAAATGTGTTTACAATATTTTTTACCATTGCCACGATGTTCTATCCTCACACCTTATTTTCGAAAATTATATATTTCAAATAACTTGACGCATAATCCGTTAGGCGAAATCAATCAGATTGAATGCTTTATTTCGAAACGGCATGAAAGGCAGGAGGGAAGACAGGTTTTAATTTGACACTCAATTTCAACAAATTTATCGAAAAACGGTCGTATTTTTCATAATTCGAACTGGTAGTACTCGCAGCATATAGGGTCTGAAGAGTTTCTCTCCTCCATGTGGCTACAAAGTATCGAAAATCGTGTTAGGTGACCAGACCCATTTGCCGGAAGTTCTTCGCGTACGATATCTCCATTTTCGTCATGGTGAGCGTGAATTACGCTTTTTTGGCCTTGTTTTGGGGGCGTAGAGTCCAACTATAAACCCGCATAGAACAAGGCTAAGAAACCTTATACTTTACGCCGATGGAAAGGGGGAGCACTGACCTTGATCTTCAGTTGCGGCACCTGCCGTAGCAGGGTCAGTGGCCCTCGTGGAGTCACCGAGTTCGCACGGGCACTTCATTGACTAAATTCAATAGCAATTCTCCGAACATAATGATATTGAACATTTGCCAAAAATTTCAGCACACCTTCTCGGGTCAGATGTTCTCCTGATACCAGGAGCAATGTTTCGACTTGAAATTTCAAAAATTCTAAACTTCGTAAGCGAATGAGACATGCACAGAGACTCATCTATACGAATGCATGCTTGCTTAGATATACACTCAGTCATTTTTCCCGCCAAAAATTTCAGCACACCTCCTCGGGTCAGATGTTCTCCTGATACCAGGAGCAATTCTTCGACTTAAAATTATGAAAATTCCTTATTTTGTGAGCGAATGAGACATGCAGAGAGACAGAGAGCGAGAGACGCATCTAAATGCATGCTTGCTTAGACATAGACTCAGGGGGTTTTCCCGCCAAAAATTTCAGCACACCTCCTCGGGTCAGATGTTCTCCTGATACCAGGAGCGGTTTTTCGACTTAAAATTTTAGAAATTCCTTATTTTGTAAGCGAATGAGACATGCAGAGAGAGAGAGAGCGAGAGACACATCTAAATGCATGCTTGCTTAGACATAGACTCAGGGGGTTTTCCCGCCAAAAATTTCAGCACACCTCCTCGGGTCAGATGTTCTCCTGATACCAGGAGCAATTTTTCGACTTAAAATTTTAGAAATTCCTCATTTTGTAAGCGAATGAGACATGCAGAAAGAGAGAGAGAGCGAGAGACACATCTAAATGCATGCTTGCTTAGACATAGACTCAGGGGGTTTTCCCGCCAAAAATTTCAGCACACCTCCTCGGGTCAGATGTTCTCCTGATACCAGGAGCAATTTTTCGACTTAAAATTTTAGAAATTCCTCATTTTGTAAGCGAATGAGACATGCAGAAAGAGAGAGAGAGCGAGAGACACATCTAAATGCATGCTTGCTTAGACATAGACTCAGGGGGTTTTCCCGCCAAAAATTTCAGCACACCTCCTCGGGTCAGATGTTCTCCTGATACCAGGAGCAATTTTTCGACTTAAAATTTTAGAAATCTCTTATTTTGTAAGCGAATGAGACATGCAGAGAGAGAGAGAGAGAGCGAGAGACACATCTAAATGCATGCTTGCTTAGACATAGACTCAGGGGGTTTTCCCGCCAAAAATTTCAGCACACCTCCTCGGGTCAGATGTTCTCCTGATACCAGGAGCAATTTTTCGACTTAAAATTTTAGAAATTCCTCATTTTGTAAGCGAATGAGACATGCAGAAAGAGAGAGAGAGCGAGAGACACATCTAAATGCATGCTTGCTTAGACATAGACTCAGGGGGTTTTCCCGCCAAAAATTTCAGCACACCTCCTCGGGTCAGATGTTCTCCTGATACCAGGAGCAATTTTTCGACTTAAAATTTTAGAAATTCCTCATTTTGTAAGCGAATGAGACATGCAGAAAGAGAGAGAGAGCGAGAGACACATCTAAATGCATGCTTGCTTAGACATAGACTCAGGGGGTTTTCCCGCCAAAAATTTCAGCACACCTCCTCGGGTCAGATGTTCTCCTGATACCAGGAGCAATTTTTCGACTTAAAATTTTAGAAATTCCTCATTTTGTAAGCGAATGAGACATGCAGAAAGAGAGAGAGAGCGAGAGACACATCTAAATGCATGCTTGCTTAGACATAGACTCAGGGGGTTTTCCCGCCAAAAATTTCAGCACACCTCCTCGGGTCAGATGTTCTCCTGATACCAGGAGCAATTTTTCGACTTAAAATTTTAGAAATTCCTCATTTTGTAAGCGAATGAGACATGCAGAAAGAGAGAGAGAGCGAGAGACACATCTAAATGCATGCTTGCTTAGACATAGACTCAGGGGGTTTTCCCGCCAAAAATTTCAGCACACCTCCTCGGGTCAGATGTTCTCCTGATACCAGGAGCAATTTTTCGACTTGAAATTTCAGAAATTCCTTATTTTGTAAGCGAATGAGACATGCAGAGAGACAGAGAGCGAGAGACACATCTAAATGCATGCTTGCTTAGACATAGACTCAGGGGGTTTTCCCGCCAAAAATTTCAGCACACCTCCTCGGGTCAGATGTTCTCCTGATACCAGGAGCAATTTTTCGACTTAAAATTTTAGAAATTCCTCATTTTGTAAGCGAATGAGACATGCAGAAAGAGAGAGAGAGCGAGAGACACATCTCAATGCATGCTTGCTTAGACATAGACTCAGGGGGTTTTCCCGCCAAAAATTTCAGCACACCTCCTCGGGTCAGATGTTCTCCTGATACCAGGAGCAATTTTTCGACTTGAAATTTCAGAAATTCCTTATTTTGTAAGCGTATGAGACATGCAGAGAGACAGAGAGCGAGAGACACATCTAAATGCATGCTTGCTTAGACATAGACTCAGGGGGTTTTCCCGCCAAAAATTTCAGCACACCTCCTCGGGTCAGATGTTCTCCTGATACCAGGAGCAATTTTTCGACTTGAAATTTCAGAAATTCCTTATTTTGTAAGCGAATGAGACATGCAGAGAGACAGAGAGCGAGAGACACATCTAAATGCATGCTTGCTTAGACATAGACTCAGGGGGTTTTCCCGCCAAAAATTTCAGCACACCTCCTCGGGTCAGATGTTCTCCTGATACCAGGAGCAATTTTTCGACTTAAAATTTTAGAAATTCCTCATTTTGTAAGCGAATGAGACATGCAGAAAGAGAGAGAGAGCGAGAGACACATCTCAATGCATGCTTGCTTAGACATAGACTCAGGGGGTTTTCCCGCCAAAAATTTCAGCACACCTCCTCGGGTCAGATGTTCTCCTGATACCAGGAGCAATTTTTCGACTTGAAATTTCAGAAATTCCTTATTTTGTAAGCGTATGAGACATGCAGAGAGACAGAGAGCGAGAGACACATCTAAATGCATGCTTGCTTAGACATAGACTCAGGGGGTTTTCCCGCCAAAAATTTCAGCACACCTCCTCGGGTCAGATGTTCTCCTGATACCAGGAGCAATTTTTCGACTTGAAATTTCAGAAATTCCTTATTTTGTAAGCGTATGAGACATGCAGAGAGACAGAGAGCGAGAGACACATCTAAATGCATGCTTGCTTAGACATAGACTCAGGGGGTTTTCCCGCCAAAAATTTCAGCACACCTCCTCGGGTCAGATGTTCTCCTGATACCAGGAGCAATTTTTCGACTTGAAATTTCAGAAATTCCTTATTTTGTAAGCGAATGAGACATGCAGAGAGACAGAGAGCGAGAGACACATCTAAATGCATGCTTGCTTAGACATAGACTCAGGGGGTTTTCCCGCCAAAAATTTCAGCACACCTCCTCGGGTCAGATGTTCTCCTGATACCAGGAGCAATTTTTCGACTTAAAATTTTAGAAATTCCTCATTTTGTAAGCGAATGAGACATGCAGAAAGAGAGAGAGAGCGAGAGACACATCTCAATGCATGCTTGCTTAGACATAGACTCAGGGGGTTTTCCCGCCAAAAATTTCAGCACACCTCCTCGGGTCAGATGTTCTCCTGATACCAGGAGCAATTTTTCGACTTGAAATTTCAGAAATTCCTTATTTTGTAAGCGTATGAGACATGCAGAGAGACAGAGAGCGAGAGACACATCTAAATGCATGCTTGCTTAGACATAGACTCAGGGGGTTTCCCCGCCAAAAATTTCAGCACACCTCCTCGGGTCAGATGTTCTCCTGATACCAGGAGCAATTTTTCGACTTGAAATTTCAGAAATTCCTTATTTTGTAAGCGAATGAGACATGCAGAGAGACAGAGAGCGAGAGACACATCTAAATGCATGCTTGCTTAGACATAGACTCAGGGGGTTTTCCCGCCAAAAATTTCAGCACACCTCCTCGGGTCAGATGTTCTCCTGATACCAGGAGCAATTTTTCGACTTAAAATTTTAGAAATTCCTCATTTTGTAAGCGAATGAGACATGCAGAAAGAGAGAGAGAGCGAGAGACACATCTCAATGCATGCTTGCTTAGACATAGACTCAGGGGGTTTTCCCGCCAAAAATTTCAGCACACCTCCTCGGGTCAGATGTTCTCCTGATACCAGGAGCAATTTTTCGACTTGAAATTTCAGAAATTCCTTATTTTGTAAGCGTATGAGACATGCAGAGAGACAGAGAGCGAGAGACACATCTAAATGCATGCTTGCTTAGACATAGACTCAGGGGGTTTTCCCGCCAAAAATTTCAGCACACCTCCTCGGGTCAGATGTTCTCCTGATACCAGGAGCAATTTTTCGACTTGAAATTTCAGAAATTCCTTATTTTGTAAGCGAATGAGACATGCAGAGAGACAGAGAGCGAGAGACACATCTAAATGCATGCTTGCTTAGACATAGACTCAGGGGGTTTTCCCGCCAAAAATTTCAGCACACCTCCTCGGGTCAGATGTTCTCCTGATACCAGGAGCAATTTTTCGACTTAAAATTTTAGAAATTCCTCATTTTGTAAGCGAATGAGACATGCAGAAAGAGAGAGAGAGCGAGAGACACATCTCAATGCATGCTTGCTTAGACATAGACTCAGGGGGTTTTCCCGCCAAAAATTTCAGCACACCTCCTCGGGTCAGATGTTCTCCTGATACCAGGAGCAATTTTTCGACTTGAAATTTCAGAAATTCCTTATTTTGTAAGCGTATGAGACATGCAGAGAGACAGAGAGCGAGAGACACATCTAAATGCATGCTTGCTTAGACATAGACTCAGGGGGTTTTCCCGCCAAAAATTTCAGCACACCTCCTCGGGTCAGATGTTCTCCTGATACCAGGAGCAATTTTTCGACTTGAAATTTCAGAAATTCCTTATTTTGTAAGCGTATGAGACATGCAGAGAGACAGAGAGCGAGAGACACATCTAAATGCATGCTTGCTTAGACATAGACTCAGGGGGTTTTCCCGCCAAAAATTTCAGCACACCTCCTCGGGTCAGATGTTCTCCTGATACCAGGAGCAATTTTTCGACTTAAAATTTTAGAAATCTCTTATTTTGTAAGCGAATGAGACATGCAGAGAGAGAGAGAGCGAGAGACACATCTAAATGCATGCTTGCTTAGACATAGACTCAGGGGGTTTTCCCGCCAAAAATTTCAGCACACCTCCTCGGGTCAGATGTTCTCCTGATACCAGGAGCAATTTTTTCGACTCAAAATTTCAAAGGATTGGGCGAGTTAGGAAAGTGCGGTCGATTAGGACTGGGAAAAATTTGCAAAAAGACAACTAATAATTATTTTCTCAAAAATGAATATGTGCCCATTGGATTTGATCGAGTCTCTTTATTTGCTTTTTGAGGTACAGGTCATCTTAATATATAAATTATAATTGTATTACATACTACTAATAATACACTACAATGCAACTATTTTAAAAATGTATATGAAATATTAGCATTGTATATGTACATACAATATATGCACTTAAATAAAAATCAATATTATAATTATTTTCGTTATATGAAAAATAATAAAATCAAAATCTACAAATTTAATATCCAAAATTATATAAGAATAATCGATGTGCAATAACAATGCCATTGAAACAATGCAAATCAATATTTTTCGTAATTTGTATTTCGTTTCAGGTTAGGAGTAAGTGGCCGGACTGCGAACAGCTGTGCATCTCTGCAAAATACAGTATTATATTGGACTGTTACCATGTAATCTGGTTTAAATAAATAAATAAATACATAAATAAATATCAGTTCGAAGTATTCATTTTGAATCTCGTTAACACAACCCCCATGCGAACTCTTTGACGCCACGGGAGCCACTGAGTGCACTGACCCTGCTACAGCAGGTGCCGCTGATCAAGTTCAAGGTCGCAGGTCGCTGCTCTCCCCACCAACGGAGTCTAAAATGGTATCGCCATCTCGCGGTCGAAGGGACAAACCACTTTGGCCCGCAAAATCTGTATATGGCATGACTGCCGGTAAGAGTATTACGTCATCCAAAGTCTGCTTCATAGATGGAGCAGGGAGCATTCAGAAGTCAAAAATGCGTTGTGCTGCGTTATAATTTTCTGACGTCAGACGTGGTGTTGTACGCTGCAACGCTGATGAACGACTGGCAGCTAATATACTCTGGAACCCCGGTTCCCCCACTCTTGACTGACGTTTGCCTATAGGAAACTGAACGGAGGGTCAGTGGCCCTTAAAGAGGCGTCAGAGTTCACATGAGGCGTTGACTGAAGATCTATAAAGAGGGATAGGATAGCGTTAACGAGATTCAATATGAATACGTCGAACTGATATTTATTCATGTAGAATTGCGGCAAGCGGCGGAAGTTTCGTGCGGAAAAGCGACGCTGTCATTGGCTACCGCTCGCTGCTCGCTGCTTCGCCGCGCTGGTGTGCAGGAGCCATAAGAGCGATATAACGCTCGCTGCCTGTCGCTCTGCTCCTACTCCCTCTAGCCTTTACCGTTTGTTGATACTTAGCGGTCCTTTTTTCGGTGTACGAGAAAAATGTTACGATCCCGGACGGCGGCGAAAGCGGTTTCATCGGTTCGTAGTGGGGAGGGTTTGTCGGTAGAGTTTTCGACATAAATTTAAGTTCCAATTAAATGAACGTGATGTATTTTGTTGTGAACCTCTTGATTTTTGGGGCTCTTTTGGGACTCACCCAAACAGAAACCACTCAGCCATGGTACGAAACTCTTCCCGCAGTGGCTATGGACTACAAAGTGCACATAGATCCCGGCAAGGAAGACTGTTATTTTCAATATGTGAATCCGGGAGCCACTTTTTATGTCAGCTTTCAGGTGCGAGAGATACAGAATTATATTCATTTACTCTAACAACTATTAACATATGGTTCACGTTTAATCGAAATCCATCCGTCGTACAGTTATAACATTATTTACACAACATGAAATAACATACTAGTTATATCCCTAATCCCGTATTTGATACTCTATACATGTCAAACTCTACATGTGTGCAACATTCTTCTGAAAAAATATGATCTTGTACGTAAATCTCTCTGATGAATAGTTATTTGCTCACTCGAACAATCTAAAACAATATGTGCATCTAAGCAAGATATCGGACAATAACAAAGTAACATTATTTTAGCCATATGGTATAGCAAAACTTTCCTTAGAAAAATAGAAGTAAAGAAAATAGTAAATAACAGTTATAATAATATACAAGTCATATACTTTTCCAGCTAAAGTTTTCCTCTATCTTTGATATAGTTTCTGAGAGATTAACTTCTAACGGTTTTTAGGCCTGTCTTGTAGATTTCCATATATACAAACAGAGTATATCTAGTTTTCACACAGTTAACACAAATACAGTACATCGGTCACATTAACTTTTAAAAAAAGAATTGTTATTTTTCAAACAGGTGCTGCGAGGCGGAGATGGAATGGCAGGCTTCGCCGTGAGGAATCCAGCAGGGCAAATAGTGTATCCTTACCAATGGAGAACGAGCGCTGATTATCAGGATCAATCCGGTGTCGGTGGATACTATAGCGTTTGCATAGATAATCAATTCTCTAGATTTGCATCGAAATTGATTAATCTGTATTTGACGGTGATAAGGTAATTTCGTTATGATACAATTGCAGAATTAATACCTATTTTGCATCACTGATGCTGGTACAACTTCATTATGATTTATTTATTAACAATGGTTATGTTGTATTATTTTACACAGATATGATCAATGGGACAGATTCACAAAAGAACTTGCCGACTTGAATCTCTCTGTTGAAAACTTCACGGTAAAATACTTACTGAAATTATAATCTCAAACCTTTATTATCCCGTATCACTGTAACCGGGCCTTGTAGCGAGTCCCTCTGAGCTAGAAAATATGTAGTTACTATTATATGAGTAAGATATAAATACTATTCATTCAATTTTTCAGACGACAATCGTGGGAGTTGAGAAAAACATCAATGAGATGCTTCAAATTCAGCATTTGAGTCGAAGTCGAGAAGCTAGGGATATAAATTTGTTATTGGACAATAATTCTTACGTTCAGAATTGGTCCATCATACAATTATTGGTAATCACAGCAACAACAACGCTGCAAGTATACTTTGTGCGGAGACTATTTGAAGTTAGGCCATCTGGGCACTCCAAAGTACGAATTTAATATTGACTGAGATATGAGAGTTAGGAGACAAGATTTCACAAAAAGCACAGGAAACAGTTATACATGCTCAAACTATAATGGCTTCCTGCCCAATTTTATCATAACCCGTTGCCTTTTGTACACCTTATCTAATTCTACAGTAAGATTTTCTTCATATACTTTTCTTCTTGCGCTCTTAATACTTTCAATTATTTTTTTCAAAAACGGTCAGAATATGGATAATATATTAACAATATGATTAATTGACATACTACGTAAAATAAACTAAACCACATAAACTAGCACATTCCTCTTCCTTAAATTTAATTGAAATCACTAGCAATTTTCGTTCCATGAAATTTGGGGTCCTTAAACTACTCTGAACCCATAAGACACCAGACTTGGACTGACTAATCGAACAGTCTCGGTGCTCGATCAAAAGCGTTTCAAATTTCATGAAACAAACATATTATGTACTTGACGGAGAGAAGAGTGGGGTAAATTGTCCAACTGTAATAGAAAGCTACCTTTTACAATATTATCATACATAGAAAATATTTAAAAATTAACACCTAGTGTGTATTTAATGGTCAGATTGTTAAAAAATTTGTTAGACAAATATTTCAGTCATTTAAATACAGGTGAACATTTGAAGATAATTAAGTACAGAATAAATCACTTATTTTGAATTTAAATTGTAGATAAATAATGAACTATAGAATACTGTATCATACTTACGAAGTATAGTATCAGCATTTTCTCTGTCATGTCCAAAAATGATAGAAAATGACATTTTTTTTTTAATTTTAACTGCGTTTATATTAAATGGCAGTAATATTTGTCTCGAATAATGTTGCTAATTCACCCCACTCTCACCTACCTACCTGAGTTTAAGGCCTGAACTATACGAATGTATAAAATCTATATTTATAATCGAAAAATTACATTAATGAATAAAGGGTCACATGATTTTCATGAAGATATATATTGTAAAGCCTTTTGCTATATTATGACTAAACCTATTGAAATACCTGGATTCAACTAACCCAAAACAATTCGTTGAAAGTACATATTTCACATCTAGATGATTTGCCTGAGAGAATGTTTTCGCGTATAATATTCAATTGAAAGAATATGATGTTTTATTTATATTCATAGAAACACAATTTACTCTAGTTAAAGAATCGGAATTATCCAGAGTCGGTTGCCAGATACATACATGTTATTTTCTGGTTCTAGCGGAATTCACCTGGTGTTAATTTATCGATGTGTAAAAATAATTGAAGAGACAATTTAACATTATAACTGCGACAAATAAATATTATTTTATTATATATACAATGAAAAAATTTTTTGATTTAACAATATTTGAGCACTAGATAACGATCTTTATCATACAACGTAAATTTCAGAATACATACATATATTATAAAGTTATTTTAGATGTATATAGTCATCCCATTTCGGTATAAACTTATAAAATATAAAACATTATTTACTTGTTGTCAACTCTGGCAGGACTAAAAATAGTCAATGATGACCGTTTATAAAAATTTTAACGAATTACAGCTATAAGTTCACAAGGCAGTTCCCATGATCTTCATTCGCAATATAAAATTAAAAGTTTTGGCCAAAATGCTTATGCCCGTTAATGCTGGATAATACTTTGAAATTCACACATAGTCTACACTGCTGTCATTAATCTTTTCCAAATACTTACAAAACTGAGTAATAATAATTTGCAGCGTAAACGTGTACTGTCAGAATTAATTGAACTTTCCGAAATTATTGACATGGAATTGTTATCATCTTTGCTTCAGTATATGGCACTACTTTTGCCTCTTTTTTGGAGTAAATTTCCTGTTACAGCCAGGAGACGATGTCGTTGTTTAAGATTTCTCGCTCGTACATGTTCGGATGCAACTTCTTTTGTATAATTTGCCGGAAACCATCCCTGTTCACCATCCAAAAGTTTTTCCCCGTGATTCCAACCGTCTGCCATTTTTCTCAAAACGTTTATTACGTCTCCTAAAAAATGAAACAAATTGTCTTCATGGTTGCACACCGATGTACTCTTTTAGAATCTTCATTGTAACATACACAGATATGTTATAATACATGTGTAAACTTGCCTGGATGAAGAGCAAGCTCATCTGGTTGAACAGGTGCGTAAGAGTAGACCGCCATCACCTGAGGACAGTCCCAACTCTCGTACAACGTTTCACCAATAAGACTAGATTTTGGTGGACTAACAACATCCAGCCATCGCATAAGCTCTGTATCGCTTTCACATGTCAAAACGAATTCTACTTCTCGTCCTAAATAGTTTTCCAGCAGCGTTAAAATCATCGCATGCCGTCCGGCCCATGGCGAATCTTCAGCAACTGACTCCATAGTAATCAAATTCCTTTTACAGGTATCAATCACCGTATAAGTTTCGTCATGAGAGCTAAATAAATAAATAAATATTTTATCATGAGTGCTTCTTGCAATAAATCTAATCTGTTTTCTCATATCGCAGGCTTTCAGTTAATTAATTCAAAGTATTAATATGCCAGAGTTTATGCTCAATCGTGTTGAGAAAGTGGGAAAATCAGACCTAATTTCTATATGCATGTATAATGAATGACAGCCTGATATAATATTCTATGAAACTTGATACGTAGCGTTTTTAACATATTGATTGTCGTAAGCATTAGTCATATTGATAGATTAGTCATGTTTTGTTAGATCAGATTATTAGATTCACCTCAATTTTGGCTTGGCAACTAAAAGATAGTCGGTAAGCAAGAAGAGGTGGAGCGGAATCTTGGTCAGCCTTTTTCCGAAGGTCAATTTATAGTCAGCATCTGTTTTAGGTGAAAGTTGAATGACCGGACCACTTCTGATCAAATATTTATCTCTCAATGTTACCGGTGTTAATTTTGAAGAGTACTCCAACTTTCTGTAAACAGATTAACAACCTCATTTTATAGTTCGGGCTTTTGTATAAAAACAGTCAATTTCAGGTTTCAAAACGATTACGATTCAAAATTTTGTGGAACTGTTATTATACTTGTAGATGAAATTAACAAGTTAACAAGAAAATTCTTAAATTTTTCTTCATTTATTACGAAAAAATTATTAAATATTTGAAAACCCGAGGGATTTTTTGGCTCAACAACGAAGAAACCCCTTAATTTCAACAAATTTTTCTCACCTCGCTAATGCTTCCATCTCAACCTGCCTTCCAGCAGCCCTAGCTCCTTCATTGCACTCTGCAACAACTCTACTCAAATTTGATAAAACATTCTCCCAAGAAGATCGCTCCGGATGTTCGGACGAGAGCTTAGTTAACACTGAGTCAGCTAATAAAGGCAGCCTGTAACAGTATGAAAAATGACATGTCATTACTGTGTTCGAATTATTCATCATTCTAAATTGCTCTTATCATCGTAAGAAATGGTATTACCTTGTAACTCGTTGCATTGGTAACATTAAGAAAGAATGTAGCGATAAACTTTGACAGGAAGGATGTGTCTCAATGCGAGATAAGACCTCTAGAAATTTTGAACCCTTCCTTCCCCTGAAAAATATAATCAAAGAATTTAGCTGAAGCACAAGTTTTTTCAGTCTTTATTGGTTGACTGTGTTGATTAGAAGTTAATTCTTGGAGATAGCAAACGTGTAAAAAGCCATAATCATAGCCTACCTTAATTCTTTCAAAGTTGTATCGATGCTGACTTGGTTGGAGCAGTACTGTACGTAAACATTGCAGGATCTTTTGGCATGTTTAAGCAATACATCCGGTAATCCATGCATCAGTGGATCTTCCGTCCATACATTTTCAAGATCAGCCAAAAACCTTTCAGAAGCTTTACGAATCCCAGGAACTCCGCTGAAAAGTTTTTCTTTTTCAGACACCGTTAACATACCTGAATTAGCTTCTAAGTTTCTGATAAATTCTTCCTCAAGAACTCGTAACGAACTCAGATAGGAGGCCTCCGAAGTAAGGATCTCAAACTTTGCTTCTTGAAGTTTTCTTTCTTCTGCCGATAGTCTTTCTGTAATTATAAGCAGCATAGTCAATTATCGTTGTTTATGTAATGATCAATATTTGAGCACAGCTTTATTCTTAATCAGAAAATAATTTGCAGCAGACACTTACGATGGAGGCCGTTATTCACGACTTGAGGTGTCTGACACCACAGAGTTCTGTGCCCAGGTTTGGCAAGGTCAGTTGCTGCTTGTGTTGGAATCAGATCTTCAACCTGTAATCCAAATGTTGATTGAACTTAGAAAATTAAATGGGGATATAATTCGTTCTCTTCGAAGAACATATCAAGAACTAATTTTAATACATCGGGCTCACGCCGTATTAATTATCATCAATTCTCGATGTGAAAAGACAACTTACCTCTTCATAGCCATCAGAGTCTGATTCAAAAGCAACTCTGGCAGCAGCAGCGGCATAAAATTGGTAAAGGGGTTCCTCGGCGAGAAGACTACAATGATCTATAACATGGACATTGAATGAATTCGCCTTAAAGATTTTAGAGAAATTATTGAGGGGCTTTTCGAGTATCACAGATGTAAACAATCGGTTCTTTGTTTCTCCTATTATCTTGAAGCTGCAAATCTTGCGAACATTTCAAGCCCTGTGTGATGAGAAAATTCCCAGAACTAAGGATGCTATACATGTTTGAATGGAGCAGTGCGCATACTTCAAACTTTAAAACCGTTCATCTCAAAACGACATTTTTCATATCGGTAAGCACGATATCTCAATAACGATAGATCTGATTGACTTGAATCAGGTATGCACAGGTAGAGGAGATGTCCTTCTATCGTTCGGCCTATACTCAACTTGATGTTCAATAAATTGCAATTTTTATATCCATTCTTATAACAAAAACAGATAAAAAATTCGACTTTTTTTTTACATCCCGCCATTCAGCCAATTTTTGGTTTATTTCATTTCTTCTAGGTCGAACGATAGGTGTACTGATACTGATTAAAAATCTTTATGACTTTTTTGATTCGGGTGACTAGGACGAGCTCCACGGTGCTCACCATCCACGTAAATTTTCATAACACGTTGCGCGCGGTATACTATACCAGCGAATTGTTTGGGGATTTCGATTTAAAAAAAAATTACAAGTATTCAAAAAACATGCATAAATTTACCCAGTAAATTTGGCATCGATATGTCTCATAGTTTTTGCTACAAAAATTCCCAATGATCACCTATTTTTTAAAGCGTCACTAGAAAGGCCCCTGAATTGATCCTATTACAAACCTGCATTACTGTTCTGAGATCGCATAGAATCGTCGTCTTGCCAGCTCCGCGACTCGCCGCTTGACCAATTGCCATTACTATAAATTTTTTCTTTATCATCGGCGTAATTAGGGCTAAAATTATTCTCATTTTTATCCAAGTAGAAAGTTGACAGTCCTGTTACGCTCTTGCGGAAATGTTTTTTGAAGCTGAAGTACTTTTTGGAATCCGCAGTATTGGAACCGACGTGATTTCCTATGCTGGGATCCTTGGGTATAGCTTCGTTATAAATGGCATCGTGTTCTCCAGAACTTTTTTTACGAATTCTCCCCAAACTCCCTTTGGTTAAACTCCAAGTACGCCGTAATAATTTCATCCTTTTCCCCAAGGTCTGCGTGAGGCTTGCTTCTCTCGGCGGCGGTGGTGTCGGCCGAGAAGGTGCTTCGGAATAGATATCATCCTTTTTAGGTGAAGTTCCACTGTCTCTTGCCGCATCTTCCTTTTCAGTTTCTGAATCTGAACTAAAGTCGTCCAGCTGGGAGGAGTACAGAGTCTCGTAGTTGCTGTTATCAGAACTTGAGTCTGATTAAAAAAGATCGCAAGTAGAATTATCCGGCGATAATAATAAACAATTCTAATCAAAATCATTACATCATATGGGTAAATGTAACAAGAATGCTGAAGTTTCAATAACGGGCTATAAAGGTGTGCAGAAAAAGTCGTTACAAAAATTTGGAATTTCCCGACTCAAAAACCCGTCCCTTTAAATTCATAATTTGAAACCAAGTCTATATTTTTTCATAAGACTAAAAAATGGTGAGAAAATTTATTTAACCCATTGAAAATCGTGTCCAAAGACAAAACTCTATACAGTGATACTAAAAGTTGCAAATTTGCAAACATAAAAGTTCGAAATCTTAAATATTCGTAAATTTATTTGAATGTATGTAATTCCGGCGTATAGTGCTACTGAAATTGAAATGATATGAAAAAGTGTTTATGGCACAGATTTAGTCACAGTATTTAAAGGAATGGTGTATATTTATTAGGAGCGATGTAGTGTTTTCAGACAGGCAAGGAGAGACAAGAACAATGAATTTTCTAAAACGATATTAGAGGATGGTATTAGGACCTTCGGTAACGTAACAGGACAACTCTTGCACCTCTTTCAGTTCATCTACCGGAACCAAAAGCCTTAACTGGACCAGGCCACGCGTGAGATGGTGTTCTTCGTTGAAAATTTCCTCGCGATCGGTACGAGCGAGAAGTAATCTTTTCTCTGTAGAACCGAGCAGCAATACCGATCCCGCACCAAGGCTGACAGCGACTTGAAACGAATCTCAAGGTTACCGCGTGATCTCATGGTTATAAATTTTTAAAGCTAACATCGCTACAGCGTGTGATATATACAGGTATAGGTATATGTTTATAATATACCTATACCATGTAATTACTAGTTAGCAGTTCGATTTCCTACGAAAAATATAAACTTACCCTGGGTATTCGGCCTCCGTGACAACGCGTGTAAACTTTCCCTCATTACGAAATTTTTCAACTCATCACGTACCGTTCGAATTTTCATAGAATCGAATAACCAGCCTTGTCCCAGTATCAGGACGTGCTGTAGGCAGTATAGCAGAGTACGCGTCTAGAATACCTTACAAATTAAAAAGTTAAACCTCCGTATACCGGCGCACTGTAGCGACGCTTTAGCTTCGAGGCTCAGAACCGACTGAGAACGTAATATCGCGCGCTTTCACCTTGTCTGTCTCGGTATGTATACTGGAAGTTGGAAGGTGATTCGGGCTGTGCGTTAACGCCGCTCGCGTTCCTCGATATCTCTACTTCATTATTACGAGATTTTACTGAAAATTCTATAAAAAAAAAAATTCAGATTCACCAACATCGTTATTATAATTTTTAATCACTTCCGATATAATCAAACGTTAAGACGCCCTGCTCATTCCTAATCAATTCACGGTCGCACGTTACATTAAAATTGAAACTGATCGATAACTTTTCCAAAAAAAGAATAAAAACAAAAAAAACTTACGTATAATATGAGTATAAATCCGTCGTTTGAACGATTATAATTACAATAGTGAAAGTTCGTGTATGTAGTACCGTTAATTAACGCAAACGCATTATTTATACGACAAAGATCGAGAGTTCTAATTTCTAAATCTTGAATTTGGTTTATTTGAAACAAGGCGTCAGCGCTCAAAGTTGAGAGCGATTATTCCATCGCATGTTATACGTATAAAAAGATTGAATTGTTTTCGTTGAATACATTATGGGAATGCGAGACGTACCATCCCACGCTTCTTGAGGCTAACCGGATTAAAAACCAGTCGTGTCAGAGTCTGATTTCGTACAAGAATTGCGTGAGGAGTTGTATAGGAAGGGCACTGAACACACGACTCATAAAGCACACATAAGCGTGATCGTTTAATTTTTCCACCGAGCAATTATTAGCGATCAGTATA
This sequence comes from Macrophya alboannulata, assembly GCA_949628255.1. NCBI lineage: Eukaryota > Metazoa > Arthropoda > Insecta > Hymenoptera > Tenthredinidae > Macrophya > Macrophya alboannulata. The sequence goes on along the minus strand of OX451207.1, from coordinate 39,373,252 downwards.
ACCATTTCCACAGACCATGCACAGATAATTAATATCGCAGACGCTTATAACTCAGGATTTAATTAATGCAAGCAAATAGACAGAGAAAAGGCATATTTTGATATAAAATACAGACCTTAGGCATAATATTTTCATCCGACAGGTGAGAAAAACGAAAAGCCTCTCAACCCACAAGTCTTTCGTTAATTGACTCTAAATACAGTCGACCGTGACCCAGAGTTGGCCCCTGTTTCTCGTTGATCATAATGACCCGTAGAGGACTTATTCGCGCGTATATAGGTAGTAATAATCGAAAGTCGACTGCGATCGTCGTGGTCATCCGTTCGTCACGGTTGATCCTTTACTTCTGACACGTACAAACTTTTACTTTAGTTTGTATGTACACGTAACGCATGGCTTCCGTGCTGATCATTCAATAGCACCTGAGCATGTATGCATAAACATATATACAGTCAGATAGAGTTGAATAGAACCTGGTCCCATAAGGCACACAGACACAGGTCGGAGACCGTCTTAAGACGTTTTTTGGGACATGATTTGTTACCTGTTAAGTCTACAATTCTGTATAGGTATAGTATTGGACGTCCTAAGTCCAATAGACAAATTAATCAGATGCCCATAGACCAGAACCCTCATAGCATATGAGATATCGTCGAACTCGTAATTACGAGGAAATATATAGCCGTTAAGCTAACTGCAACATGTTATTTCGATTGAGATTGAATAGGGTCTCATAATTGAATAATGTATGTAGTTGTAATATATGAAGGAAAAGGAGAGCTTTCTTCTAAATGCGTTAAAAAAAAAAAATTACTCGTCAACTTGACATTTTCTATTTATTTAATTTTTAGTTTATTTCTTGTTTTTTGATTTGACCAAAATTTTGCAAGGTTCGTCTTGCTCCACAGTTTCTCACTTATATCGGTGTCCTTTCACGGAAAGAAAAAAAAAAAAAAAACGCCGCCGTCAGCTATGATGTATGTAGTGTGTACGTTGTATGTACGTCAGTACGTGCCTAGTCCGTGAATCACGTGCCAATAATTATTGTATAAATGACAACTGACGGTGGGAATTATTAATCGTCTTCAAGGTCTACTGCAATAGTTATAATTCCATTGCAATAATTGTTTTTGATTTAATTTTTATATGAAAGAAGTTGCAGTAATCTCTGTAAATAATTCGTGTAGACCCTAGGGGATGCTCGCAATGCTGTATAAGATCATATTATGCCACTGATCTGCCTATCTTTTTTATTAATAGATATATCTGTTAGATTATTATACCAAGACACCAAATAGGAGAAATTTTGTCGACAAATTTAGCCTTATATTTAATTCACCGTGAGCATGACGTGCGAACTAATTTTTTTCCCCCCCGAAATGTGGCGTTTCTGAATATATAGGCTTTCGCGAGCGGAAGACGTTCTCAAATAATAAGAAAAACCGTGAAAATACAAAAAGCCCCTAGCTTAACGGATATTTTCGATAGCACTTTCATTTATTGATAATAAATATTTTCAAAATTTTTATGAAAAAAAAAAGAAATTATCGTGATTAAATTGATGTACCCGTTTAGACTCGATTTGTCGTCAAAATTTCGTCACTTCTGACGTCAATACGTCGCACATCCATCGATAATGATATTCGTATGTAATACATAAATTTATTACGTGAGCCCAAGTCTACGGCACCGTCACTTATACACGCCACCAATAACACAAACAAAGTACAGGATAGAATAGAATAGGATAGATTAGATTATATTAATGAATAGAAATGAATGGATATAAGTAATTATAGAGTAGAATGAAACATAGTGGAGCTTTACTATCTCAAAAGAATATCACACAACTTAATAAAGCGACGATTAGACAAACACAGAGCACATGATAACGTAACAAACATAAATGAAGAAAGTGAGAACAAAATATGAATAATTTGTAAATTAAAATCTAATTTTCATATTATTCTAACGCACATCGAAATTGGACGGCTGGTTTATATCGCCTCTAAAGTATGTCTCTATAATATAGGTGCTATACAATCTATCAAATAAGTTGAAAATCGAAATTCAAATTTGTTATAGTTGCGAGATTTTCCCAGATTTTTCGAGATCATAATTTTGGTGAATTAAGCTTTAAATTTTAGTTATATTTCTCTATATTTTTTTCTCTCTCTATGCAGTTATAATTATGGCATGAAGACCGATCCAATTTTAAACTCACTATCAGAATTTAGATTATTTAAGATATTTGTGTACTATAATCAAGAGCATAACGCCGCTTATACCAGAGCTACCAGTTCTGCAGTTTTTTTTTTTTTTTTTTAGTAGAGTTGTACCGCAATCTGCTAAACCAATAATTATACCGTACTATGAATAGGCGCCGATTTCCGGCCAAAAGATTTTTCGAAAAGTCTATATATATCCACATTATCATTATTATATTTATTTTTGCAAATCTGGTAAAGCAGATAGCGACACAACAATTGATGGTCTCATTTTTCCTTACAAATGATTCCTTAATTCAGATGAAATCATGACAAAACCCACACCACACGCTTAAATTACTTATCTGTGTAATTTTTTTTAAACTACTTTCCATGAAGAGGTGAAAATACGTGACTTGAAGTGCTGTTTTAGCTTACCGATTAAGGTGTGATCGTGTGTATTCTGGCTCGAAGATCGAGCTGAATTTTCACGCGAGGCTTTGGACCGTTGTCTTCGTACTTTGTGGGACCAGGTCAGTCCTAATTTCTTTTTAGAAGGAGTCAATTGAACCTCACCTCCGCCTTTGGTGCTGAAAAAAAAATTCAAGATACGTTTATTTCTGTGATGAATTTTTTTCACATTAGACTCAGTATCGGTGATAATAATTAAAGAGCCTGAAATTCACCTGATCCCGTTCCTAAGGGGCAACGGAAGCGGCGGTGGCGATGGCCGCGGAGGAAGTGAAGTTTCGTCCAAATCTTCCCACTCGGATTCTTCCCTTGCGTTAAATCCCAGAACGGAGCCAGCGTATAAACTGTTCACGCGTTCTTGGCTCGGGAGACCAACGTCATCGTAGACGTCCGGATCACCCAGCATCTCCTCGAGGCTCGAATACTCGTTGTTAATAGTTAAGTACGGATTTTCACTGTTTAATTTTTCATTCCGAAGCTCTAGCTCTCGTATGAACTGTCTTCTTGCCAGATCTATTAACGGGTCACCGGTTTTCGGTCCGAAACCATTATCCGATATTGAATTTGGCGAACGAAAATTATCGCTCTCCGATTTCGTACTAACCGACGATGTATTTCCTGGCAACACGTAGCCTGGCGGCATTACGTCGTCGTAGACATCGTCCTCGGTCTCTTCTTGAATTTTTTCTTCATCATGTGTTGGCCCCACGACGTCGTAATCGTCCCCCTGTAACAAAACGTCGATTAAGTAAATTGCCTCGCTAAAAAGGTTCGTCGATCTCTTTGCATAGAACATCGAAAACTCGTATTATTCAGAAAAGTAGGCAATTGCATTCTTCAAAAAATTATTCCATCCGATTTTGAAGACCCAAAAACTTGTTTGAGAGAATTAAAATCGGACTTTTGGGACACTTGAAGATTCCCTAAACGAAAAACACCAAATCTTAAGGTATATTAGTTACAAAAAATTGACTCACTTCCATCGATTCCCGGGCTGGTCCAACGTGATCATATTCGTCGTACTCCTCGTATCTTTCGTAGTCATCGTCGTCGGAATTATCCGTAGTCTTCTCACCCGCCTGGGAGAATTTGTTCGATCCCAAAGATGATCGGTCCTCGGTCAGGCCGTTCGACAGATCGGCAATAGATTTTGAAATCTTCATTTGTTGACTACTCCACAAAAAGCTCGAGTTCGGCTTCGGTCTTGACGGGACATCGGCTATTAGTTCATAAATTTTCTCCTCGGCCTCATTTTCATCCGTTTTCACCACCGCAGGGTTACCCAGCTGGCCGTTCTCCAATTCCAACGATACTTTCTCACCTTTTAAATCGCGGCCATCGACTACCTTATCGTATATCCGGAGTCTTCTTAGGGGTTCCTTTTTCGCCGCTACAACGTCATCTCTAATACGATTGAAGAATTCAGTTTTCGCTTTTACATTTGATAAAGTTTTAGTATTCCTCGGACTAACCGGGCTCATAGGCACGTATCTATGATCGTTAACTTTCGTTTCGTATTTCCATCCATTAGTCAAGTTTCGATGACTCCGGTCTTTTGCTACTGACTCAACGTTCTTTTTACCTTCGACGACCAAGTGCGGTAAAGTCGCGTATTTGCGGTCATGATTGTGACTGATCATTACAAACCCCGACACATTTTCATCGATATTTAATTTAGGATTCGTTGCCGATGCGACGTGGACGAAATCCCTCGGTTCGGATATTTTTATATTTCTCAATTCCTGACGCGACAGACTTTTCTTCAACTTCGGAGTACTTTGGCTCGTTTTGTAGTCACACTGATCGGATCCCGGAGGACTGACTATCGCTTCTTTCAAATTTTCCGACGAATCTTCTCTCCTACCAAACTGCTTAGGCAGATGAAGTGGGTTACTTTCGGGCAACTTAATAGCAGAGTGACCAGTTTCTGTACGCTCCTTAGCCGCGTTCAAGGTAGAGATTAATTTCAATTGATTACTAATAATTACCGCTGACACATTTAAACCGCCTTGATAGTCGTTTCGTAACTTTCTCAGAGACTTTTCATCGGATTCATTTACCGGGGATTCTGATTCTTTCATCTGTTTTCGCAAATCAGTCTTATTTTTCTTACGAATATGGCTATTAAGTTTCTCTTGCTTGTTAGAACTGTAACTTTGTTCCGGACTTTGTGCCGGCTTCCCATCGACCAGGAAATCCAACAGTTCCGGTAGTGTTTTAGCAACATTCTTATATGGCACTTTAGAGAGATTCCCGTTCTTCACATGCGAGCCTTGTCTACCAGCAATTTCTTTCTGAGTATTTTCAAACTTACTGACCATGAGATTTACCTTGTGACGTTGTTTCCAGTGTAAGCTCGCCCCAGGTCTGATCTGTAATATGAGGTATTTGATCTTTTCATGGCATCATAAGAGTTCGTTAATATTAATCGTATAATATACGAATCAATCGTTATCTTTTATTCGATGATTTGTGACATTATAAATTAATGTTTGTACACAGCTGTTATCCGTCCACGATGAGTGAAAATACTAATTATAGCCTATATCAGATATACATGATTTCGTATATTACGTAGCTCTGTAATTTTCTTTTATACGATAGAATCTGTGCGTATAGATTTTTCTTCGAAGGTACATTTACATTGAAACTTCCATATACAGTATGACGATTTCGATGCAATCATCGCATAATTTACGACAGGTATTCAATATGAGCCGCCACAGGCATTCGAATTTAGCTATACGTATACTCATTGTTCGCATCAGAACTGCAGGCTATTCGTATATTGTATTTATATTTGTACGTAACTGTGTTGTTTTATAATGTAACGCCCTCTCATAAACGTCGCCGATATAGCTCTGTCGTTCCTTGAATATCGCTAACGATTAGTTATTCCGAACACACAGGTATAACCCGCGAGTTGTTTTGTAAGTTTCTGTCAATATGTGATGTTTGATCGAAATAGAGGCTTATGGCAATAATATAGGTACGAGTGTAAATACATAGTATATACCCGTAACTTGTTTCTCACAAAAAAATACGATAGAAATATAAGTAGTTCTGTGAACTTATGCGAATTGGTGGTAAATTGACAATTTCTCATTTTCAAATTCCTAGACATTATCATATCGCTACGAATGTTCCATGACATTAATCATGTTTCATTCATTTCGCAATCAGAATGCAGAAGTTAATCAGGCAATACTGCAAGCTGCTTTTTCATAGCCTTGCAGGAGCAGCGATTTGCTAGCTGGTATATGTTTTACGTAAAACGAACTTTCCTTGGTGCAGAAAATTCGATTTTTTTTTTTTTGAAATACACCTGTTCATACAATTAGTAAGTAGTCTTACAATTTGAGACACAAGATTAGGCGCCACGTGGAGAAAATCGCGTTCTATCTTTCACGTGTAATATGTGTGTGTTGGGTGTGTGTGTTTCGATCAGAAATCATGCTAATCCTGCCGTATACTGCGCACATGACTATAACTTAGAACTTGGATAGCTCGAAACAGCCTTCGATGAAATCGACTTTCGATCGTTATTATTGTTCTTCTTAAAATTCTTCAAAATAAAAAAACAAATCAGAAACGAAAAGGAGGACAAAATGCAAAATGAATTATACTCACTTTGAAGCTCGGACGTCGGGACGACGCTTTTCTCGAATTTATCGTCTTCTTATCGGCATCGACTTTATCAGTCTTAGCGGAAGCATTACTGTCAACAGGCACCAATTGCAGAGGCAACCTGGCCCTCTTCAATGCCAAACAATCGAGAGTCGCGTAGACAATTTTGTCCGGTGCAGGTTTTGAGGTGGTCTCAAGATTCCTGTGAAGGAAACTCGAATTTGCTGCAGCCGGAGATACGCTCATGTCTTTTTATTTTATTCACAAGCATAACAGTTATAATCATTAAACTTTCCCAATCGTATAAATAATACATGCACCGTCACTTTTATCCCATCTATAGATATATCTATTCAACGATCATCCGATATCTCACAATCGGTTCTCGTCTTTCGTCTATACAAATTTTCAGTCGCTATTCATTATTCAACGTGCGTTTGTATACGAGCGGTTCCGCCGAAAGGGTGTCTTAGACCGCGAGAAACAGAATAGTGCGATCACGACCATGTAGTATATTCAATGAGCGAGCTAAGAACACGTGACACTACGAGCGTCTTGTATTACGTAATCTTGAAATTGATCAAGTTTTTTTTTTTTTTTGTTGTTTTTTCTCACATACTTCGCGAAGGACTCCGCGCATCATCACCCACTTGTCCAAGTTAATTCTTGTTACGGTATTATTCTTTTCTGTTCATATATAGGTATATACATGCGTGTATATTTCAGATAAGAAACGTCATGTGGACAACCGTTATCTCGCATCTACATACCTTTAGGCTACATAAGAAGCCTATAGGATGCGGCCGCGGAACTTTTAGACTCAAAATTTATACTTTCCTACGTTGTTGTAAAATTTTTCGATTTTTTATTATTTTTCATAACGCCCCAACGTTCATGTATAATATTAATATTATCGTTCACGATCGTCGTATGATAATTTACACGCTATTAACTCGACGATTCTTAACAGTCCTGGAGATATTTATCACGCATATCTTCTATCTTTAAACTGTTGCGGCTGGAATGTATCGGAAATATTCTATTTTCTTAAGTCGTATCATAACGTCACACGGTTAAGTTGTCGGAACCTCACGCTCTGTCATTTAACCGCAAACGAGGTAACGCGATTTAATTATGAAGATAGGGTTATTTTATATCAAACCACTGCTGAGTTTTAAACATTGAGAATATTCTTAACGAGATATTTAAAATATTGTCACTGCATGATCACTGGATATGTATTACAACGTGGTACTATACACGATCTTCTCGGTATAATATATTCACAACCGAAAAGATGATTTAAAAAGAAAAGGTTTAGCGCGTGGAGACGTTCGAACGTATTATAGTTTAGTTTTGTTTTTCGTTTTTTTTTTTGTTCGTTTATTCTCGTCTTATTTTGATTTTGTTTCGATATCGCGGAATATATTCAACAGATTTATACTAGATAACGGTATAAAGATAAATAAATAAAGAATTTTTTTTTCAAAGCGAACGAAGAAACGGAACAAGGAGATAGGAGTGCGCGCGCGACTCGTATATTGTTGTCTCAGCAATTTGTGTCTCGGCTATAGGGAAGGTTCGGGTCTCTCCGACGATTTCTCGGCAATCTTCGTCATCGGAAAGTGGTGCGTCAGGAATTGAAGAATTCCCGCATTCCTGCGCAGGTGAGCAAGGAGTTGCGTTTCTTAACGCGCGGCACCGATTACCTGCCGAGCATCGCTTTGCACGGCTGGAAGAAAAAAAAAAAAAAAATTCCATACGCGTGGTACAAGGATTCTTGGAAATAAATTGGACCAAAAAAAAAAAGACAAAAAAAACCGGGTATAATTTTACAAACATGACACAGCAACTTATATCAACGTTCATTATCTATAAATTTCAAAAATTATATAGCCATATACATATAACGAATATCTTGATTGGTTATATTAATAAATGAGAACTAAGAACCGTTCGTTGTGTTAAATCTATGACCTATACTCATCAAATTTGAATAGACACAAGATTTTCTATAAAAATAATTTGTATCTTTTTATTATACTAATAATAAGTCTCCCTCTAATTTTTTTTTTTTCTATATACTTATCAAGAGACTCGGTAGAGTCTCGCGCCAAGTATGTAGATATACTCGAGTCTTCGTTTCACCTGCTGACGTGTACGTGCAGAGATACAAGTTTCAGGAGGACGTAGAAAAAAAAGTAACGGCTCTAGGACATTAGGTAGCACCAGCCGAGACGCCTATTGAGCAATACTTGACATTGTTCATATAACATCTTTTCCGCGCACTCGGTATTCCCGATGTGGGAACATTCGGTGTTAAAACACCTGTAAGACCGCTCACCGCGACTCTGGGTAAACGAATTCGTGAGACCACTTATTCGTAATGATGACGTCACTGGCATCGTACAGTATATACACGATATATCTACATGTGTCTGTTATAATACATGTACACGCACACGAGTGCTCTAATAGACGCGCACACTGATAGTAACACAGCAACAAATACAGACGCACGTCTGATAGCAGATAATTACGTTCGAGTAGATGAAGCCATGATTCATGCCAATCGCAATCATGCGGCACGATAAAAACGGATTTTAGCTTCGTGGAACCTTTAGTGAGAACTGGGAGTGTAGGATCAGAAAAAAAGCTACAGTGGGTATACGTATACCTATACAGGAGTCTGAAGAGAATCGCTCGTAGAATGATCAATCGGAATTATATACGCTGCAAAGATACGATATAATATCGATATACTTTATACGTATAATATTCAAGTTTCAGAATGACTTTTTAGGCTACTTTTTTCGCACGATCGTCTGTATAGTTTTCAGATTATTATTCGTTCCATGAACGTTAAAAATTATTCAAATTTATACAAATTTTTGTTGCTTTCGTAGATTATGTTCCTGTACGTAGTTTTCTTTGGAAAACCTACGAAAGTTTGACGGTGGATTTTGGTTGCTGCCAAAAACTCTCAAGCTGGTCCACGAAATGATTCTGACTTGCGTGTGAATTTTCCAATCGACTGGAAAAACCCACCGATGCAATGTAGAGTCCCGAACGAAATTTACACATTGTTGTCTTACAAATGACTAAGCGTAATTATAACGTACGATATGGTCAATAAAAATTTCAGAAAAAAGTTGAAGAAAAAATAAAAAAACCGCGAACAACATTCGATTTTCTGGTTTTACCGCGATTCGCTATTTCCAGATTCTGTGATATATATCTTTGATTACGTAGATAAAAACTCTATCCTTGCAAGATGGCATCGGGCTCTTGTTCTGTTTAAAGAGTGGGGACGTCGTAATGTTTAGTGTCAGTCGACTTTCAACCACCGAAGAAATCGCACGAACACACAAAAATGTCTCTGGATCAGGTAAGAAGATTTGAAAAATTAAATTTTGTCTTTACGTATTTTCAAGATTCTTTCATTATAGTGCTGCAAAAATCGAACGAAATTTAACTTTGGCAAATACGAACGTACTTAAAAAAAAAAAAATTTTACAAATTTAATATACAAACGAGATGAGATGAGAGCGGAAATAAAATTGAACAATAACTGGCGATGTATATTATGAATAAGATTTAAATATAATGTTCGAAAGTTGAAATCGGAAATGATGCATTGTGCAGCGTATTATTGGCTTTTCAAGTTATGGTAATTTATGAAATGACGTAGGTAATTATACGATTTTTTTGCACTGTTTGCCGTATATCGTTGTTACGATAACACTGCACAGTCATTGTTTGATCGGGTAAATTCAACATTCGTAAACTGGGGTTTGAAGTTATTTAAATATGTTAAAAATTGCAACTGCAGTTCAAACTATCGAGACGGAAATTGAGTCTCGCGCGTTAAAAAATCGTACGGTTTATAACTTTTAATTATATACAGAGTGTTCAGTCACTGTGGAAATTCTGGAATCATGGAATTTCTGCCAAAAAATACTAGAAATCTCAGGGGGTTTCATGATGTTTCTGAAATTTTTTCAAACTTGATCCTAAATTTTGGTAAATTCAGTGAGATTCCAAAATTTGTCTGCACAAGCGAATTATGCTGCTGGCTTTGAGAGGCTTTTTTTTAAATTTGGAATCCCTGCAATTTATTGATCCATTGGCGATCAATTTTTTTGGTAGAATTACTCGAAAGATATATCTGCGTAGTTCATTTTCAAAATCATTTTTTGAAAACTTGAAGGTTTACGATGATATTTGTATTATATCAATTCTTTTCTACAGTAATTTTCAGAAAAATGTCGTACTCCAGTTTCACCTGTAAGAATAAATCAATTTTTGTCTGGAAAACCTGGATTTCTCAGCAAATTTAGAATTGAAAAATAACTGGACACCCTGTAATATAATCTAAATTATTTTATCTCACCGCAAGCCGCGTTATCCTAAAACGTGGCAACGCTAATCATAAGTTCATCATACCTGTAGTCGCATGTTCCATAAATTTGTCTAAAAAATTAAAACTGGACGGAAAAAATTATCTAAAAAAAAATTACAATATATTTTCTAGTGAATTGGGGATATATCAGCTTCATTTGTCCAATAGTTCTTACAGAATGTCGTAAAAGCTAGCAGAGAAAATCGTATAGTTCTTATAGAGTATAGTAAGAGCTACCAGAGAAAACTATATTGACATATACCGTTAAAAAATATTAGCTTTGCACATATTTTGACCATTTTTGTTATTACATAAAATGAGGAAACTGTACGTTGTATAATAATCGGAACAAAATTCGCATACGATTATACCGTTGAACGACGAAATGGAAAGAATAAACCGGCACTGCCGCATCGATATAAGTTGCTGACCGGACGTAGGTGTGTTGCAAAAAATAAAAAACAAATATTCCTTTTTAGAGTAGGAATATAATATCGTCCAATGTTTCGAAATCATGAATACCAATTATTCACGCCGCGAGTATGCTAAGTCCGGCGTTGATTTTTCAGTTTTTTTCATGCTCAATTAATGTTGCTTGATTCAGAAATTTGAATCTGCCGCCGCAGAGATAAAAGCTCTGACCAAACGACCATCCGATGACGAACTCCTCGAGCTGTACGCCCTGTTCAAACAAGGAAGCGTGGGAGATAATAATACCCGTAAGTAGATACGTAATATTAAATTTATCAATGAATACAGATGAGAATAAAGCCCGAGTAGATGATCAGCGTACGAAAGAACACGGGTACCGATAGATGCAAGAATATAAGTACACTTTCTGGTTTTTTAAAAATATCTTTCATCAAGATGCGGAATCTATCGTCACAATGTTTCGAGTCTCGATTAACTAATCAATTGTACGAAAGATGTTTATCCGAAAAAAAATTTCCCACGCAAACTAGAATCGTCCATCGCGTATAATGATCAGCTTGAATAAGTTACCGTTTCGTAAAATCGATTTTTCTAGCGGTGTAAGAGTTTTCAGTGAATGTGTGACTATAAAAAATCGTAAGCGTTATTGAGCTTGGGTAATAATTGCGAAGGTGTTAATTTTCGGTATATTCAATTTCAGCGAAACCGGGCCTGCTCGACCTGAAGGCAAAGGCGAAATGGAATGCGTGGGACGGAAAACGTGGAACGTCACAGGATGCCGCTAAAGAAGCTTACGTTGCATACGCGGAAAAATTGGTTGCAAAGTACAAGTAAAAATACGGAAATATAAAATCTGTTATTTGAATATGTATTCTGTTACCCAACCATCAAATGTATGTTACCTATGTTCCAAAGAGTGTGTGTGTCTTCTAAGCACAATCTTTCGTCGGAATACAGCTCTTCGCTGATTCTGAATATTTAGTGAAAAGAAAAAAAAAAATATTGTATTGAAAAGGGACTGAAAAATATACGAATAGTAAAACTATATTAAGTTGGTTGGTTTTTTTGTCTATTCTACCAAACTTTCGCGATGTAATTGATGTATAGATTAAACTTGAAATCGATCCATAATCTTCAACCGACAAGATAAATAAAACTGAGCTTGGAAAAGTGAATCTAATCTTGAATTATCGCCTGATAATAAGACTGCACACGGTCTCTAGCAGCGATGTTACCGGACACAGATAAAATAATTGACATTACGAAATACGGAAAAAAATATACATACATGTATATGTATATGTAGAGCTTATATGGTAATCCTTTACACCTTCAGATTTGAGAATTATAACGTAAGCCTAAGAAATATGATGAAAATTGTCGATTTACTTTTAATGGAATCAATTTCTTTAACATTCGCAAATCTATAAATTATTTTAATTGGTATCCGTGCTGCGAAAAATCTGTATTTTGGCTATCGATATCTTGCAAGATGATAGATCGTGTAAATTATTATTTGAAGCAATCTTAATCGTCATTGTACGCCTGGACATTATAATAAACTCAAACTTCGTACATTTACGCTCGTATTATACTTATGAAAAAATTCTTTTGGACCAGATAAGAAAATCCATTCAATCATCCGTACGCGCGTATGTACAAATATAATTGATTATCCTAGCGTGATTTCTTGGTAATTATAAAATCTAGCTTATATACATTACGAAATTCTAGAATTAATCTTGATTAAGACGAATTAGACACGGCTTGTCCATTCAGCTTAGACCAACGGTGATCGTTATGATAACCTTACGAACATTGAAATAAAAATAGAAAAAAAAAATGGAATTGTATGTTGTCCGAGCGATACCGAACACAAAATAAATACAGGATTTCTTTCGGCAAAAACTGAGTGGATTGAATTATCTTCAAAAGATTTGTATCTTATTGATTTATATTATTAATCGACAGTTCAAACAGCCACGTTGGGATAGCGTTTCTTTAACCCGCAAGACTAGATAACGTTGCGGTTAAGCAGTAACATTGAGATAGCATTTTTCTAAGCTGATGGATATTCTTTTTTTTTTAATATATATACTGTTACAGTTGAATAAAACTTCTCTTAGCATCGAAGCAACTAACGGGTATAAATCGAAGTCTATATCTGCGTGAAAATAGTATCGTTATATAAATTACGCAAACATAATTAATGTGATACTAACTTGCCCCGTAATGCGAGTAAAGAAACTCGATTAATTGTGACAAGTGTCTATTTTCAAGAAACGATGACACACGACATGACTTTATTTTCCTCCTTCCTTTCCCCAAATAAGAGTAAAAATCATGTGCATTACATAAGTTCTGAGATGTATAAGATACTGATTAATCGTTCGTTTCATTCTACATATATGCACTCGTAAGGATGTGGCTTCATGTACGCGCGCGTTGCTGTATGCTTTCGTTATAGAGAATTTCTGAAATTTCAAACCGAAAATTGCTCCTGGTTATAATCATGAGAACATCTGACCCGAAGAATTGCTCATACATTTTTAAGTATCTGAAATTGCATCAATTCTCATTTTCTACTGTTGCAAAAATATCTAGTTACCTAATTTGACCGCGAAATGACGATACCATTTCGCACCCCATTGGCCCAGCTCCTTTGGGTTCACTGACCTAGGTTACGGGTCTGTCGTAAGGTCAGTGTCCCTCGAGGCGTTAAAGCGTTCGAACAGGCGTTGCATTAATGAGACATGACCTTTGTAATAGAAACAGTCGGATTGTATGCTATTGCAGCAATATATGCTCAGACGTAGCAATAATCAATTGCTACATTATTTTCCGCTCTTGGGGAGGGAAGAATCCCTCCGGCTCTTTATTTCAGATATCAACTGAACGGGAGACGCAGCGTAATGAAAAATTCGCTAATCATACGACATACTGATCTCGCGCCAATCGTTCGTCCCATGCCGGCAAACGAACGATGCAGATATTACAGAGGACAGAGGAATTTAAAAAAAAAAAAAAAACAAAAAAAAAAACGAAAATTTCGTTTTAAAATTTAATACGAATTCATCCTAAAAATTCACTTTGTATAAATTAATCGTACTGCCTGCATTACGTCCGAAAAAACACCATCAATCCTCGCTATATTTACCTCAACCGCGTAGCAACATTTATTCGAAAGTATTATCACCAGATAAGTGCATTCACGATAATATGTAGGTAGTACATACGTAGATGTATGAATTACATACTCACATTTAAACACGTCGTTGTGTGTCGATTCATTTGTATCGCGAGTATCCTTCCCCCACTGCCACAGCCGGTCGTATGAAGTATTCACATTTGTGTGAGTTCCACTTCCACATAGCTAGGTTAGCTTGCGGTTCCCATGTTGTTAAACCTCGTTGACGAACAGAGCTAGCCGGTTCAGCGTCGAGTGTATCCAACAATTTCAACAAATTTAATACATCTGTACGTCACAGAGACGTTTTATATCACACTTACGGTAAGTAGATGTCGTTTTTTCACTTTGAGAATTTTCAGTTCAAGAAAAAATTTGATTTTGTTTTTTCTTAATTAGAATCCTCTTTGGTTAACAGGTAGAGCCATCTGTCTGTCGCACCGACAAACCCAGCTGAAATATGTCTTTGGACGAGGTAATCACGCTTTTTTTTTAAATAAGTGCCATGTCACACTGTTTTTGTCATATTTCAAAATCGAGAATAAAACATTCACCAAATAAATAACAATTCAACTTTAGAATCTGAAAATAAAAAACAGACACCGTAGTAAAGCTGTTTGCTTTCATTCAGAGAACAGAGTCACGCGACGAAGAAATATGATTTCGTATTTATAGCATATCTCTTTGCACTACGTTAACCAGCTTTTATCTGCATACACAAGATTTGGATCGACTCGTTTTCATTTATTCTAACATTAAGTCGAATAATGCAGGTCAAATATCTGAGGGTTGAAAGCAATTTCTAGTCTTTGAGCTGGGTATCATAAATCAATAGAAATAGTCAAATCGAACTTACGAACTTGATATGACCTTCAAGATAAGTTCGACAAATCAGTAATCTGTATTACATATACATGAACGAGTAATCGCAAATATTCATCAGTAGAGAATGTTTAATCATAAGATATGACATGTATACACCTTGTCAGTCATTAAGTCTGATTATAATTGCGTCATCAAAGTTCTGATTCATCGGCGGTTAATTTTAATTTCACAGAGATTCAATACAGCTGCCAAAGAAGTTACAGAATTGGTATCTCAGCCATCCGATGCCGATCTTTTGGAGATATATGCACTATTCAAACAAGCAACCGTAGGCGACGTTAATACAAGTAAATAATGGACAATTAGTATTCGAATAATTAATTTTCATTTTTTATACGGCGACAACGATCGTCGTAGTTAATTATGCAAATATCTGAGGTTTAATAAATAAATATTTATTTATTCACCTTTTCAGCACGACCGGGTATGCTAGATTTCAAAGGCAAGGCCAAGTGGGATGCCTGGGAGAGCAGGAAAGGATTGAATCAAGATGAAGCTAAGGAGAAATATATCGCAAAAGTTGCGTCTTTAGTAGAATCTATCGGGAAGAAATAATTTGAATAACTATTTGTTTTTTTTTTTTTCTTATACATGATATTTTTTACAAATCGGTGTTTGTTCCCCCATATTTACACGTATTCCTATATCTCGAGAGTAATTATAAATTGCCAAACAATCCGCATAAATATATATAATTTATAGATTTTTTCTTTTCTTCTATTAAATGAGACAAATACGCACAAAGAAAGAACTAATTACACACAATTATTGTTGTATGCATTTATCATTCAACATAAATATTACACGATTATTACAGATAAACAAAATGATTGCAGAATTATATATTATGTACTGAAAAATCGAAAAAGAAATCTATCAAGTATATCTGTATGGTGTTTAACGGTGAATTTATTATTAATAAACAATTTATGAGTTTATGAATTGTTATTTCTTTCCTTCCCATCATCATTTCGAAATCTTGAGTTCATTTTTTATCTTTATAAGTTAAAATTATCACTTTTCAAACTGGTTATAAAGATTCGAACAACATTTGGTATACCCATATATCAGTCACAGCACGTCATTCCGATAGTAATATGAATCTTACAACGCACAGCTGTTTAATAAATACAATTTCTAATCGAATTGTATATGAATATTTGCATATGGTAGTCTACTGGCATTAATGATTCACTATTACATTGCGTAGGTAGCTAATAGCTAAATATAGACAGATACACGGTACGTTTATATATTTCTCATAGACAAATAGAAACCAAAAATACACCATTCTGTACCAAACTGAAGTTCAGAAAATAGTCAGAAAATACCGGGATTTCGTGAGAAAATTATTCATGTGTCTTTGTCCATCTTCGAGGTATCGGTATTATCGCCAGTTGACCGGAGGAAAAAAAAAGATTGTTTAAAATAATTATATAATTATTGTAAAAAAATCTGTAATGTAATCAAAAACTGCGATCCAAATTCATAAGGTATACTAATTGTTTGAAAACAAAAAGAATTTGCAAAACTGTGAAAAATTATGTAATAACTCTCGCGGATTTGTAATAACTACGAATATGACTAAACTCTCGGAATAATATCATACAACCGTGTCATGGGACACGTGTTCGACGTGTATCAGTGCAGATATAATCGCCTAATACCTGATAGGTGACGATACGGTATTTTACCACACTTCGTTGCCTACAAGCAGGTAGCAATCTGAGCATACATAGCTGTGTGTCACAAAGTAGATATATGACACACCTTTAGCCACATTCTGAAAATAGATTTTTAAATATTACAGAAACAGTGAAAACGCGAAGAAGATTTCATCAGAATCGGTATCTTGATAATTATCCAGGATATGCACGAAAATGATAAGTAATTTTTGTGTTAATTGAATAAAGTAAACCACTAAAATTGAGATGTAAATTTTGAGTACTTATTATATTATTATCAAAATGATGGAATTTTTTTTTTTTTTTTTTTTGACATTTTTTTTTTTTTTTAATAATAAAATGACACTATTGTGAATAATAGTAATGTATTTTTCTGAAGCTTAACATTTTTTTTTTTTTAATTCTTATCATTATATACACATACGTACTCAATTAATTGCTTAAGAAAAACGTACAATGGGATACAGTTTAAAGGGTAAACTGGGCTTAGTTTTAAACTTTTAAAAGCTAAGAGATAACTCGCGTTATTTATTTATTTTTTTTTTTTTATCATTTACACCTGACGCACACCGAACTAATAATGATTTTTCTTCGATTTATATCTTAACAAAATTAATTAAGAATAATAATTTATTTGAATATTTAATTGAATATTATACGTAGATATTTTTATAATTAAAATGGGTGTTATTTTATGTAACTTACAAGTATATGTATGTGTAGTTTGTTTGTTGGTTTTTTTTTTTTTTTTGTTAGGAGCGTCGCGTGATTACGTTCTTTAGATACATTTTTTTTTTCATAATGACATTATAAATTAATTTTCATTCTTACTATTCGTAACATTGACTAATTTTTTTTTTCTCAAACGACGACAACGCCGGTTATCGATTTAGATACGATTTTATTTTATTTAACAACATCTGTCAATGTCTGATAATTAAACGATCGTACAAACTGTGGCACTCGTCGACTGTGACAACAATCTGTATATATGCAAATAAATAATGATATTTAAATTTTTATTTAAACAATTTATTATTACTTATTTGTTTGTTGATTTTTTTCCTTTTTTTCCTTTCTCTCTTTCTTTCTTTCTTTCTCTCTTTTATTTTACAAATTACACTAAGTTTTCAAATTTTTATTTCACAAATATATGATTTTTTTTTATTCACCTTTAACCCAACGGATTTGTCAAGCTTAGACGACAAAGTTGAACTTGCCTTTAATTGAAAAAATTTCCGACTTCGATCATTTTGATCATTTATTTATTTATTTAATTTTTTTTAAATTTTTTCCTAATTAATGCTTTTGTCAAACGTAACTTTAAGTTTGTATGAATCTTCATTTTCAAAGAAACAAGAAACAAGAAAAAAGAAGAATACAACAATTGACTCACAATTTATGTTTAGGTCCACATAGATATGCAAATTTATAGACAGCTATAAACTAAACATTGGCAGGGCGAGTTTCGGGAGACTTATTTCTTATTTTTCTGGGTTCTCATATTCAAGTATGACGTTACCGGGACTTTTTTCTTGGTTTTCGAATCGTTCGAGTACTTTGACGAATGTTGATCTATATTCGGATTGAAACCATTCGATTCTTCATTGATCCGACGACTCGTTGACGGCGCATCATACCTGTCAAAATATTGACATTGACAAAAAAAAAAAAAAAACTTTTTCATTTGTCAAGAATCTTGACTGTTTTGATAGTAAAACAACGGCGGATTATTTAGTAAAGCCAGCAAATTTTCTTTCACATTGCAAGATTGGTTTCAATAATTTTCGCTTTTTTTTTTTCATCATGCCTAATAATGCTCGATCCAATACCCAAAGGTCTGAGATAATGTGATATGTATATTTAGAATGAAATTTCAGGAACAAAATACTTAACGACTTCAGGGACAGCAGTTTGGTTCGAAGTTAGCCCAAAAGTCGTTTAATTAATACTACGCGACGTCTTGCAACGCGTAAAAATTGACAAGTTATTTCCCAACAGTAACAATGACATTATTGATTATATTTGAAAAGAGGTTGGTTAAATATTTTAATGGAAATTTTTCAACCATTGGGCAGATATCTAATGAATGGGGGATAACAATTTAACTGTACGTTATAGATTGTGGTACGCCGTTCACTGTCTTTGACTTCAAGACATCGTTTTCATAGGACATTATAGTTTCTCTCCCATTCTCGAATACTCTGAAACAATGAAAATTATATATGTAAAATACGAGTCAAGAGCATTAAAAAGTTTGTATCTAAGATTAGTTTATATACATATAGATGGATGGTTACCTAGACGGAGCTAAATGAATCAACTATTTGATTTTTTTTTTCAAAATTTATGTATCAAACATTGTTACTAGCGATGAAGAAAAATCCTCCCGAAGTACGGGCTCTTAGTATTGATATCTAGAGGTGCGATCTTCTATTTTCCATTTGTATAACATGAGAAAACTTCTGTTTGCTTCTTTGTAAATTTATAATTCGCCAACGGATTAATGTACAAAAATTACTGATACATATTCTTGTAGGGAATTGAATGCTCTACAAAAAATATCCATACTCATCATATGATAAACCCAGTGGTTCAAAAGTTATCAGTCATAAAAGTAGAATTAATTGTTAATTTCACGTTTTTTATCTTTCATCTTTCTCATCTCTAAAGGATCTTTTATTTTGTAGTTTTGCATTCAATTCCTTACAAGAATACGTTTCGGTCATTACTGTATATTAATCCGTTAGCAAGTTATAAAATCCAGAAGAAACAAACAGAAGTTTTCCCATTTTATATAAATGGGAAATAGCAGATCGCGATGACGCACCTCTAAATATTAATATTAAGAGCTCATATTTCAAGAGAATTTTTTTTTTCATCACTAGCAACAATGTTTTCGATTTTTTTGGCCCAGTCTAACGTTAACTTACTTAATACCTAATAAATAATGAAGAATCGTCCAATTGCTTACTTTTTCGTCGTTATCTTTTTATCGTTTATGAACCTCGTTGATGTACTCGTTCTCTTAACGGCTGCGCCGCCACTAGGTCCACCGAAGCTACTATTAAAAGTACTAAACGACGTAAAACTGCCGTCTCTCGCACTAAGTACATCCTGTAAGTGCGGACCCAAACTAAGTCCTAGTGGACCAAAAAACGGCGTACTTAAGCTATTGTGACTTGGATGACTGTGTCTGTTGAATCCACGACGAGTACCACCCCCGTGGAAACCTTTAGAAAAAAAGAGATATTACGATTAAAATGACATCTTTATGTAGTTTCTAGTAAAAAAAAAAATACAAATAAAATAAAAAGAAACGAACGCTGTGAAAAATCAAACAGTGAAATTATATTTCATTGCCAATTACCAGTAAACATGTCTTCAAATGGTGTTCCGTTAAAGAATTCTCTGAATACATCTTCAGGATCTCTGAACACAAACGGACCGCCAAATTGTCTGTCAAACTCGTCTTCGTGGCGCCGTTTGCTGCCAGGAGGCATGTGGAGTCCTTCCTTTCCAAACTGATCATAGACACGCCTTTTTTTCTCTAAAAAAGAAAAAGAAGAACAAAGATAACATTGTTAAGCAGTTCTACTACAAGGATATCACTCCGAATCCAAAAGCAGATGCAGGCTGGACTGTTAGTAGACGATGATGAACTTTGGAGATTTATGGGCTGGATCAGTACCGCTGTATATAAGAGAGAATGATTTTTCATAAAAGGACTCCTTCGACTCTTATAAGATTACGATTTTTACAGTTTCCACGTTTTATTTTCAAAATAAAAATAAAATCGATTTATCCGATATAAAAAAAAATCACTCTATCTCATTAAAAAAAGCAAAAATGCGGCCAGCACAGTTGTTAGAAGGCGAGGCAGGCTCAGGCAAGGTTGCTAGTTGCGATGAATGCCACTCTGGTAACACCGTTGGATTTTGTCAATTTCCCATTCAATAAAACCGGGATATCGGTAGAAATTTTCGTTTTGTTGAATAGTTAAAACACTTTGAGGAACAACTTGATTTATGTAATACCAATAAAGAGGAGTTTTTTTTTCCAACTATACAAATCGAAGACATTCAACTAATACTGAGAACAGTGTTCCATATACTCTTGTTGAGATGCTGGATTTACTCAAAAAGAAGACATGTGCCTGACAATCGATGCTAATTCCAACTTGATATTAAAAAAAAAAAAAAAAAAAAAACTGAGTTACAGAACAGAAAGACTTGAATTTTCATCTAAATGTTGGTGTATCATGAATAAAAATGGTTTGTTTGGACTTATGCAAAAAACAATATGATATTTAAGTTTGAAGATAAAGGCTTCTCGAGATAAATATACGATCCCAAATTATTAAACAATACTGGTGGTATATTTTTTTTGATTTGTTTCAAGAAGATTGGCGTTCTTGGATAAATTGAAACTGAAGAATTGATATTCGATACAGCACCCTGTAGAGTATGGTCTTATATCTTAGGAAGAAATGGGCACCAAGAGTTTTAGCAGTAGCAACATATCGTTTAATGGGGGGAGGACGTTGTCAAGGGTCTTTTAATCTGATGACACTCTTAAAGTGTTTTATCAATGGTACCAAAATATCGCTGGAAAGGAGAGTCAAAGAAACTCCTGAAGGTGAATCCACGGCCTGGTCTTGACGACGCCTTCTGATACAATCGCTGGTCGTACGTTCTTCTTTTGACATCTGGATACCGACACGTCATCACAATCCGGGAACAAACAGATTTTTTCTTTTTTTTTTTTCTTCTAATTTAATTTATTAAAAACATTTCAGACGTCGTAATAAACGTTGGTGCCTTCGAAGAGATCCAATTAAATAAAACGAAAATCTGATGCAGTTAGTCTTAGATTAATTAATACATGAATAGCACAATATTTGGGGCCTGATTCATTCATTCAACTAATACTAAAATAACTAGATAAATAAGCTTCGCAAATTCTGAGAAGGGCAAATTTCCGCTAACACTGTGATGAAAGAAGTCTTGAAAATTCTATATACCAATAGTAAATTACACTTGTTTACTTTAAAAGAGATAGATGATGGAGTATTTGGAGCTCCAGCATGCAGTTGTAATTTTTAAACAAATGGATTTTAGTCTTGTATCAGCATTTTCACTATTTCTTTCATAAAAGTCTCCCATACAAAACAACTGAGATTTTATTCTAGCGGATTTGCGCTAGGTATTCCCTTTGATTTTACTGTCAATATAAAAATTTCTACTCACGATATATCTAGGTGAACAATATTCCGAAGTAAAAAAATAGATAATCAATTAACAAAAGGGTAAATTAAAATCGAATTATGGTAGTTTTCTCATTGTAATAATATTCTAATTTGTTAAAATGATTGCGGTTTGTCCGCGTGTTATTGCATTCATAGAATCTATGTCACCAGAGGCATGTTATCACAACCACACACTTTAATTAAGTGGTTTTTCTCATAAAACTAATGAGCGTGGAATTAAACCTGTAAAATGATTACGGGCTGTTACTATGATTATTATGCTATCTCGTTGTTTGTCAGCGTAGAAGTGAGAGCCCTTGCTATCATGAATAACTATAAGTTATTCAAACTACCAATAATTACTCCGAGACAAATAATTGAAATACAAGTTGAATAGTGTGTGCCTTATAATTAATTTTAAGGACCGCTTTTTGTACATCCACAACTTGCAAATAGAAAGGATTTAAAAGCCAATAATAAAATTATCTTAAGCAATTATAAAATGCGAGGCTTTGGGAATGTTCAATAAAAAACTGGTTTGAACTTTGGGTTTGGTGAAAATAGAAATTACATAAGATGAAACTGAGATACTTCACAAATTGCCAAGTGCATGCCAAGCATGGCTCCCTGCAGCTAGGAAACACGTGGTAATTTCATATTAACGATAAGACTATCAAAATAATACGTATTTAAGCAATGTAAAAATGTTACCATCGACCAAAACTTCATACGCTTCGGAGATCTCCTTAAACTTCTTATTTGCTTCGTCTAAATTGTCTGGATTCTTGTCTGGATGCCATTTCAGTGCTAACTTTCTGTATCTGTAAAGAAAATTCGATTATTTTATCAGAGGATTCTGAAGAAGTTGGAGCCGATTTACTTAAATGATACAATAATATATAATCATGTATGTAAATGTAAATAAGAACCAAGAAAAAAAATCTTTGAGCTTACAACTGTTTTCGAAACTCAAACAAAAATTATCTTATTTTGTTTTGTCAACGTTTCTCAAATAAGTGAGTAATTATACGAGAATTTATTTCTCACGTGGTCGTCGAAAATCGTTTTGGTTTAATGTTGAATGAAATAGAAATTTGATCAATGAATCATCCGTGATTTTCTAAAAATATCAGAATCACGTATTAATAAAGTGAAGTAATGTAATGAACGGTGGAACGGCATTGCGTTTAAAAAAAAAAAAAATCCGAAGCTTATTTCACCGCCTTTTTTTTTTTTTATCAAAACGTGTAACGTTATGGCAGAGTTTATTTTGATGCTGGTTTCTCTATGACCGTGTGGTGGTGGTGGCCGTGAAACAGGTCACAGCCCTCAAAAGTTGAACTTCGAGTTTATTACACAGTGTCCACGAACTGTTGTACATAAATAACAAATGGGACAACTTTACAGTCGAGAATTGATTAAAAAAAAAAAAAAAACTTACTTTTTCAGCTCGTCAAATATCAATTCGTCTTGATATCTCTACCCAAAATCTTGGTCAATTGAAAATAACCGTGAAACTATCGAACAAGATTAGCGTAATAGGAGGTAAACGAGTTTATTGATAGACCATGCGAAGAACGAAAGATCACACTAATATACATCGTATTATAATTTCGTAGCAAGCTTCGATTTTTTTCTTTACGTTATATTTGTCCATAAATTGAATTTTTCAGTGATTTATGTATTGTAATGAAACTATAGCTGTCCAATATTTTGTCAATATTCCAAAATTTTACTCACGCTTTTTTTATGTCCACGCCGCTAGCATTTCGTGAAACATCTAGGATCCTGTAGTAGTCAACCATTGTGGCCGTCAATTATTAGGCAACCACCTGTCGACATAAGATTTACGAAGAAAATCAATACTGAGAAATGTCCAGTAATTTAAATTCTATGTATTCATTATCTCAGTATATTACGGTTTCTCATCCGTTGCAGCATAAAACCAAAACTTTACAATTTATGTTAAATTACATAGTCTCGGATATTTTATTTTTACATATTTTACGTCCTAAATTTCATATAATTATGTTTATCTTTGTATATACTCTGTATACCTAGTCTCTCCATTACCGAAGCAAAGAATAAACTTAAAAAAAAAAAAAAAGAAAAGAAAGTAATAATACAGAACACTGCAGAGTGCAATCTCGAGATATAAAATAAAATTCTTGTGAAAGTATACTTGCAGTAATATTAACTTTCGTAACGTCTGGGCGAGTTGTTAGTCTCGCTATAATAAAGTAAAAGCCGATCAGTTTCGCTATTCAATTATATTTGATAACTTCGTTAATTATGGATAATTGGGAAATAATATTATTTAATTGTACAACGTACTGATCGATATTTCAATACATACTTCCGCGTGATTAAAACGGTGGCGAATAATTTCTGCAATCAATAAATATATATCACTTCACGAAACTTCGATCTATTCTTGCGGTGGTTGGTGGTATCGCAACATAGTACGAGGCAGTTACAATATCGATAAAATTGAACATCATTTCGATCTACCGAAGACGCGCGATAAACTGGAAATATTAAAGAACTTGAAAAAAAAAAATAGAAAAAAAATTGAAGTTAAACAGAAAAAGGAAAAAAACAACCCACAATACTTTAAACTTTGGATGCACTGTGGCGATCCCGTTCTACTGACAATGCCGATTTCTTTAAGATCGAAAAGTCGAAATACATAACCAGAAGCAGATACTGTTGACATAATATATCTACTGGGATATTTCCTAGATGAAAACGGTTTAAAGTCAAAGCCTGGGCCAATGAAAATTCTAAAATTAGTCGAGAAGCATCTCCAGAATAGATTTAAAAGCGGAGGTGGAGGTCATTCGGAAATCTTTCGGAGCTGCGCAAACTATAGACGAATTACTATTTCTAAAATTCATCTATTAATAATAATCTTGGTAAAAGTTATTTCAATAATTTTCCCGCCATTTGTTTTTATTTTTTTTTTTTGATTCAAAAAATGAATAATACATATATATATAGTATACTATATATATATTGCATTTCCTTATTATATGTTATAAAATGAATGGAGAAAATATTACAGGAATAAAAAAACACGATCTCTCTGCAAATAGTAAGTATATGTATACATGGACACGTATACTGTATACCTACGCCTCTGATTATTATCAGATTAAGATATGGCGTACAGTATAAATAATATAATGACAATAAAAATAATAAACGTTCAAGTAACTCTGGTATGGACCAAATGTTAAATTTCACTGACCCGCCAGGGTTAATTAGCATCTCAACCTTGAATTAGTTAATCAACCTATCTACCAACGCATCCTAGACGTCTATTCATTTCAACTCCATAAGAAAATATACTGACAAAAATAAAAAATAAAAAATAAATAATAAGTTTTAACCGTCAACATGTTTACACATTTAAATCACAAAGACGGTGAAAAATTTACTCAACGTTATATTAAGTCATGCACGAGGAAGTTTTTATTTATTTATTTTTTTTCTTCTTCTTTTCTTCAACTTAATTTGAAACTGATTTAAAAGTCTACATACGTATACATGCATACATATATGTAATTCGTTCGAATGACTCACTAAAAACCGCATAAATATACGTAGCAACAAATCGAAGGAAATATGTACGTAGTTATATGTATGTTACATTTTATTTATTTCTATATAGTTCCACTTCATAAGTAAGTAAATGAGTACTGTAAGTAATCTCATTGGTTTATCTTCGGCTTATGAACTGTGAAAACCTCATATTTACGAATAATGAATAACCATTCTGAAATCATCAGTCACTTATAATAATGCACGCGGGGTCAGTACCGATGACCACTCATTTCCACGAAATCGATTAATTTACTAGACTTAGAGAGGATGCTGGGAAGATCGCTCGAATTCTCTAACAATGCAACACTTGTTGATCGATCTTTGTCAGTTAAACTGCATGTTTGTGGCTGCAGTTATAGTCATTACTTAAATATTCAAGGAAATGATATTTCGAATATTGGGGTATACCCGGGGTCAATTACGTTCAAGGACACCGAATTATTCCTCGTCAGAGATTTCCGATCGTGAATCGTGACGCGAGATATTCCGAATATACCATAAAAAAAAAAAAAAAAAACATAGAAAAACAGTTTTAATGAATCATAGTGAATTTCGATTTCGGGGCCTACATTACGCCCGGACATCTAGGTACTACAGGCGTGGGATAACGTGTAGTGGGCGAGTTTCCAACAATGGAAACGATTTCGTTTCAATGTATTTTATTCTACTACAGCTGGTCTCTCTGCCGATCTCTTCGTCATACTATTGCAGACTGAAGAGTGAAGATAAATACTATACATACCCTACCACACGTTATATATATGTACCTACAAATCAGTATTGACCCACAAAGGTGTGCCAAGTATTTTTCAATCTATGCATATATATAGGTATTGAAGAAAATAAAAAAAAAACGTCTATTTAAACGCGGGTACTCTGCGATAATAGCTGAACCTATATGTTGAGTTACGGGTGGTATTTAAAAAGAAAATAAACTAAAAAACAAGAAATGAAAACTGTAGATTACAGGAGATTAGCTAACGTATCGTGACATCTGCTTCGATATCGCGATATAATAATTTTTTACATTCTGTCCTATATTTTTTCTATTAGGTATTACTTAAAAGAAGATTAAAATGTGGATCAACGATTGTACATAATTGACCCGGTAGTTATTATTCAGTTAAAAATTTCCGGAGATAATCGCGTAAAAGTTAATGTAGCCATATAGATATGGAACTGAAAAATAAAAAAATAAAAAAACCCGGAGGCAGAACGAACAACAAACCATTGACATTGAGTAATTGAAAATCTATTTCCCGTTCTAAAATTTGATTGAACAAAATTTTTCTTTCACCTTAAGATTATGCCTTCCCGAAAATCTTATAGATTCTCTCGGACAAGGTCGTCCGAAGCTCTTTCACCCGCCATATAAAGGCCTATTATTGGTGTATATGAAAACTTTTAATATTTTCGCAATATCCCGGTATGTATATAGGTATGTAGTTCGCAAATGACCACCACTACAAGCATAAAGAGAAGCAAGGTGGTAGCTGTGGGCGTCCTCAACACAAGTTAGTCCGTGACGTCACAGTACATATTTGGCCAGCCATCCCGAAAGAAAGGATTTTGCCAACAGTTGATTTCAGTGATATAGATATAGATATAGATATAGATATTTTATACTCATAGTTTTACTAACATCAAAAACAAAGTACTATCTACCGAGATTTCCAAATTTAAATATTAACCGACGCTAAACACTACATGAATGAGTCATTTTTAGATATCATAGAGCGCGATACAGCCTAATCCAGAAACGTTTACAATTTAATAGTTTATGCTATGTGCCATCCGAATAGGATTTCCCAGTTCTAGTTTCTTGATGTAAATAAATGACGATACTACATCCGGTTTTTGACCGCCGTACATACAATAACCACGCATCATAATTAAACAATAAAAGTTCAAACGAAGATAATATAGACGATAGAGAATTATAAGATAATCATTTTTGCATCACCGGAAGATATTACTCATATATCTTAAAACTTGGCACATTCTACAAATCGTGAACACGATCCAATGATAAAAACGCGTCACGTGTAGCGATTCAACGACTTTAGTTATCAAGCTACTATCGCGGTGGTAGGGTAAAAGTTTTGCACCCGCGGTTACACCTGATTACATTCAAATTGAATGTCAACGCTCACGGGGCTGATTATGCTGACGATTAGTAAGGATTAGCTACATATATTTCATAGCAGCGATATATTTTCACCGCTAAATAAGTATGGAGCAATGATTAATTCTGAACAGTAATCTTAACGGTCATTCAACTATATATGTATGAATGTGTGTGTAGGTAATGGTTAGAAATTGAAGACCGCTAGACTTCGTTCGGCCCATGGTAAAGTTAATTGACTACCAATTATATCCGCAGTTTGACCCGATTTGATAACATGAAAGTTCTTTTGGATTGCGGATGGCATCGCGGTAAGTATTCTGTTGAACAGATATCTGATCGTTTGAACCGCCAATGTCAACACAAAGAATAACATTGAATTGCCGTAACAAAGAGTTTCAGACTACAATACATACACACGCATACATATCGCAGCTAACTTGTTGCCTTGAGCTGTTGAGCTTGAGACCCCCGATATCTTATGACTTTGTGTTTATGATATGAAAACGAATTATTAATGAGTTCATTCAGCGAGAAGGTTGCCGGGCCTTGAATTTAAGCGAACGCGAACTATGTGAGAAAATTTAAAACAAGCGACGAGATTTTCATATCAGATAACAGTGCTTCGCGGAAATTGCAGTTTATAACCTGAAACGAATCGGCTATAGAAAATTCTTGTATAATAATATGAAAATTGATAAACATTTTCAATTATCAAGCCATCGGGAACACATGGAATACTTTATTAGGCGCTCCTGTCTTTGGGCAATTTAAATCGTGCGAGTTTATCAATAAAAAAATATCTACTGATGGATCGTAATGATATTATGAGGCTGGTTTTAAACAATTGAAGATTAATAATCTTTATGAGTCATAAAGTTTCGAAAGATTATTGAATTGTACATCGAAGTATGAACTTCGTTTCGATTGCACTGCTGTGTGGTTTTATTACAGTATACCTACCTCATAGAGACAACATTTAAGGTGGTTGGCAATGAAGACTCAATACATAATTAGAAAACATCTAATTACCGATCCGCTATTTATTAGAAAGAGTTTGTGACAGCCCCCCAAGTGATTAGTTAATATGAAATGTTGATATTTTATCTCGCCTTAAGCCTGTATCAAACTAGATACCTACACTGCGAAGCGATATGATTTTTTTATCAACGGAAAATGACGTACCCCCGTTTTTAACGCACACATACGTTGTCTCGCTGCCTGATACACTCTCGAATAACGTTAAACAACAAACATAAAAGGCTTGTGAGATAACAGCGCGAGTAACTCTAATTTAATAAACAATTAATATAATAATCAATGGGAATTCACTTTGCGCGAAAGTAAGGTAGAGGCAGCTAGTCTCTGCAGTGTAGAATGCATCTAACATTTTACGGATATATGAGTATTAGTCAGTTTTCATTAAAACAAACGGAATATAATCGTCGAAAGACTTACCGATTAGTGGCTCCTTCCTTGCTATCACAAAACGCACTCAAGTATCAATTTTAAATACCAAAGTTATTTAAGTTTTTATTTTTAATTTTTTTCCTCTTTTTATCAGGGACAGACACACACCGAGGGCACAAACGGCGGACCTCACCACAAAAGTGGAGAAATTTTTACACCCGACTGAAGTTGGCTGCAAACAAATAGGCATCGCGCGATCGATATTCAAGATGGCGGCGACTTCGATGTCTGGAAGTTGGAACTCGAGATTCCCATATCGCCCACTGCTTACTGGAAAGCGCGAGTCAGAAAATCTGTCCAATCACAACTCGCGTCCAAGCGAAAATACGAATGAGAATATAAATTCACTATCCTGAAGTGCGTTTGAACAAAATCGAAATGAAATTTTTAAACTTGATATGAAAACCTTAGTTCCTTCAAGGCAACTTGTCATTTTATTCTTATATGCAATCAAATAAATAACACATTACTAAAAATTGCCACGTAGCTAATATTATGTTGTAAAATTATTTCTGTATTATTCGAAAATTTAGAATGCGAAATGATATTATTAGATCATTCAGTCAACGTTCCCCATATTTAGCATTTGTAATTATTTATAGACAATCATGGGGGCTTACATCGTAGATGTTCATATATTATTACTGATTTTGTACTGATCTCAGTTCTTTCACACGTCAGTCTGTTATTACATTTTCTAGTACGTGCATAAAGCAAGTGATCACGGTTATAGATATTACTTGATTGAAACTTTGAATGATAACCTAATAGACTATGCAGCGTTTATGCAAATATTATTCGCTTCACACACAAACAGAGGATTTAAATTTTGAAACAATGAGGAACAGTCAAACCGGATATTTCGAATGCTGTGTCATGGTGGCGCCAGTATCGCTATGACAGAGATCGTCAATTATTATACATGTCATATGTGACATGTGAAATTGCTATGATCACACAATCATAAATTATCATTAACCATAACACTATCACAGCAATGGCAGGATCTGCGCTAAGACGATTAATGGCCGAGTATAAACGTGAGGATTTTGTTTATTCATAGTCAGAAGGACTATAGCTCGTGTGTAATCCGTAGAGGATAAAATGTGTTTAAAAGTAACCTCAAAGTATCGTGTGAAAATTGCTATAAATTTTTCAGAATTAACCTTGAATCCACCAGAAGGAATAATCGCCGGACCGATAAACGAAGAAAACTTTTTCGAATGGGAAGCTTTAATAACGTAAATTATACTGCTCTCTATCTCATCTAGAACGATATAGAAACAAACTGAATATTTCTTACCGTATTGTAAACGATAGACTTTGAATCATTTAGGGGACCCGAAGGAACCTGCTTTGAGGGTGGTGTGTTTCCAGCGAAGCTTATATTTCCTCCCGACTACCCTCTGAGTCCACCAAAAATGCAATTTACTTGCGAAATGTTTCATCCAAACAGTAAGTTCAAAAAGGAATAAAAAAATTTCATAAACTTTATACAAAAAATCATCTATGTACACATAAAATATGTATTGAGTGTATGTTATTTTAAATCCACAGTATATGCCGACGGAAGAGTTTGCATCAGTATTCTCCATGCTCCGGGAGATGATCCAATGGGTTATGAAAGTAGCGCAGAAAGATGGAGTCCCGTACAGAGTGTAGAAAAAATATTGTTAAGCGTTGTAAGTATGTTGGCAGAGCCAAACGACGAGAGCGGAGCTAATGTCGACGCTGCAAAAATGTGGAGAGAAGATCGCGCCGAATTTGAGAGAATTGCTCAAAGACTTGTTAAGAAAACACTTGGAATTCCATTATAGATTATTATTAAAATTATTTGAAGATTATCTCTAGGTTTGAATGTTTTTATCATTTGTTTGTTGTTTAATTTAACTCAAATTGATTTGTATATAATTAAAAAAAAAAAAAAAAAAAAAACAATACTACGAAAGGTCTTTTTTTTCTAAACGATATTATCTCAAGATCTGTCGTCTCAGAAATCTCAATCAAGATTTCACTTCATATCGTAGCAACATTCTCATTAGTACCTCTATCAGTCGTCATTTTAATCACAGTTATCAGATATAGCTTGTCCAAATACCCAAATGCGTTGTATTGAGGTACGCAGATCAATGAATTTGCATAAGAAAATGATATTCTTAAAAGAAACTATTGATATTTCCGAACATTGATTTAGCTTTCAGTTGGCAAAGTAATTTTCTGTGAGGTGTTTTTTTCTACTGCAAATATCCACCTTTTCTTTTCACTTCGAAAGGGTAGAAGACATTTATTGTTTGTTACAATTTTTGTAAGATATTAACTATAAACGGTGTCTAAAAGTGTAGGCTAAGTTGCTGGAAAGCTATGAACCTTACATCCAGCAGGAAATTACTGATGATCGGATTGCAGGTGTAGGTAAGTACATAAAAGGAAGTCTATCGAAACTTGACGCAACATATATTGAACAATTTAAACAATCACACGGGCTGGTCTGTCCGCTAAATGTAACAATCATTTGTGTCTGTCTTGACAATGATGATACATTGTTCAAGTATGGTTTTTGAATAAATATCAAATATTTTAAACAGAATATGGACTGTAAACTTAATAATATGTAGACAGTAACTATTTGTTAAATAACAGATTCCTTGTAAACTCATAATATTCTCTTCTTTAGAGATAGAGATAACTCATTGGAATAGACATACGGCCATTATTATTTTTATGTATAAGGTATGTCTCATATCCTAATTACAGAATTTATTCATATATTCATTTTATAAGATCATTTTTTCTCACTCTAAATTCACGAGATTTCCTAAATATATGTAAATAGATCTCAACTTAAGATTCGTTTTTTAGAATTAATTCGTCGCATCGTACTTATGAGTGTATCGTAGAAAATTTTATATACGTATTCTTTGTTACATCTAATTAAAGAAAAATGCATGCTCCAAAGTTTTTTGGAAATTTCAAATGATTGCTTTGAATACTACAAGGTTTTCATTATTTTTTTTTTTCTGTGTCTAATTATCATAGGTTTTTTTTTTTTTTTTTCTACACCACTTATGCAAAATATTCTGTAAGAGATGTGCAGGTAGTGTGATGGTTTTCAAGATGTTTTATTTCCGTTTCAATAAAAGGAGCATTCACTATAAGTTGTAACAGTCTTTTAGACATAATTATGAGGATTGAGAAGATAACACGTCCTTAATAATATAAAAGTACAAAGCTCTTGTAGCTTCTCGTTTAGGCCCGTATACAGTTGTAACTTTTACATATTTCTTACATCCAAATAAATTACATAAGTAAATATCATTTACAAATAACAAAAAACAAATTAAAAAATTCCTCAACATCTTAATTAAAGAAAATTTCTTAAACCAATGAAGATTACCACCGATCAAAATGAGTGCAGATTGTGCTAAATCGCGAAGCTTCGTTATGACGATGGTTACATATACTAATTAATACAAATGGGATATGCTTGTCAATGACTGCAGAATACTTTTAGTACTTTCCAGTCAGAGCCTCACAATCTAGCGCCATCCATGCTCAGTTTCATCAGTAGTGCTTTGTATTAAGTTCCGCTGTTATGATTCCAGAAGCACCATGAAACGTATTTGTACAACGTGCATCGTGTCATAAGTGAAGTACTATTACTAAAAAAAAATAATTTTACATGATATTATTCTGTAAACATTCAAATGACTTAGGACACAAGAGATTTCATCAGGTGCATCCGCAGATATTTGTTTTTAGTAACGTTACCACGTAGTACTTCAGAACTATGCCAAAGATGACTTTTAAAAATATTTCGAAATAATTAATTCAATTTTCTTTTATACATACGAGTGACTTCAGAAAATTGTTAAGAAAAAATCTGACTGATTATAACTTATTAATTTTTTTTTTTCGAATTGAATTAAATATTTGAAAAAAGAATACTTCATTCCCAACCATCACTTGTAAAATCAATACATTATCACTATGATAAAACTGTTATCATAAACACACCATTCAAAATAAGTTGATTTGTCCGAATGAGATATTTAATACTGCATTGATATTACTTTCTGTATTACACTGCGTAATTGTATCAGTGTTCACCTAGAATTATTTTATTTTATTTTTTATTTTTGGGGTATAAAGGACAAAATTTATATTTCATTATTATCTATATTATAATTAAAATAAATAAATAAAGCTTATTAAACATATTTATAGGAATGTTACAGTGTATAACTTAAAACTCGACGATAACTTAATAAAAAGTTGTGAACTTAATTTACAATGACGAGACACTTTGATATATACAAGTATAAGATATCAGGAAATTAATAAAAAGTAACAATGAGGACAAATAATGATTAAATGTGTCGAAAAAAATTGCAGCCCGTGTACAGACTAGAGGCACCTAGGTTTGTCAAGGACGACAAATTAGTGTGGTCAATTACCAAGCAGATAAAGTACATAACGGAACATCAAACGACCAACAAAGCATAAATAGGGCAAGACTAGAATTGAGATAAAATCAACATTTTACTGAGGCTTCGGTTTAGATTAAAACAAAATTATGTTTGTTTGGTTTCCATATGCTTTACGGCATGACATTTATAATGATTACAGTTTTAAAGAATCTACCAGTGTAGTCAGGCCTTTGTTGGTGCTAGTTTGACGATATGTACGCAGCCGATTAACATGTTCTCGTAGTAAAACAGAACTCTTTCTACAGACAGTAGAAATGAGCAATCTAAAGGTTTAAGTCTGATATATTGCTTTCTGTTGTGCTAGAATTATGTAGCAAATCATTTCATTGAAAATAATATAAATACAATTACGAAAATTCTAGTACAATCCAAATTCTTGTAAATAGGAATAACGGTTTTAAGGATTTCATTTGATTCTAATGATATTGGTGTATGGACAAATACCAAATAACCGATGACTAAACTTGAAGTAACTGTGAAATTGTTTCTATATAAAAGAATTGATGATGTGATATTCTACCGACGGCGAGAAAACAACCGACCAAATAAAACATTCAAAGTCGTAGGATGTAGATAAACGACGACGAAGGTGATACTAATTAGTAAATTACTGAGAACGTTTGGTTGCTTCATTGATTAATTGACTACACCAGTCTTGAAATATTGTTTCCATAAGTTTACCGTAAGCTCGTTGGGAAAATTACTCTTATTCTCATGGACATTTTAGATCTTAGTTTTATATATAAACACCAACAATTTGGACTGATCAATGGACTGACCGATTATACGGACAGGCCAGCTACTGAGATATCACTTGGTTATTAAAATTATTGATACAAACATTTGTTTATTAAGTTTATCATGTTTCTTTTTTTCTTGTTTTTTTTTTTTTTTGTATATAACTTGTGACTCCGAATGAATATTATTAGTTATACGTAGAGAGTTCGTGTATTGTGTGGCAGATAACTAATCGGCAATTTTACTGCATAATTTTAGCAGCTGTCCACAGATATACCCTTTGTCACAAAACGGCTTCGATTCACATTTACATTTTTCCTATGTAGGCAGTTGGTGGTAAAGTCTGAAAATAATTAAATCTAATTCAATAATAAATAAAAATATGTGTCAAATGAAGTGGAAAAAGTTATGATGAAATTTTCAATTAGCTTTTGTTATTATTGAAATACAATTTCAATGTTTACTTTTAACTTTTTACATAGATTCTGAATCCTTTAGGTAATTATCTTTATTTTACCAGTATCATAGGTAAAAAACAATAGACAAAAAATCTTGTTGCTTTCAAGTAGTTCACACAAAGTGAAGTACATCATATGGCGCTTAGTATTATTAGATTTTTACATAGAGATCAAAGCAAAATATTTGGCAAGAAATAAGTACCTCACGATAAACCCTGCGGTGTAAAACAAATTTTCTCCAATTCGCCAGTAGAAGAGCTAACAGGCGATTCTGCACGGTCATCTTGTTCGGCAAGCTGTTCGCTGTAGTAATGAGGAGTGCTTAGGTAATCGATGAGGCGACGAGGTAAAGGCAGAGTGGGAATTAAATCCCTGCGTACCATCTTCAAGATAACAAATCTGCATATGTGTTGGAGGCTTTGAACCTGCTTAAACCTTGATACCGGATGAAGAAGTTGAACACGCATGGGGCCCAACACTGGTCGACGATGGAGGAAAAATAAATAACGTCCACTGCGCGAATGTTCTACTGCATTCTCGATGAAATCCACAATCGTGTGTGACTTGAATTTAGTACAACTTCCAAAACTGAAGTTACCTGCATTTGAATAAACATTTTGAAATTATTATTTAGCAAATGTGGTTTTGCAGACAATTAGAACTTGAAAATACCAATCTACTCTCAGGTTTAGCTGCAGATATTTATTTTTCAGACATTGTTTCACTTTAAGGATACCGATAGGAACTAGTAACTTTGAAATATCGAATGAGAGAATTAATTATAACTTTGATTTCTGTGTCCTATATGTATTCTTGCCTAAAAATTATTCAAGCGAAATATGGTAAAGGTAGACTTTGTACAGAGACTGAAGGCATGTACACACATTACAAGATTAGCTTACATGGTAAAGGCATGGTTGGATCAGTCATGTGCTCTTTCTATACAGGGTTATGGCGAGTGGAATATACATGCAAGCAACAAGACAAATTTGCCTATTTTTACATGTTATAAAATTCATTTGTATATTACCATTCAAAGTACCGATGAACTTGGGTTCAAGTTACATAGGTGGGATGTTGAGTTATACACTGAGCTTTATTTCATGCAAAAATATAGCCTCAGAGTGACCACAAAATCTTAGGATTTGAAATTTCATTATTTTCCCAGGCTTTCTAGAACCAGAATTTAGATTTTTCCGTGAGATTACTATAATAAAAATCGTATGTAAGTGAGAAAATATGATAGTGAATGCTCATGTTTAAGCTTAGCAGAGGCTTCGAATATGAATAAAGAAGACCCCCCGCCCCTCGCAAACAAAAAATAGAAAACATCTTCAATATTTTCATGAGATTTCCCTGTGTCGATGGTTTGCAGGTTTTACAGACACCTTGATTCTATGTTTTTCGCAACAATTTAGGTATGAACAATACCGTGCCTTTTATATAAATACTAGAGAAATCTTCTGAGGCTTGCGGTTGCATGACAATTCTGTCTATTCAATATCTTCAAATTATTTTAGGCAGAAACTACGCCAAGTAATACTTAAAGATATTATGACTATGTTATTTAAAAAATGTTTAATCAGTGACAAAAAGACCAAAACATACATGAGTATTAATTTAGTCATTCAATTATGAGAACATGACATAAAAAATCAATAATTCTTTTTTTGCAATCGTTCGGATAAATGGTATAAATAATAATAAGGCAGAACCTAGTAATACTAAATTTAAATTGAGACTTGAGCTCCACAAATAAAGCAAATTAGTGTTTTAATACATGCATCTTAAGTGTGCTTCTCCTATTGATATAAAAGTTTAAGCGTCCCAACAGAATCCCTCATAGTGAACATGTGTCGTTTTTGATAAACTATGATAAATTTAACTTCGTATAAAGTTCAGTTTCGTTAATTTTAAATTAATTCACTGCCGAGTACGTTTCGAGCCCTTTTAATTATGCATAAATAATTGATAAATCGTTAAAGATAAAATTATCAGTTCTATGAAGATATTTTAAAAATTGAACAAGTTTTCTTGTCTTTATTTGTAAAAATTAGTTGAAATCATTAGTACTTTGTTTGCTATAAAGCTAATTTACAAAAATAAAGAAAACTTCTCCAAGGAAGGGCAGGAAGGAGGAAAGAAAAAAAATGAAATGTTTCTTTTTAGATTCTCAGTATATTTTCTATACTTTGTGAGTATTTCAGGCATAAATTACTAGCTATAGTACTTAAGTAAATAACATGTGCAACCAAACATGCCCTGCATGCGAGAGGAGATATTGAAATCTATTATAGTGTATATTAGAAGATTGATAACTCAAGTGAGGAATTCTTAACTGTGATAAATGCAAGCAATGGATACCAATATCTCCAATTTTCTTGAATTACAAAAAGTTAAGCCTCAACATAAACAGGAACATAAAAAAAGAGTATTATAAAAACATGTACATAGATGTAAAAAGGAAAAAAATATGTTTGAAAAAGACATAAGTGTGCAAAGATCGACTTATTTTATTTCAGGGTATCTAGCGATGCCATACTTAATTCCCGTATAAACCCGGTCTGTTTTGGCAAATTTAACAGTACATTCGGACCACCGTTTCTTCAATGTATTATATGCTAAATCCATTAGGTCGCTTATTCATTGCTCTGGGTTCATTGAACATTGCTAACATGGTTTCTCACAAAACCCGAAGTATATAATGGAATATTACTGAAATCAATGCAGATATCTGTGAAATATCCCGCTGTTATAACTAATTCCGAGTTATTTAAAAAAATTCCTGTACTTTTGAGGAATCCTAACTTCCCAAGTCGCTGGATACCCTGTTCTTTTTTCATTATGTAGCATATTTACAAAAATATTATTTACAATTATGCCTATTTTCTAAATTAAATCAGTCACATTATCACAATACAATTATGCTCAAAGATAGGTAAAGCAATTTAAATAGCCACAAAGTCTTATAAAAGTTGAATATTATTGAAAACTAATGTGTAGTAAGTTCACGATACCCTGGGACATACAATCTGATATCAAATAATTTACAAGAAGTCTTGTTCATCGATTTTCAATTTTAATCTACTTACTAGTGAGATTGCTTGAGAATTTGAGCCAATTTCATTTTTTTTTTATGAAAACTATGATATCTATATCATGCACTTATAATGCTTGTGTAATCAAATATGTTTGTGAAATCTGAAATATCATTGCTTTTTGTGATATTTGAGAAAAATTCTTAAATTTTGAAGCAACTTTAAGTTTCATATCACCAATCTTTGCAAACTAGCAATAGGTTTAATTTAGTGTTTCTGGTTCACCAAGGCCAATATCAATCTTATCTTTATATCTATATAAAGGTATTTTATTCAACCTAATGAAAATAGAAAAGGTTTATAAACTTTCAAGAAACATTACTTCTAATCTCGATCATTTTATTGGAATGACCAATAAACAGTAGAGTTGTATAATTGATTAGTTATTTATTAGGAATAACATTTTGCGAATAATATTCACTGGCAAAAAGGAGCTTGTTGAAAAGCGTACTCAGGATTAATGCAGAAAAATTGAAAAACAAAGTACCTAATTTGGTAAAAAGATCATTTAAATTGAAAAAAAAAAAAATAAATAAATCAAAACGAAATATCGCATAATAGCATACATTAAAACCAGACTCACCCTGATCATGTTCTATCCTTACGTGCCTCACGCAACTGTTCAGTCTAAAAGACAACGAAAAAATGTAATGGTCGTCGCTGCTGTCTCTGACAATAAACGATCCATCTGGTTCGTTTGATAATATTTTTTCCGCTGCTTCGCCGGATATGGGTCCCCAGTACCAACCATACTGTACAATATAAAAAAAAATATAAATTTTATTCGTTTGCAAATATCTGATCTATTATGTTACTAAATTGCTCAGGAGCAAATTTAACGAAATAGTTTAATGTACATCATATTTTTAATCCGATCATAATTCTTTGAAGACAATATCTTCATGAAGGAATCCAAAAAATGATAACGAAAGATAATTGATATCTGAACGTTTGCTTACGTCTTTGACTTTTTCAATGCTGGCAGCAAAGTCCATGCTGGTATCTTCAGCCGTTTCTTCGTCTTCTTTTGGTAGATGAACGGGCACTAGAGGTGATGGAGCCGGAGATTCAGGCTTTGGAACGATTGCTGCGAGGGCATCCTCAGCTTGTTCAACACCAGGTTGTTCGTTGGTTTTAGGCAGAGGGGGTAGCGCACGTTTAAAAAAAGGCAACTTTTGCACAGCTCCGTCAAGTTCGGTTGTAGTATTATTATTATTGGTATGTTGATCAGAGTCAATGCCTTCCTCTTCTTCTACTATATCACCTTGTACAATGCTATTTCTTTTACCTACAAAATGTTCAGGTGATCCAAGTCGCCTGAACCTAAAGATATTACAAAGAGTTTGTTTTAAATTTAGTGAAAAATTGCGTTGTGACTTCTTCATTTTCTCTCTTTCAGTATCAGACTTTTCTTTCTGTTGTTCGTCCTTGACTTTTTTATTTTTTATATTAGCAAAAGCATTCTTTTTATGCTTTCTAAAATTGGCATTGTTATTATTATTTTGAACTAGCCCGTTATTAGGTTTATTTGAAATTTGAATGTCCGTCGACGAGTCTGTATGGGGATTACTATATCTATTGTTATTATTTATACTAAGACCCTTTGGCGCTGCTAGATGTATAGGTGTTTGACTCGCAGGTATTTTATCACGTTTTATTTTATTTTCACTAGAATCACTGGAGCTTGAATACAAAGTTTGCAAATACTGACGAACTTCGTGTAGCGTCATATGAATAGGTTCACCAATATTGTGCGCTTGGCTATTGGAAGAATGAGACGGATGTCGACCCGAAGTCCCCGGCACACTATGGCGCTTACCATTAGCAGCTTCGTTGCAACAGACTTCGGTCAGCAGTCGTTGTGACTTAATAACATGCGTGATTGCTCGAGGTTTGCCACAGTATTGCCTAGCCTGTTGAATGTGTGCCTCCAATTCACTTTGTGAACTAGCAGATACATTTCTCCGTCTTTTCCTATGATGTCTATGCCTTTTAGGCCTTTGAGGAGTTCTAAGTTCGTGCAAAGGTCGCACCATGTCTATCGGCACAGTGTAAATATCAGAATCAAACGGCACGTTATACATATCACTTATTTCACTAGTAGTTAAAACATCGTGAGACATTGCCGATGTTATAAAACTACTGTCGTCTGCTTTGTGGTTTAATCCTGAGGTATTTAACGAATTGTGCGAGCTAGATAAACGGGAGGAGGATAAAGAACAGCGAGAATTTGGACGATTTAGTGTGCTGTATGGTGTTATAGCTACGGTTGTTTGACACGGCGGTGAATATGTGAATAAATCTGATGTCCAAAATAATCGTGAATTTTGTGCGTTTGTCGCCACTATCGGTACAGGATTTGATCCTGGTGCTATCCGGCCTTCTGGCCAAGATATTCTGCAGGATATGACTAGAGCTTCTTCCACAATAAGTTGCATCAACATTTCAGCCATTTTATCTACCCATCTTGGTGCTACAAGACGCGTCATACGTGCATAACAAAGAATCGGTGCGGCTGAAGAAACAGAGTCTGGCGGAGATGGACTGTCTTGAAATTCTGGAGGAGGTTTAATGGCCACATCGACAACCTCCACTTCTAATTTACCATCCATTTCTGCCCAGCCAGGTCCCTTCTTTAATGTGTTAAAATTTTCGCCACACATACCATCGGAATAATCAAACGAATCTTGAGACAAAGATTTACTTTCCACGTCGCTCTCTAGCATCTGTTGATCAAAGGAAAAGATATATGTATCTTTCTATTTGACAAAAAATAAAAAAACAACTTTCACCTTCCGAGATTCAATTTTATGCAATTTTTACCTCAATAGCAAGATGTGCTCGCACAGAATCACTGGATATCGAACCTCCAAGTCCACTGCTGCCCAGTTCACTCAGTGGCCCAGTGGCACTTAGCGAGCATGATGGCGGGGAGTCCATCTCACATTCCCTACACTTAATGCCAGTTGAAATATTTTCATAAAACGAACTATACTTTTTTCATAATCCCCTTCGCGCCCATATTGCCATCTGTAAATTTGGTAATAAATTACCTGACGTTAAGAGTCATAATCTTTTTTTTTATATTATAGATTTTATTCTAAATCAATTGACCGAAGAATCTCTAAAGTTGTTATAAATTTTTAGTTTAAAGCTTTGTCGCGAAGACTCGTAATAATAATTACTTGAAAATTTTAGAATTTCAATAAGCATTAGCAGTCCCTTTACAAATCGATGAGCTTTTACATATTCATTTATCATTTGCTTGAGGATAATTGACAATGATTTACAAGAGGAATTTAACTATCTTTGCTTACTTATTACGAAAATTATAATATT
Source organism: Macrophya alboannulata (assembly GCA_949628255.1). Classification (NCBI taxonomy): domain Eukaryota; kingdom Metazoa; phylum Arthropoda; class Insecta; order Hymenoptera; family Tenthredinidae; genus Macrophya; species Macrophya alboannulata. The sequence continues at coordinate 39,331,787 of OX451207.1, read as the reverse complement.
TACAAGATTTACCATTTCTACAAAACGTAGAGACTCAGTTTTTGTAACTCCAAGTGACGGGCATGGCAAGATAGAAGCCCTTTTATTTTCACATCTGGAAATCCAACGGTACCAATTGCATGCGCCATGAGGATCTAAAAATCGTATTTTTAAACAACGATGAATAACCAAGAATTGCTCATTTTCTTCTGATTTCTAAGATAGATATAAAGCTATTTTATATCAGATTATTATTTGACGTTTACTACTGTGTTATGTTATGCTAATATTTTATAAAACAAGTTCACTAGTTCCAGTAGGCGAGGTGGACTGATCCAGAATTAAAATGAAATCATTATTTAAATAATATTATGAGAAATATGGTTAATTCAATTAATATTTATCTGCGAGTAGATTTATTCATTGTATAGACTACGTCATGGTGACTCACTTGTGGTTGATTGTAACATAAAGTATTATCCCAGTAGAATAACAAGAGAGAAAATAAAAAGAATTGGAATGGATTTGCTGAATTTAGAAAACTGCAGACCAACCCACACACTTTATAATTAACCACGTAACTTCAATCCATCTTCAGTAAGACGTGAAATATATATATGTATATAGTTTTTTTTTTTTTCTTTTATTTTAGTTACACTTTAAGTACATAATGAAAGTCTACGATTAATATAACGTCACCGGCCAACGCCACAGCCCTGACCGTTCTGACCTCTGACTCTGACAGATATCGCGTATTGCCAGTAATTAAAACATATCCGCTAAAAAGGGGCATGCCTTATTTTAAAATAATGAGTTTAATATCCCGGCGCGGTCGATGTTTGCGGTTGAGATAGTACGCAGAATTTGACGTTTCATAATGAAAAGAAAAAGAAAAAAAGAAAAAAAAAAACAGTACGTACCTCTATCATATGCCCTGCGAGCATTATTCGTATCAAATAGAATTCCTTGTTGTATAGAAAAGTTAGAAAATTGTTTCCGCTCGCAACATCTCGTTCAACCACGGCCACAAATCAATATTTAAAAGACAACGCAGAATCCTCACATACCACTTACTCCATGTTGGTTTTGTTCCCCCGTTCCTCCTGTCCGGCGACTGAACAGTGAACTGCCGCTGCCATACCTTCCTCTCCGTACCGTACCGCGGTCAGCGGGGGTGGGATATGGAGTTACAGGTATACGCATCATGGCATACGCAGGTATATGTTATAGTACGAGCTTGGTACGGACGACGTACGGACGTACGAGCTTGTAGTAAAGTGATGGTGCTGCGTGTACCATGCTTTCGAGCGCGTAGAATACAATCAATCAATGGGTCGGTATCGCTACGATTGCTGGGAATAAACGACTCGTATTTAATCACGGACCCAGTTTTGATCAATTTATTTTAAATTCGTTCTGATTCTGGATGTAAATTCCGTAATTTTTATTAAACAAATTCTTCTTTAGAATAATTTGATGGATCGAAAATAGAAAAAAAAAAAAAATTATAAGAGAATGTTTTCAAGGAATATATTGATATTCGAAAATTTCAAATCTTGAAATCGGACAATTAAAAAAAAAAAACACTTTTTTGAAATATTAAGATTTTTACAAGATTCTCCTCGTCCGCCGTGATTATCGACGTTCAAAGAAAATTCACGGTTCTGAAATTACTGCAGTTATTTGAAAATAGTCTGTTTTTGAAAATATGGAAAATTTACGAAATTCACATCGCTGTCAGTATTAATGAAATTTGTTACGGGCAAAGTATGTCATTGTATCTATTTTGATAAAGTCAAATATTTTAACGAAAAAAATTATTAATAAAATCACCGAGGGTGAGGCGTTCGGCGAATAGCTTAAACGAGATGAAATCCTCCATACAAGGATATATTACATGTAGAGAGACTCCCGGTTTAATCTCCCTAGGCGATTAATTCCACAACGAACGAGTCTGATAAAAATTCGCGGAAAAGTTCCTCGGTGTATAAAAATGAACAAATGACGGCTGAAGCGATTTATTTTCGGATTTTAATTTCATTCCAAATGTATCGGTCGTATTTCGAATGATACGTATCTTAAGCTTGTATTTTGCAATTCCTATAAAATGGAATTGTTGACAATGTATTTCTGTTCTAAAACGTCGACTAAACTAAAGTCGTAGACGAACTAAAGTCGACTTATATTTAGCCATGCAGTACCTGGTTAATATCAAGGTACCGTTATAAGGGTCGCTCAAAAATTTTGAAAACCCGATTATTTGGCCCCCCTTTCCATCCTTCTGCATCAGTTATAAAAGTTGCAGAATCATAGCTTCCGCTAAGCATCTAGTATATAATACAAATACGATTCAAGTATGAGGTAATTTTTGCGATCATCTAACCGAGGTACCAAATTATACCAAGAAGATGTAGTCTACGTGACACGGACTATTTTTCTGGTACACTTTGGTATCCATAATATGTACCAGAGCCTCGCAAGAAATTCCTATACATACTACATATATCTATCCATACAAGTCAAGTGTTGCCTCTTGAATGACGATTCAACCGTTTAACAGCCGGGAGTGTATTGATCTACGCTAGGCGAGAAACGTGTGACGTGTAACGAAGCTTCGACAGGTTGCTGCGGCGGCTGCGCGCCCGATAATGACGCACACGTTGTTTCCGAGGTTGCGACTTAGGATTCGCGCATGCTCACGTCGGCCTACATTGATAGGTGTTACAATCTGATCTCTATGCTATGTAGGTACGGATAGGTATGTACCGGACTCCCAGCATCTTTGGCCTTGACGTTCCCGCCGCGCCGGGACGTAGACTAGTAGCCAGTAGGCGAGTTTTTAGAGTCTCAGCTAGACGCGGATCTCTATTTATGTAATTCTATCTGTTTGTATGTTAGAAAAGCACGAGGGAGTCGTTCTATGTTCCTTCACTAGTAATTATTACACTGTGAAAAACCGTCTAAAATACGAATCCAACGTCAACGTCGAACGACTGTAAGTTTCGCGCCAATAATTGTACGTGTATTGATGTAGTATCAAAAACAAAAAAAAAAAAATCCGCTTCTTCTAATTCTAAAAACTTGGCGTAAAATATCCTACTAATCAGTTTTTTTTTTCTACTACGTTATTAACCCCTGAGAGGTACACTGACCCATAATGGGTCGACCAAAATTCTTCAGGTAAGAATTTATTGCACAAAGGGAACGGAACCTTGGGGTTTCTATCGTCCCTCGAAAAATCTGTTAGACAGTTAGAAAACACTCTGCGTAGCCACTTTCGTTAGTTTCGGAGTAACCTTCGGGTAGTGAATACATCTGTATTTTTCGTTTACCCAATTTGGGACAGCTTGTACGAGTATCGTGAAGATTTTTATTTTCACCAAATTAATTATTTTCTTTTCTTATCAACTTCCGAATTGAGCTGACTAATTGAAACTGTGAGTATGGATTGTGTACAGATATTTGTATTCAAAAACAGTTATAAGAATACAGATTTTAGGCATATAGTTATAAACGAATGTATTGTCGTATGGATGCAGTGAATGTCATAAGCCAATGTGTTCATCGCACAAATGTTCACTTTGTGTAGAGTATACTAAGCAGTTTTGCAATGAAAAAGTATTTTTTAATGTTAATTTTTCCCCTCACTATGTGTTAAACCACCTAAACATTCATATTTCACCTATCCGGAAAAGCTCCTATTATCCAAATTCCTCTTACGAGAAAAAAATCGCAGATTTCGAAATAATTAAAAATCAATGATACCACGTGAAAGAGCACACTTTGAGCTATAAGAACTTGAAATTTGCATCTCGATATCTGCAATAGCATCAGAGATATATATAATTAAGCAAAAAGGCACAAGAAGTCGACGTTTGTTCATTCAAGGCTTCGTGTTGGTCATAAAAAATGAGAAAATTTGAAAAGTAACTACACATTTTATAAAACTACGAATCAAGCCCTTTATTCTGAACGAAAAAAAAAAACTACGATCATTACAAGCGTCACAATTCTTATTTTTCAAGGGTTAACAACTAACGTTATTTATTTAGGTATATTTATACATACTTATATCTATACGTTACGTATTTAAATAGCAATATTATCTATATAGATCTGAATACATACAAACTGCTTTTGAATGTAATATACCGCATAATTAGTATAATCTGATACGATGGATGGGTACCGTTCTAATACCGTACAATTACTTTCAGTTTATGTTTATAGGTATAACCTTATATACAGTTCGAGGCAGCGATGCACACTGCAGTCGAGTGCTGACGATAACTGACCTCGGTTTGCTTAGGATATTGGAATATAGAAATAATCACGTGACGTTCGGAAGACAAGCTGTTTGATTCTTGATAATTAGAAAAAAAAAAAAAAAAAAAAAACTATTAAATTATATATAGAACAATTGAACACTGCAGCAATGTATCTACAATTATTTGCCGATTTTCTGAGCGTCATCACAATATTGATGTGCTTGGTACAGAAGGTTCCGCAAATTATGAATTTGCACAAAATAAAATCGGCTGCGGGAATCTCACTTCTAGGATTATTCTTGGAACTTACAAGGTACGCAAGCTGCATATACATATTTATTAATTAGTATGAAATAGCTGAAAGTTTTAACGGGGGTCAATTAATTATTACGATATATATATTCCACACACTTAATTTTGAATTCTTTGAAGCAAAGTGTTTTGTCCGCAAAAGTATATTGAATCTTATGGCCAATAATAGTATGACATTTAGGTATAAGGATTACCGTGTTTCGGATTAACTATATTCAATGTTCTCACTGAAATTGTTTATTTTTAGCTATACTGTGATGACCAGCTACAATTACACGAATGGATATTCAGTTCTGTCTTATTTGGAGTATCCAGTTATCCTGGTACAAGAATTCGTCCTTATATATCTCGTCTTATTGTACCTGGGCCTCGTTAACACCGGCTCGGTCTTGCTCGCTGTTCTTTACTTCTCTCTTTTCGGCTGTTTTTTGACGCAAATCATACCGAAGACTGTTCTCACGATTTTAGCGGTTGGTATATATGTATAAGCTGCAGCAATATATAAACTGATAAAATATGTTAAAAATATGTATTGCTCTGATAATTTTACTATCTCGTAGGATAACGATGAATTTTTAAATTTCAAAAACCAAAGGAAGAAAAAAAAAATAATTACTTTTTCGTAACCCTGAGATCTTATTTTCTAGCCGATGTGCACGCCAATTTCTGCATCAAGTAAAATAGCACAATTGGCAGCTATATTACGTGCGAAAAATTCCGAATCCATTTCTATTCTCACTTGGGTTATTTCCACACTGACAAATCTGAGTAAGTTATATATTTCGAAAAATTGAACCTATATGTATTTCTTCGAGAAAATTTGGAAGACTATTTATATTCAATGTCTCGAAATTTACCTATTGTACTTCTTCTCATATACAGAGTGAGTTTTTTTTTAAGTGTTATAAGCGAATATCTCGGGAACGATTATTGTTGAAAAAGTTCTGAAAGAATAGTTCTTCAAGATTCTTCGCATGACGTTATGTAATTCTTGTCTCTTGCAATTTTTTTCGAAACTTGATAGTTTAGAGGTGAAAAGTTCTCAAAAGTTAAAAAATCTCTGGGTTTCTAGCTGAATATCATAAAAAAAAAATTGGTGTCTCACGAAAAATCGTTTCATACGAGAGTCGTTTGATTTTTCAAGTGGAACAAAATTACGTAATAAAAAAATATAGGTTCACATTTGAAAAAACAAAACTTGACCTTGATATACTTGAGGTGCCTTGATCGATTGAAATTTCATACGGCTCAGATAAAGTCCCCCTTCGTGCCGTCAATTTTTATTATATTAGTTTTGTTCAATACCTCGAACCGTTCTCGAGATATTCGCTTGTAATACACATTCGTATATGAACACCGAACGAATTAGTATAACTATATGCAAAAAAAAATAAAAAAAAAACGAATTCCAATTACGGTGATAAGCCCTAACGTTTCTCCTAGAATAACATCGCGAAATTAGTAGTACCAAAGTTAATGAAAAAAAAAAGAGCAATAATAAAAATAAATTTTCTTGTCTTTTTTGTTTTACAGCAAGAGTGTTCACGATATGGATGGATTCGGCTGACCTCGTATTATTGAGCAACTTTATTATCTCAGTTTCGTTGAGCGGCAGCATCATGTTATCTGCGATTTATTTTAAACGACATGTTAAACACGAATAATTTATTTTCAACTTTTGATTGAGAGCTGTGATATATATATGTATGCCTAACCTGATTATGTACAGCCTAATGTCCAATCGAAATCTTTGGTTGAACAGATATTGTTATTTTTATCTGAAAATCGCGTGATATCAGAAAGATTCTTCATTTATCCATATGGATTTGCGATAAATGTGTTATTCTTGGATTTATTTCAAACTGTATACGTATATTGAACAATATTTTGGCAGCTGTATTTTTTTTCTTTGTTTTTTACTAATTTAAGACTGATTTATCGATAGATATACAGTCTGCATGTATATTATATTATATACCCAGATGTAAAATATAGTTTAAGACGATTTCAAATTTTTCTAAAAATCTAAGAATTCGACGTATTGTATGAAGACAGATTATATGTATAAAGACAGATTTTAAATATAACAAATGTTCTAAAAATGTGACAATTCCTACTCATTTCATAACAGTTTTTGATTTTTTTTTTTCACGCAATTGAATAAGCTGCAATAAAAAGTTATCGGAAAGAAATCGGAGATTATTCCTCAAGAATCTTTGCATGAAATTACTCACTTTTTGTCTCTTAAAATTTTTCTTCAAACTTCATAGTTTAGAGGCGAGATTTTCTCACAAGTTCAAAAATCTCTGATTGTTCAGCTGAATATCATAAAAAATTGATGTCTGACAAAAAAATGTTTCATACAAAAGTAGCTTCATTTTTCAAGTGGAACAAAATTACGTAATGAAAAACATGGGTTTGTATTTGAAAAAACGAAGTTGACCTTCCCCTGACCTCAGCGGCGCCTCCACTGAAAAATCCAATAACACCAACTTTTTTCCCCTTCCAAACCTTGCAACTTTTGTAAGGGTTAATTTTCGCTACGAACCATGCCTCAGGAGTTATTCGCGTGGATAGATTAAAATGGCCTACCCGGTATAAGTGATAATTATAATTTATTATGATAAATCCTGAAAGACTTTAATCATGTGGCGTTTGATGCCATTCACTTAAAATTCAAGCCATCCTCTTTACTGCGGACGTTCGTGGACTGTGCCCACGTCTTGACGGAATAGATAATTAATATAGGACCGATTACGATATGAAACATCCTCATATTTTATCACTGCGTGCAGAGACTCATTTGCCACAAGCGTATGGAAGAATAAATTCGAAATAATCGCAAAGAAGTGATACGATTCTTATTTCAAGTTTTTACTTGTTCCAAGCGTTTCCAAAATGAAAAAAAAAATAAATGAATAGAAAGAAATCCGTAAATCTGTTGAACAGTTTCACACGGGCTTCTTTCATTACCGTAGATTCGATTGGAATTCAAGATTTGAAAAAAAAAAAAAAAAAAAATTATGAAATTTGCCCGCAAGTCTAACTTATCTGCAGAATATAATCTGGCGTACTTCCGGGAAGGACCGAATCGCACTAAACGTTCATTATACATACATACAACGGAATTCTAGTCCTCTCACAGACAAAACTAGTATACATATGCATCGCGGTCAATATATGTATATAGTATTTTTGTACACATATATACTCGTCTGCAGTATACCACAGAGGCACACGTGTTTGGAGTGCATGGGAACGATCTGCAGCGGCGAGCAAGTTCTCTGAAAAGAAGCGCTGGTGCTGCGGAGGACACGGTGCCACACATCTGGCAGACAGCCTCATAGGCATATTTCGGCTCTCACGCGTCTAACGTCGCTCTAAAAATTCGGCGTTTCCAATCGAAGCTGCATCGACGAAACGTTAATTTCTCCCAATTCCACTTAAATAAATACGGAATTCATTGTAAACGTATACACAAATTTCTACTTCATTTTCGATCAATTTAATCAGCATATTCAATTCCGCGTACACCGATTCTAGAATGGAAAGAATTAATTATTATGACACTTTAACTCTTCGTTCAAGTATATTATCTTACCGATAGCATAGGCTGACCGTAGAACCGATCCCCGTATACCCATAGTTGCTCCGTGCGATGGCCAAGCCCGTTACACAATGGAGAAAAATGAGTAATAAGAAACAAGGAATGGCACTGTCATTCGTTGAGCGGGGTTAATCGCCAGTGATTCTTATTGAAACACGCGGCATAAATATTTGGTTTTCTTATTTTTCATTGTCTTTTCGCATCAGCTGTGATAATTAGTTCGACGTTCCATTGAAAAATGAAACGACTGCCCGGAAAAACTGCAATATTTGATAGCTATGAAACGATTATGAAATTCGGTCATTCCGAAGCCTCTATCGCTCGTCGTAATCGCATGTTCATAATGAAATCTGAATATGAATTTTTATTATATCGGCGGAAGTTCGCTGCCCTGTATATTCATAACGGAGATTTCGTACTAAACGTTGTTTAGCATACGCAGGGTTATTGCTCTCCTCCAAAGTACCGAAGTCTGCTAATTTAATAAGCTCTTCAGCCGGTGCTTGAAAGCGTGAAGTAGATATATGTCAGCGATGCAGCCAGGACCGGACGGCCGCACACGGAGAAAATAAACGATCAAATATTAATTCTACCATTTCAGCGATTTTATATATGAATTGTATATTTTCTTTCAATCAGATTCCTTTTTTCCAATGATTCGACATCGGCGGATCTGGATTATAGAATATAGACAAGTTTTCTTATCTTTATCTCATATTCTCCGATATTATATTTCACGGAGGAAATTGTGGGTCCTACTACGTATACCCTTTTCTTCATTTTCTAATAAAGACATAGCCAAGTTGCGAAGATAGTGTAAAGCGGGAGCCGGGGTTCGTTATGGCGTCTAAAATGTTAAAGGCCGGAATTTACTGCCATGTGTTCTGTCCGACGAGAAACAGCTTCCTGCAGCATCCCCACCCCCAAGAAACCCCCGATGACCGTCAGCGAGTCAGTCCGTGCCGAGCCGTCGCCTTGGCTCGATCTCGGCGATATTTTCTGAAGCGATTTTTTCTCAATATAGGCAATATTCGGAGGATAGAAAATAGCCGCGAAAGGCAAAAAAAAAAGTGATAGTAAAAATAGAGAGGAGAGAGACGAAGAGGCGATTTAACCAGCCGCGAATATTAATCGGATAAAACGTATCGCACTTGCTTATAGTAAATTGAGCCTGAATCAGATTAAAAAAAGGCTCCGAAATGCTCGAGTGGCAGAGCTTCGTCCTGCTACTTGTGGCAACTCTGACCCAGGGCGAAATCCTAACACCACCGTATTTCAACTTGGCGGAAGGCCGGGAAATAAGTGCATCGGCAACATGCGGTGTCGATACTCCGGGAAGAGAATTGTATTGTAAACTGGTTGGTGCGAACGCGGATCAGGACGAAGACATTAACTTAATCCAAGGCCAGGTAAGCGATGATTTTTTTTTTTCTTGTTTTAATCCTAATTTCTACTTCGAAATCTACAGCATATTATATCGTCATTTTTTAGAAACCTCCGCGCGAGATCTGCAATATAAATTATCAACAAAATTTGAATGATAACAGAAATGAAATTGAGAAATGAAAAAAAAAAATAGATTTTTAGATGTACAGGAATAGATATAATAGTATAATAAGCACTCTTGTCTTATAAATCCAGCAATAATCAGTTCAAAATTTCGACATCGTACGCGATACGATTATAATGCTGCAGTATACGTGTGTATGTAGCTATAGGATTCCAGTCCTCCCTTTGGGCTATCAGAAATAAACTTATTCCCCGCCGGCATGGAACCGCTGCAGCGAACCTAAATTTCCATGTCTAAATTAAGTCTCATGGTGCAAGAACTGCAGTTTTGAAACTGAACTCTGCCCTAGGCATCGCATCGTTATTATAGGGCGAGCGATCTATATACATTATAGTATACGAGTCGACGAGAGCCGCAGATCATTCATTCCCACTATCAGTTTTAGATTATAATGAACGAAATACGTTATTTAATATCTACTCAGAATTTTAGCGAGATTATTTCTGTGCCTTTGAATACGATAATTAAATTATACGTATTATGGGATGGGATTATAATATGCATAGAAGTTATAGACAGAGCTTTTCCTCCGTTTTTACGAATTTGAAAGATATTAGTGCTAGTGATTCAACATTTTCAAATATACTTAATCCATAAAGATAATCTGCGGTATTCTTCTATAAGTAAGGTCTTAAGGCATTGAAAACTCGACAATCGTTAGGCTGCAGTACCGAAGATCTTTCATAGAGCCTGAATGAGGATTGAAGCCTGTTCGAAATTTCAAATTTTGAGCTAACAATAAGCTGCTTAAAGACTATTAGAAATATGTAGATAGTTTCAATATACGAAATACTCCGAAATTTTAGGGAATGTTACCAGGGATCTAAAAACTGAATGCGTTTCTAATGCAGATCTGAAAATCATTACGAAATTAAAAAAAAAAAAAAAAAAAAAAACAAGTTTCGAAGTTTCGGTATGAAAAATAATTTATTTTCCATTTTTTCCTCCTCATTATTATACTTCTAATCGTAAGCTTCGCGACGCCCCCGGACGATAAATCTCGTAATAGAGTTGAAAAACCGCGGAGACTTCAACCTTCGAGAAAAAACAGCGAAGAAACATATCAAAAAATGAAAATCGTTTATAAAAAATGAAATTATATAATCCGTCGTCTCATCGATCAATCAAAAGTTTGTATACCTCATAAGACTCGAATTCCCCGCACGTAACCGTGATACACCTTTGCCTTTGAATTAAATTGGATAATATCTAGTCTCGGTTTTTATATTACCTCAAAGGTGCTTTTGCATTAGCCTTTGTCTCGCTTCTGTATTCCCTTCGTATCTAGACGTACGCGCGGCGATCGGACGGTATGTAGGTATGTAGGAAAGAAATCAGAGATTATTCCTCAAGAATCTTTGCATGAAATTACTCACTTTTTGTCTCTTAAAATTTTTCTTCAAACTTCATAGTTTAGAGGCGAGATTTTCTCACAAGTTCAAAAATCTCTGATCGTTCAGCTGAATATCATAAAAAATTGATGTCTGACAAAAAAATGTTTCATACAAAAGTAGCTTCATTTTTCAAGTGGAACAAAATTACGTAATGAAAAACATGGGTTTCTTTTTGAAAAAACGAAGTTGACCTTCCCCTGACCTCAGCGGCGCCTCCACTGAAAAATCCAATAACACCAACTTTTTTCCCCTTCCAAACCTTGCAACTTTTGTTATTACCTCAAAGGTGCTTTTGCATTAGCCTTTGTCTCGCTCCTGTATTCCCTTCGTATCTAGACGTACGCGCGGCGATCGGACGGTATGTAGGTAGTTATACCTAGTTATACCCACGTCTGGCGATTCGAGCCATATCGAAAAGAAACATAACTTGCAGAGATGCGGGTATAAGCTATATACGTACGACTGACCGCAGTGCAGCGACTTGGGTCGAGTATAGCTACAGATATACGTACCTATATAGGTACATAACTACACACGTATGCAGGAGAGAAGAATTTCTTTTATAGATAGAAATATCTATTTTATTTTTCAATTTTATTTTAGTTCGATCAAATTTGGTTACCGTATATATATATATATTTTTTTTTTTTTTTAAGAATCACCCATACATATGTATACGATTAAATTTACCAAAGCGATTTCTATATCTAGCTGCGTTTAGGTAATCTGTGAAAAGGGTGAAATTCGTGGGCTACAACTTGCAGGGGACAGAGACGTCAGACCGTCAGACGAGTGATAATTGTAGAGATAGAATTGACCCCTTGATAACGAAGTATCACCCGGCCAAGTTAGATAATTTTCAATCCCAAATTTACTCAAATATACCACAAGTCCTGTACCTATATATTGGGTATAATATATCCGCCATATAATTTCATAAGAATTTTACTTTCGATGAGTTTTTGATCGAGCCTCAAATTTTGATCAATATCTCTTCCGTAATTAATTATAACGCAAAAAATCGGCGATGATTAAGATTCGATTGAAAGTTATTGCTCTCTAGAATTTTTGGGTCCTGTTTTCCGAGTTTAAAATTTGAATTATAGCCAAATTTTTAATGCACTCCCGAGGAATTCTAGTTTTCAGAAGAATAATCATCATGCTTTACAGCAAACACAGAGCTTAATTTTTCTGTCTGTTGATCACGTCCTTATCGTTCATACTTTTCGTCAGGTATGCGACTACTGCGACCCAGACGATCCCCAGAAAAGACATCCTCCGGAGTATGCCGTAGATGGGATGCAAACTTGGTGGCAATCGCCACCGTTATCTCGTGGAATGAAATACAACGAAGTTAATCTTACGATCAATTTGGGACAGGTAATTATACGAACTAATCTTATATCTGTAATATATACCTCGGACTACATATATACGAATATGTAAAACTTTATCGGGCTATTTAATTCCGTCCTATATTTATATGTAGTTCCATCAGTTACATATAGCTAATTCATTATATATACTTACTTAGTTAAGAGAGTACTGGGAATCACTTTTATAGATAACCATTGACCTGTCTCGTCTTAACCGTCAATGATCTTTCCGTGGCCCGTGTTTGAAATAAAACGCGATCCAGCTACGAACATACAGTCGTTCTTTGTCCGAGAGCTGGTATATGTGAGAGCAGTTATTGCTGATGCTGTATAATCTGTATGAATGTAGATAAAGTGTAGATATGTATATACATTATATATCTAGATGATATTCACGGAAGGAGATAATTTCTTTCAGATCGATGAATATTAATATTTATTATATTAATTTATTTATTCGACTTTCGATGCTGCAACTTATATTTCATACCCTTATTACTCGTAGAATAACTTCGGGTTTATCGACGTGTGTAGGCGTCATCATGTGGAATGGGAAGCGCATTATCTTGCGACCGTTTCCTTTCCCGATAAAAATGATATCCGGACTAACAATTCTTTGCCCAAGTACAAACGTATATACCTAATCATCAAAAGGATTCTCAATTGAAAATAAATATCTGTCCGGTCAAAGGGCGATTCGTATGTTTTAAATAGGACAGAATTATTTTTTGTTGTACTGTATAAAATTAATTTTTTTTGTATAGAAAGTTTCAATTTATGCAAATTTGGTATATGAATCGTTGAATATCGACGCGAAATTATAGCTTCACTACGAAATTATAACACTGGTAATTTTGTCATTTAATATTTCGTAGGAATTTCATGTCGCATACGTCTTTATCCGTATGGGAAATTCACCCCGTCCGGGGCTATGGGCACTCGAGAAATCCAAAGATTATGGTAAAACCTGGTCACCCTGGCAGTACTTTTCCGATTCTGCAAGCGATTGTCTGACATATTTCGGGGTTGACAGTCATAAGCAAATAAGCAGAGATGACAGTGTGATATGTACCACCGATTTTTCAAAGCTTGTCCCATTGGAAGGTGGAGAAGTAGCCTTTTCAACTGTAAATGATCGACCGTCTGCCGCCCATTACTTCAATTCTACACTGTTACAAGAATGGACCAGAGCCACTAATGTCAGATTTCGTTTCTTGAGAACGAAAAATTTACTCGGACATTTGATGTCCGTTGCTCGACAGGACCCAACAGTCACCAGACGTGTGAGTATTACGAAATTTACGTGATTTTTTTTGATGTTCGAATTGGTATCAAGGATAAAAAAATTGTTACGAACCATAAATCCGTAAGGGATTTAAGATCTGATGAATCTGGTAGGATAATTCAATGAAAATATTTTTAGATCCTGTTCATCTTCATTCAAGTTTTTTTTTTCTTTTTTTTCTTTTACGAGACTGCACTTAATTGTAATCGATAATAACAGAAATTCACTATAACTACATTATGCAGAGTATCATTGAGATGTTTTTTATTGAATTTTTAGTACTTCTACTCCATCAAAGACATCAGTATCGGTGGACGTTGTATGTGCAATGGGCATGCGGACACTTGCGACGTACAAGATCTCAACAATTCCAATAAACTTCTCTGCAGATGCCACCATAATACCTGCGGGCCACAGTGTGCAACGTGTTGTAAAGGTTTTGAGCAGAAAAAATGGCAACAGTCGACAGCATTCAAGAAATTCACTTGCGAGCGTGAGTCATATTTTTCAAATCGTTTACATTACATAAAAATTAGATATTTCACGGCGAGATCAGACAATTATTCGAAGGCAATAAAATTGCACAATATTCCTTGAGAATAGACAGAAATTCTAAGCCCATTTCGAATATGGGTTTTCACAAATTGGATCGAGCGAGTTATTTTTCATTTTATAAATAAATTTTCGACAGAATTTTTCAAACTCTGAAAATTCTTATGGGAATATTTGTGCATAATTCACTCATAAATCGCTAATAATTAATCACAAATTAATAAGAAATTTGTTCAATAGCCTGTAACTGTTTTGGTCACTCCGACGAGTGCAAATACGATCCTGCAACCGATGAAAAGCATTTGTCGTTGGATATCCATGGCAACTACGAAGGCGGTGGTGTTTGCCAGAATTGTAAACACAATACGGAGGGTATCAATTGTAACCACTGTCAATCGCGCTTCTACAAACCATTCAACAAACCTCTTAATGCAACCGATGTGTGTCAGCGTGAGTAAATCGATGATCAACTTAACGACATATTCCAAATAAATCAAACGAATGAATCGTAAAATTTTATGAAATTCATTCATATTCATTAATGTTTTTATTACCAGAAGATTACATAGGATTCAGTCAAATATTACATAGATACTATGTGTGTAATCAAAATTTCATAGGTATACATATATTTTTTTTTTTAGCTTGCAATTGCGATTTGGCCTTTTCAACTGGAAACTGCGCCGAAGGTACGGGGAAGTGCGAATGTCGTCCCGAGTTTACGCCCCCCGATTGCACCGATTGCAGTTATGGATACTTTGGCTATCCAAATTGTCGACCGTGCGAATGTCATCTTAAAGGAACGGAGGGATATCACTGTGAGGCAACTGATGGGCATTGCCCGTGCAAAGAAAACTATGCAGGACACTATTGTAATCTTTGCGCTGAAGGGTATTACAACTTTCCCGACTGTCTACGTGAGTATAAATCTTTATACTTTTAATCGTGCCGATTATTTCAGTCGATTTTTACCTCATAACGTCGATGCGATACGATCGATTTCAAGATCTTCTTCAATTGACATGCGATATCTCTTTTCAGCCTGCGAATGTAATTCCTTGGGTTCGTTGAACGGAGTTTGCGATGTAACGACCGGAAATTGTACTTGCAAAAATAATTACGCTGGTAGGACGTGCGATGTTTGTGAAAACGGATATTTCAGCTATCCGCATTGTAGATACTGCGACTGTGACACCCACGGCACCGAGGTTGAAATTTGTAACAATACAGACGGGAGATGCTTGTGTAAAGAAGGCTACAGTGGAGCTCGATGTGATAAATGCATCAGCGGATACTTCGGATATCCTAACTGCGAACCATGCAACTGCAGCAGCGTTGGCTCCACATCCGCAAGTTGTGATCACAAAGGGAAGTGCTCATGTCTTCTTAACTTCGCTGGTAAAACTTGCGATCAATGTAGCCCTGGTTATTATAAATATCCAGAGTGTTTGTCTTGTAACTGTGATAAACATGGTGCAATTGGAGTCTCTTGTGACGGAGAAGGGAAATGCCAGTGTCGGGAAAACTTCGATGGTTTCACATGTGATAAATGCAAAGAAGGCTTTTACAACTTCCCAGTTTGCGAAGGATGCAATTGTGATCCGGCCGGTATCATAGAAACGTTCCAAGGCTGCGGATCATTGCCTGAAGGAGAGCTTTGCCAGTGTAAAGAACGGGTCGAGGGTAGAATCTGCAACGAGTGCAAACCATTATTCTGGAATTTGCAGGCAAGAAACCCGCAAGGATGCGAAGAGTGTAGTTGTAACATTGCTGGTGTTATTGGAGGAATCAGAGTATGCGATGTTAAATCTGGCCAATGTATTTGTAAGACATCTGTAACGGGAAGAGGATGTACACATTGCGATGACGGCATGTACAATTTGCAAGAAAGTAACTTGTTCGGATGCGATAATTGCGCCTGTGACATTGGCGGATCTGTAAACGCAATTTGCGACAAGCTATCCGGGCAATGTCAATGCCGTCCTCGAGTGACGGGACTCACATGTAACGAACCGCTACAAGCTCACTACTTTCCAACCTTGCATCAATATCAATACGAAGTTGAAGACGCTAGAACACCGAGCAACAGTCCGGTGCGTTACGGTTTTGCAGAGGATCTCTTTCCCGAGTACAGTTGGAAAGGATACGCTGTTTTTTCTTCTCTTCAAGACGAAATCATACAGGATGTAAACATTCAAAAGTCAACGCTTTATCGTATGATTTTACGCTACGTAAATCCAAATCCTGATCCCATTATTGGACGTGTAAGAATCACTCCGGACAGTCCATCCGATACGGAACAAGAGTTCACAGTTCTTTTTAAACCGACTAAAAGACCGATGTTTGTGACAGTTGCCGGTTCTTCAGGGACAATTCCATCGCCTCTAGTGATGAATCCTGGTCATTGGAACATCAGTATTTTAATAAAAAAAAGCTTATTCCTTGATTACTTTGTTCTTCTACCAGCTGCATATTACGAAGCTACGATACTTACTCAGGAAGTGAAGCTGCCTTGTGAAATAGGGTATATGGGACTGTGCAGACATTATCATTACCCGAACTTGAAATTATTCGATGCTGTACATGGAGAAGGGGGATTTGTGGTTGAGGACAACAAAAGACAACGACCTAACGAAACCTTTAACGATCGTGATATTCTTAACGGGCTTGGGGTATCATTGATTAACGATAATCAAAGGGAAATAAATTTCGATTTACAAATATCTAGATCCGGAATTCACGTTTTAATTGTAACTTACGTAACATCAACTTCGGATATTCGAACAGCTACCATATCAGTTAAAGCCAATTCCCATGTGGGAAAAGTAACGGTTTATCCATGCAGATACACCACTCCGTGCAGACAAGTTGTTACAGATAAATATGGAAAAGTAGCTGCTCTAGATTTCCCATCGCATTATGTCAGGCTCACTTTAACTGCCGAACCATACACGAGTACCGCGATCATATCCATCGTCGCAATTCCCTACGATCAATGGTCCTTGGACTATATTAAACCGAAATCCGTTTGTGTTCGTAAAAATGGAAAGTGTGTACAAGGAATTTTCCCTGACGCTGCGGATGCGAAAAAAATTGAGTTCGAAATCGACAACGAGATTTTGGAAACGGGTAGTAAGCCTCCTGGCATTTATGACAACACAACGAAATTGATTTATCTGAATGAAGAAAATATGATTGATATTAAAGCAAAAGTACCTCAACCTGGTCAATACATATTTGTTGTACAATATTTTCAACCGGATAATCCAGAATTTGAGTTAGATGTATTAGTCCAAAACGGGAAATTTTACGAGGCCAAATTACCTGTATCACATTGTCCAAGCAATAGTGGCTGTCGCAGCATCGTACGCCAATCTGATGGTGAAACTAAATTTGATTTGATAGAAAACTTTGTTATTTCATTCGAGAAGCGAGCTGGAACCAGCGTCTGGCTGGACTACATCTTAGTCATGCCGGCCGGACCACGCGCCGAAGAAATATTGAACAAAATTCAATTTGATCAAACGAAAGAATTCATAAAGAAATGTGGTAATAATCATTTTCATATCAACATCACGGATGAAGGCTTTTGTCGAGACTCAGTCTTCTCACTGACAGCAGACTACAACAACGGCGCACAGCCGTGTGATTGCAATATCGAAGGAACAACAAGTTTGGAGTGTGAGAAGTTCGGCGGTCAATGTCCTTGCAGACCGAATGTCATCGGCAGACAGTGCCAAATTTGTAAAACTGGCTTTTATGGTTTCCCTAACTGCAAGCCGTGCAATTGTCCTAGTACCGCAAATTGCGCACCTGAGACTGGCGAGTGTATATGTCCACCTAATGTAAGCGGAGAACGTTGTGACGAATGTAGACCAAGAACTTATGGCTATGACCCGATCATAGGCTGCGAGGAATGTAACTGTGACCCGCGCGGTGTTACTGGAAACAATCTACAATGTAGTCTCTACAATGGAAACTGTAATTGTAAAGAAAATGTCATTGGACGTCAATGTGACAAATGCCAAGCTGGTTATTCCGAATTTCCCGACTGCAACAAATGTGACTGCGACATCAGAGGCACTACACCTGAAATCTGTGACCAAGGTTCAGCCGAATGTCACTGCAAAATAAATGTTATGGGCTTAGGTTGCGACGTTTGCAAAGAGGGTACTTTTAATATACAAACAAACAATCCTGACGGCTGTACAAAGTGCTTCTGCTTTGGTAAAACTAGTCGTTGCGCATCGGCAAATCTTTACAAAACTTATATTATCGATATGGAAGACTGGGAAGCTGCTGTAGTTAACGAAAGAATTGGCAGTACAACACTATTGAAAAATATTATCACTAATCACGATAATTCGCAGATCTCTTTGAGCTTGACTCTCAATGAAACGCATGAAAACGTCATCTATTTCTCTGCTCCAAACAGTTATCTTGGTAAAATGTTAACATCATATGGTGGCTATCTGAGGTATATAATTCATTATAAGACTGGACAATTTGGTGAGGCGGTAGCGGGAGCTGATGTTATATTATACGGCGCAGATTCTTATTTACTACATTATGCAGACGAGCAGCCTCCATCGTCCGTAGATTTTGAAGCATCGGTGCAAATAGTAGAAAGTAATTTTGTAACTATGGATACCCATCCCGCGACTAGGGAACAAATAATGGTCGTACTTGAAGATTTGCAGGCAATTTTTATACGTGGTAAATATTGGCAGCCCAGTATCACCGTATCTTTGTCATACGTAGCAATGGACTTTGCCACTGCAACATATGCACCAAATAGTATAAGAGCCAGTAGTGTTGAACAATGTCAGTGTCCTCCAAATTACGAAGGCCTCTCTTGCGAAGAATGTGCTCCAGGATATTTCAGAGTATCTTCTGGACCTCACGGCGGCTATTGCGTCCCTTGCCAATGTAATGGTCACTCTAATACATGCGACGTTAACACTGGTCGTTGCTTTAATTGCAAACACAGTACAACTGGGGACCATTGTGAACTTTGCGAAACGGGATATTACGGCAACGCGACTATCGGCACTGCTATCGATTGCCACATCTGTGCTTGTCCTCTGCCCATACCGTCTAATAATTTTGCAAAAAGTTGCGAGGTAGATGAAGCAGTTGATCAAATCAGCTGCGAATGTCTACCGGGATATTATGGAGCTCGCTGCGAGTCATGTGCCTCTGGTTATTACGGCAGACCACAGGAAGTCGACGATTACTGCAAGCTCTGTGAATGCTCAGGAAATATTGACACCAATACCGTCGGTTCATGCGATTCTATCGATGGGAGCTGCTTGCAGTGTTTACATAACACTGCTGGCCAGGCATGTAATCTTTGTGCACCAGGCTATTACGGAGATGCAGTTGAAGCAAAAGATTGCCAAAGCTGTTCGTGCGATTCTTATGGAATGGCCAGGTGCAACAGCTACAATGGAACGTGCGAGTGTCGGCCAAATGTTATTGGACCTAACTGCGATCGCTGTGCTGACAATCATTATGGTTTCAAATCGGGCGAAGGATGTAAACCATGCGATTGCGGAACGGCTTCCTATAGCAGACAGTGTGACGATGACACTGGAAAGTGCAGATGCGCACCCGGAGTTGCTGGCCGAAGTTGTGATCGCTGTGCTCCGGGATACTGGAATTATGGACCGGAGGGTTGCATATGTAAGTAGATGGAATGAATCGAAGCTTACGCAAAGGAGAGATTGAAAAACGTACTTTTTACTACAAATATTTTGATGTAATTTCAGCCTGTGAATGTAACACGGAATATTCCATTGGCGCATCTTGCAATGCTACTACTGGACAATGCAGTTGTCTACCGGGAGTGGTCGGAGAGAAATGTGATCACTGTCCTCATCGTTGGGTTCTTATAGAGGGAGAGGGATGCTTCCAATGCGATTCTTGCGCTTTTGACCTTCTTGACGTTACCGACTCCCTTGCCCAACTGCTGAGTCCTCATCTTGAAGAGTTTGATGTAAGATCATTTAATTCGCATGAACTGGTTAAAGTGGAAATTATTTCGGGTTCTAATGGGCCATGTTACGCATCCAGAATTATAGAGAAAAAAAAAACTAGTTAATTCGTCAGACAATTGTATACCAATTTTTGTATTTGTGTGTTTCAGACCGTTGCAGAAGGTCATTTTACAAATCAGCGTCTGATATTTATAAACAATACAATCAACAGACTAGACCCTCAAGTGAGACTGTTGGATCCGAATCGAATAACCTTTGTGCCTTTGCAACAAGAAATTTCTAGACTCGATCAAGAAGTACAAAATCAAATTCGCAGAGTAGAATATGCCTCTGAAAACGGTTTGAAATGGAAAGATAGCGCTAAGAATACATTAACAGAGATGAAAATTCTTGAAAATGATGTTTCTCAAGAGATAGATCGTGTAAATGGTATTATAGAAGAAGTCAAAAGCTTAGCGTTGAACATGGAACAGGGTACCGGACCGAAAGTCGATAGTGCCTTGAAGGAGGCCCAGGAAATCATTAAAACAATTAAAGTACCTTCATTGATCCAATTTCGCGACCGAACTATAGATCAATTGGATCGTGCCAATGCCTTACTGTCAGATATGGAACTGAATAATATTCCTGTTACCAATTTGAGTTCCGCTGTGATAAATTTGAATGACAAAGTAACGAATTTCACTGAAAAAATAAATGACTTGTTGAATATTACTGTTAAAGCACAATCAAGTGCCAGCGACGCTGAGAAATTGAACTCAGAAAACAAGGTAGCTCAAGAAACAGGAAACTTTGATACTGTCAAAAATTCTACCAACGAAGCACAAGACGATCTACATGCTGGCGAGGATCTGAATACAAATGCTACAAAGTTTTTAAACGAGGCTATTAAATTGATCAACATAATCAGTGAGTATATTGATATAAAGTATAGTACAACTACTCTCAAGAAAAGAAATCATAGAATATTCAGAATAATATAAATAGGAATGATATATACATATTAATTGTCAAATGTTTATTTCAGAGGAAGATGGAGGACAAGAGTCTCGTTTGAGACTAAACCAAACGATCTATGACAACGATCAAAGCTTAGTCAATGTTTACGACCTTGTGGAAAACGCAACGAATTTTTCCGAAACGTTATATCAACATTCCCTTGATTTGGATAGCCTACTTACAGATACTCGAAATACAAGTGCCGTACGAGCTGCTTCTGCCTATAAGGATATCTCCGATACAATTATTGAAGCTCATCAAGCAGCTCTCTCCGCCGTACAAGCTGCAAATAATGCAACAAAACTTGTGAGTAATAATCTTTGTCCATATAAATTTTCTCGCAAGAATAAAATAGATCTATAATGGAATCCGTAATGGTATGTCTATAATAGTACAAGACAAACAGCTCTAAATTTCGATAAATAATTTTCCCACACTATTTCACAGTCCGATGGAATTGGAGACAAAACATTAGAGTCTCAAAATAAATCACTCCAATTGCTAGCTGTGGCTAGAAATGCTTTCGTACAGACAGAGGGAACACTTGTAGACGAGTTAAACGAGGCACAAGATGATGTGAGTAATCTTGCTGCTCAAAACCTGAACAATACAGAAGAGTTGGATCGCATTGAGAGGTAGAGCAATCAATTACGCCCATAACTGTTTGATTTAGCTGATACAAATGTACTTCTAAGTGTTTCGAAATTGCTACCTATATTTATTAGGCATTATACAAAATCAACCAATCCGTATTTTGTATGTTGGAAATATCAAAGAATAATTATTTCCTTCTCAATGAATATTATTATTATTTTACTAGAGTCCTCAGGGAAATTCCGTCTCAGTCTTCATCGACGCTAGCACAAGAGTCAACGGAAAAGGCTGATAGAGTACAACGAATAACTCAACAAGCAATCGATAATATGAAGGGCATCGTCGACCAACTACCAAAAGATGTCATAAAAGTTAAACAACTTTCAAAGGATACCTCCGACTCGACTCACGCCAGATCACAAGCTAATAAACAGTTGGAACTTGTGAACAAAATCGTTCCAAACATTACAGATTTAATAAATGATTTGGGAAGCAGGCAAAGGTCGATTGAGTCGACAGGAAATATATTGCGACAAAAAATTGATGACCTAAAACAAAGTATAGCAAATGCTAGGGAATTGGCTGATAGGTTCAAGATCGGTTTGACCTTCTACAGAAATACTACTTTGGAATTGAAGAACCCTGAAGGTCTTCCTCTGTTGGCTACGTCTACCAAAATATCAGCCTATTTCAGGACCAATCAGACCAATGGATTTTTACTTTATTTAGGAAACGAACAGAAGAGCAAACAATCTCGTTCACAGACTGTAAGTGTTAGATTGATTGAAGTAAATTTTTGGAAAATCCGTTCAGGTCAGCGAACATATAATCATACAGATCTTCTTTCACAGAATGATTTTATGGCACTATTGGTAGAAAATGGCTATCCAGTTCTTGTGGTTGATCTTGGATCAGGACCGGAAAGAATAATAAGTAACAAATATGTAGCTGATAACATTTGGCGACAAGTTATTGTCGAACGGTGAGCTTCTGAGTCATTTTACTCCTTGCATAATAACGTGGAGATAATCGATAATGTAATTTGTTTATTAATATATTTGATTTCCGATAGAACTGGGAAGAACATAAAACTAATAATACGTGAAGATATTGGCGAGGGAAAAGATCAGGTTAAAGATCAACTATTTGTCAAAGAACAAGTACTCCCGGGATACTATTCTATATTTAATCTCGATCAGGACCAATCCAAGCTCTTTGTGGGAGGATATCCAACGTCGTACCAAATTCAAAACGAAGTAACCTCCGGTTCATTCGAGGGTGAAATGGAGGAGTTGGTTATTGGAGACATACCCGTATCTTTCTGGAATTTTGTATATGGAGAAAACAACAGACAAGGAGTAATGGAAAGAGACAAGTTGATTAATTTCCAACCAAGTACTGGTTATAGATTCGATGGGAATGGCTACGCGATCATAAGTTTAAGGCAGTCAAAAATATCTCTGGATCCTGAAAAGTTCAGTTTACAACTGGGCTTCAAAACATTCGTTGAAAATGGTCTAATGTACTTGATGGTCAATGGAAGAAATTTCTTGTCTTTGGAAATAAGAAACGGTCGTATTCTATACCAATATGACTTAGGCACAGGTCTTGTGGCCATTGAATCGACGCACACTTTCACTGACGGCAAGTGGTATACATTGGAAGCACGGCGATTGGGTAAAGCTGGTTTACTGAAAGTTGGCGAGTACACGTACACGCGAGCTGAAGCATCTGGAAGTGCCACGACCTTTGTGTCTCAAGAACGTATATACTTCGGTGGTCATCCCACCCTACATTCATATTCATCTGTGACCAACGACGGCTTTGAAGGCTGCATCGATAACGTTATTATGTCCGATACTCCTGTTGATCTCAGCGGTAACACGCAGGCATTTGGAGTCATGCCTGGATGCCCTGTTAGGGTGAGAAATTTTTTTTCCAATGTATTCAGATGTTTTAGACCTCAAACACAGCAGATCTAAATTATTTCCGTCAGTCGAACAAGTTTAACGCATTATGTAACATTAAATTCATATTCATATTCTCAACTGTGTTATTCTGTACTTTTTTAGTTCGCAAGTCTTGTTTCATTTGAGGAAGGAAATCCGGGATATGTTAAATGGCATAATGCATCAGCAGCAAATATTCTGGAATTAAATCTTAAATTTAAGACCGCTGCTAGCTCTGGTCTCATATATTTTGTTACAAATGGAGATAATTCGGCAACTAGTTCAATGTCTTTGATTAATGGACGACTGGTTATAAGAAGTCAAGGTGTAGAACTCGCCACTAGTGCAGATGGTAATAAATTCAACGACAACGAATGGCATGTGGTCACAGCTACCCACAACAATACTGATCTCAGACTAGATATCGATGATACGGATCACTACAGTGCCAATATTGTTCCACCTTCCTTGCATATTTTAAACGGTAGCCTATACATTGGTGGTATTCCACAAGAGATCGCCATCAGTGATGACAAGATACCCGCATCAATATCACCATTTACTGGTTGCATCGGAGATGCGACATTAAATGGTATCATCGTCAACTTTGCTAACACAACAGACAGGCCAGGTGCATTCCTTGGCAAATGTAAAGGTGGCGATCAACCTGGTAAGTCGATTTAATAACAAGTTCCTGCCCATTTGAATGATGTACAAAATGATCATATTTGATGAGATATATATTGCTCATGTAGAATTGATTATTAATAGATGATTGAAAGTGGACTGATCCAAGGTTCTTGGCGAGTGTTTATCTTCACATATCGTTTATTATTCTCTTTTTTTATTTTATTAACGTTATCGGTGGAAGTACGTGGCCCTAATCTGTGGAGGGTAAAATGAATAAACAGTTTGACGTTATCAAAAGTAACAAATATATGTCTATATAATATATGCATGTGTTAAAAGTGTAATATTTGTATGTTTTAGTATCACCACAAGTTATTGACACATATCAAGAACCGGTCCCATCGCCACAGCCGACGATGGAAGTTCCAAATATTGTATCACCTACGAGACATTCAAGTAGGTGTTTTGCATTTAATTTCTACCTTAAAGTATTGTAATGGAACGATCACTGAGCGGTCTGCTTATATCTATTATTTACTGGTATGAATAATATTGAAAATAACGTATTCGAGATTAAGATGAAACTTTGACCCTTAAGAACAATGAAACTGATAATAACAGAGAAAGACATTGTCTTCATTCAGTAACATTAGAATTTCTCTGCGGGAAGTAGTCATGCTTGGTCATATGAAGTTTCTTGTATTGTCAGCCGTAATCATTGTAATTATATGTGCTACATGCGAGGGTAAAACTACAGGTAATGGTATAAATTTTAAACTGCTGTAGGGCAGGTAGTGTAAATATAATGCTAAATTAAAATTCTTCGAATCTCCTATGAATTATTTATATACTTTTGATATGAGAGGTTTTTTTTTGTGACTTAACGTTATTTTTAGCTAAATATGTTTATAATTTTCAACTAATTATTCTGTATCATTAATATTGTATTCCTAGTTTGAAGAAAGTAAAGAAAAATTTTCGTGACTGTTTGTTAGGTGATTGGCTAAACGAAATAGACGGTATTATTTATTTGTACAGCAACTGGGGCGTGCCTAGCATACATTCTAACTTTAATTAGGTTCTTGACTAATATCATTGCTTTGGAGCTATGACATATGTATAATATTTAAACATCCAAGTATGCAATTGTGTTTTCAGATGTGGTGGACATCAAGCCAGAACTGGATGATGGAGGTCCGAGTGAAGGCCGTTATGAAGTTACTGTTCATCCGATACCAGAAGTTACGACTTCACCACCATTTGTACCCGTTACAGTACAAACTACCATTGAGGTGCCAACTACTACTGCTGCACCAACTACCACTGAAGTACCAGCAACAGTTGACGAATGCCGTCTGCCATTTATCCCTCTCCAGGATCCAGACTTAGAAAGAGGGTGGCAATTTGGTAACTATATATTAAAGATTTTGTACACTCCTGACGATTGAATGATCGATTTGTTCAATTGTAGCAATTAATGACCTAACAATCAGATCTGATATCACTCTCTAATGTTTTTAGGTGCCAAAAAACATAGCAGATTAGAATACAGCTCTTTGACGAGTGGATACGAGAGGCGTTTTGACATTCAAATTGATTTCAAGACATTGGAAGACGAAGGTCTAATATTCTACGGTACTGATTTGAATAAACAGGATTTAATTGCTGTTTACATCAGAGAAGGCAAGGTGAGGCACAATGTGATCATTTTTCTTTCACCTAATATTTTCAATAAAATGGTAAAATCTACACTGTTTTGTTATTTCGCAGGTGCATTATAAATTTGATTGCGGTAGTGGTCCGGCTTTGTTAATCGGACCAAAGCTTATAAATGATAATCAATGGCACACAGTTACATTCAAACGAACAGATGCTTTTGGTGAACTAATCATTGACGACGACCCAATAATTACTGGTCAGTCTTTGGGACATACCAAATCGATTAATGTTAATTCACAATTTTACGTGGGAGGTGTATGGCCCGAACTATCCAAAAGGTTATCCGTATCAACGGTGAGTATAAGAATCTAGAGAATCCAGATACATAATTATTGGTAAATTATATAACTTGTTTTTCAAATTTATTCGTAAAGATCTGCCATAATTTAATGTGATTATTTGACTGAAAAACTTATATGTATATTTATTTTTACAATTGACACTCTCGACGACTGATAACATACTTTGTTGACTCTGTTTCAGGGAATTAATTCTACATTCAATGGCTGTTTGCGGAATTTCATGATGAATGGTTTATCAGCAGGTGAACCAAATGAAATAGTTGGAGTGATTCCATGTTCCAAACGGGTTGAACCCGGGCTTTTCTTTTATCCAGGCAATGGAACAAATTACTACAAAGATAGTAAGTGACTTGAGATTTTTTTTTACACAAGTAGTTTTATTTATATTTAGTGAAATATTAAAACTGCCGCATGCGGTATCGGTAATTATTGTCCGTACATTCGACTCTGATATTTGTAAGATATTCAATTCTAGACAAGTACTAATTGTGATCGAAATTTCAGCCGACAAACATCAATTCTCAGGCACCATCGAAATACAGATGGATATTAAACCCCGTACAACATCTGGTCACCTGTTATCAACTCACGGTAAACGTGACTATCTACTGTTGGAGATGTATAATGGTACAATCAGATTTATTGTTAAAACGCAAAGAGGAAGTATCGAAACATCTTTCGAACCACCAAAACCGAACTCGTTCTGTGACGGCAATTGGCACAACATTCGTGGTGAGTTTTCACTTGCATATCTATATTTATAAAAAAAAAAACCTCACAAGACTGAGGGAAGTTCTTTTACAATTCATTGTTCCAATTTATTCTTTAGACAAACCGCCGATTACCTGAAAGGAAAAATTTTCTCTTCAATTATTGATGTCCAATTGTTTTCATAACTGAAATTTTTTCTATAACGCTTTAATATTCTCAGCTACAAGGCTAAAGAATGCGGTGCTACTGTCTGTGGATCACAAGGCAGTTCAGCCAGTAACTGGATTTAGGAACACAGTTGGTGTTGTATCCAGACACCCTGTTTTCATCGGTGGGCATATAAGGCCAACAAGGGTCCGAGGATCAAAGAATCATCAACAATATGTAGGATGCATAAACAATGTTGTGATCAATAAGACTCCTATCACTTTGGACCCAGTGCGTGCTTTTGGTCAAGTAATAACGAGCATATGCCCAACTATTTGATCCATTCGTCATGACCGTAGTAAGTAAAGAGTGGAATATTGCTAATACCAAAAATTAAATCATATTCACTTTAACAATGTAACATAAATATCGGGATGCTCATGTAATCGATTATTTATACGGAATCGTTGATTGATGGCATCACATTTCTATTGCACTATGTTAAGAAAATAATTTTCGGAATTGTTGTTCTCACGTAAACCAACAAAAATAATCGAATTCTTAAGAACTTGGTAATCGTTTTTTAGAGAAGTTTTTATTCTTACAATTGATTACTATTGAAACGATGAAAAAGAATAATTTTATATTATTGAGAAAACACTCTATTTGTTTCACTTTGCATATTATTAATCACCATATCGATGGCTCCTAATGAAATCAAGGTACCTGTACGAATTTGTATATGATCAACAGAAGCCATCAATTAAACATATTATGACCAATAAGCAATATTGAATAATGGCTCTTGAAAATATCAGCCGTAATTGACATTGTATTCAACCCAGTAAGACATGTACTGTAATCACTAATGAATTTTGTTTGTATTTTTCTTTAATAATGATATTTTAGTGTTTTATTTTTTTTTTTTATTCAATTGTGAAATGAATCGTGCTAAATAAATGTATTTTTGAGTGAAACGTGCGACATATTCTTTGTGGTTGACATTTTTAAATTGACTTATTTATGAATATATCAATGAATAAACAAACAATTGTAAGCAAAATCATTAAACCATTTTTAATTTTATAAATTGAAAATTAAATCCTTTGCATATGATTTTCAAGCAGTAAAAGTATGATATAATCCACATGAATTGTTGGAGAATAATTTTTATTGATTTTTGAACAGAAAGTAAAAAAAAAATATCAAAAGTGAACATTTGTGGTTTAGGATCATTGCTTCTCGATCGTTAAAAAAAAGTTAAGAAAAAAAGTTCAAATTGAGAACGAATATCGTTCATTCGTTTTATTTTTTTCTTTTTTTAATCTCACGCCACAGATTTGTTCTCCGAAACTACTGTTCTATAATTCATAATAGACACGCATACTTTATAGTTTTAAATTCACTATAATAATGCAGTTTAGACTTATGATTAGAGCATTTTATAACAAACATGAAGCAGTAATGTATGTATAGAGATAGGTATATTGATTATCAATATTTTGAGATAATTATTGAGTAATTAAAGAACTAAAATTTTACAAATATAGGGTTCGAAGGTAAATTAGAATTGACGCACCTTAGAACCTTGCTTACAAATTGTCAATTAGTAATACATAAATAGGTATTTGTATTTATAAACTGTTATGCATGTGTTATACAAACAGCGGGTAAAGACACGCAGGTAAGTTGTTTATGAACTTGATTGACTGTGAAGTTTTAAGATTGCACAATGATAATTGGTCAAATAATAACGGTGTTACCTTAAAGTCAATGCCTAGTATCAAATTTAATGAACAACTTTTCTTTCTACCATATCTCAGTAATTGAAGAAACTCTTATTAGACAATTATGACAAAGCTCATCATTAATCACGATTAACAATAACTTATCGTTGAATTAAACAATGAGTATAATCATTTATAAAAATATACAGTCTTGATTTGGTTGTCATATTAGAATTAGTATAATACAATGATGATGACTAAGTTAAGGTACACACTTTTGTTGTTTTAGCCATTATTGTATTCTGTAGTGTGATTATATCTCGTTTACAAACAGATCGGTATAATGAGTACGGTAAGAATCGAATAGCACACGGATATCAATGAGGTCTAAAAATTTTTCACAGTGTGTACATGGATAATTTTCTAATAATAGATATTCAGACAACTCTTATAATAATTGCTTTAAACAGCTTATACCTAATATTCACTATCTACATAGTGGAATTTTTACGATCTTGGTATTAGCGGCCAGTGATTCATGTCGTTTAATTTTAGGATAAAGAAAATATCAAGACACACTAAAAAAAAACATTATTATCACTGAAAAGCCAATGCGAATAAACTTACGTGATTAACTGTGCTCATATTTACAATCAACAGCCTTGCTGCTTCCAAATTACATACTTGGAAATTAGCCTTTGTGCATTTTATCACTGATTTAGAAAAAAAAAGTAGTTCACCTAGGATTTGGCTGGAATATTTATATCAATCTCAGAATCGATCGAAAATAATAATTTCTTACATCAAATGGAGTGGCATTTTGAATTAATCTTCAATTGTAAATGGTTTTTTGATAATGTCATGTGTTTTGTACTCAGTTTTAATTAAATTAAGAAACGGATATTTCTTCATTAAGTAGATCCAATATAACTTTCTTTCTCAAATTTACTAATTTATTATTTTCAATATTTATAGCTGTTGAACTTATCAGTAATCGGTTCGAGATATGATTAGTATAAGGCGAAGCTAAGTGCCTTGAAATGATAACCGTTCATGTGCTGCGTTTGAATGCAATTTAAATCTTTAGTCAATGAAACTAAATTATTTGAACTTTGGAGTCTTGAGATTGGATTAAAGGCCACTCGGAACTTGAAGATGTCCACCCGTGGGACCCGATGACTCGATAATTTGTTCCAGAAGGTCAGAAACATTTGATTTTCTGGAAACTAAAAATCCGGAGCATGGAAGGGCCTTCTTCAGGGTTAAACATTTAGCTTGCAGACCTTCTCTGCCTTCTAGCTTGCCCATTGGCTTAATGAATATCTGTTTTTGATTGCAATTGCTATGCCTTTCTAGGTGAACATCTTTTGTCCCTGCCATTTCGAATGGCTTTTACAATATGTTGATAAACATTTTCATCTCAGTTTGTTCATTCAATACCGTGAGCAAAAATCATGACTAAACCTGGCTCAACCATCATATCTTCTGGCATATGCGTGTTATCACAATGAAGTACAAGCACAGCCTGTTTACCAGGTACTCTTTTACAGATGTAATTTTCATACTGTCGTCGAGAACTTTGTCTTGTTTCCAAAGAATTTAATCCCGGTGGCCATTTTCTTTCGTGACAATTTTCCATCAGTTCATCGATAACGTGCGGCGGACAGTTGTATTCTGATAGTGTTCTCTTGATCATTGTCTGTGGAAATGAAATTGAGTTTACCAAAATTAATAGCAAAATAATCTGCAAAAATTGGAGATAATCGTAATCACACATAGTCTCTAATCTAAAGAGTTCTTTAGTTTCTCTGATAATATATTTGCTGCGGAAAATTGAAATTAAGGTATTTTTTTGCCTCATTCATGACAACGAGTATAAAGAATCGTACAAATTTGCTGATTATGCAAAAACTGACTCCTGCAAGTTGTTGTTTTTCTGTAAATTATTGGTGATACAATTAATCCAAATATTAAATTGATTCAATTTACTTTTACCTGTAAGAGCTCATCAGGTGTTGATATCATCCCTCCCCATCTAGTAACCCTGGCTCTAGGCAGCGTTGTTGACCATCTAACAACTTCGTCCCTTTCCATTTGATCAGCGATTGCTCTCATAGCGGGATTAGACACCCTCATAGCCCTCATAAAATCTTTGAGTAAATGTATTTCTCGTTTTTGTTCATTTATCTGAAACTGTTGTTCTCCAAGTTCCCGTTTCATGTCAGTTAATTTTTGTTGCTGCGATTGAATTAGGCTACGAAGTTCTCTGATGCAATGATGACCTTTCAGTTCATCCTTAGGTATAATAAGACCGCAGCCTTGTTCGCATGGCATTGGTCGTTTTGGATTATACTCGCACTCGTCAAGGTGTGAAACAAGACAGTCTAATTTCACAACAACTTGACATCCGTACATTGTGTTATCGCAACCAATGCATAAACGGGCTAATAAATTTCGAAGAATTCTAGGAACAGGCCTCAGCTGGGCAGACGTTATCGGCGCTCGATCCACGGGGCAGGTTGGCTGTCTGTTGATCCACTCGTTTATGCAGACTCGGCAGAAAGCGTGCTCGCATAGCTGGGCCTGTAACACATCACTTACCTACCAGAACCCATAACCCTACTATGTGCTCAATATGAACGGAAATAATTTTGCGGTATTATGAAGGCAAAGGGATCTTTTGAATCGACAATAAAATAGGACCCGTTAATCTTTTTTTTTTAACCGCTTTACTACTGATCGGGTATTTATGTGGGGAAAGTGAGGTTAGGTTCGCCGTTTCTTAGCTTAGACTCGGCTTGGGAAATTTTTTCTAGAGTTTAATAGTTCGGGTAATAATTTAAATGAAAAAATTGACGCGATTGGTATTTTGTAAATTGGTGTGATTAAACTGATAACTACCTGAACTGGCTCCTCGAGAACGCCGGAGCAAATCGGGCATAGTAGTTCTTCGTCCACCTCGCCTTGAAACCGATGAACTTCGAAACCCATTTCAAGCTTTTTAAGTTGTATTCGATTCTTGATGATGGAATTTCACCTCAGCTACGATTACACAATGCGTTATAATCGAGTTAAGCTGTCACTGTTTTTAAAGCGCAAGTTAAGTGCCGTTATTTTGTCAAATCTTTCTCGCCATATTCGGATAACTTCACCAATGGTATCATGTGTATTGACTTTGACACCTCGCTGTGGTTAGAAAATCTATAATACTTCATACACAAGTATAATGGCAGTGTAATATTTTATACGATATCGTATGACTTTTCTTTAAAGAAAAAAAAATAAATTTCGAGTTATTTATTTCCGTTTCATCGATTTGATACATAAGCTCGCACGTTTGTACGATTATAAACTACGGGCCGCGTCCCATGTCGTATTTTATCTTCACCTGTTTTATTTTTGTATCTACCCTATAGAGATACATACCCACAATTCATTGTTCGTCAGGTGATATTATGGCGCTAAATATAAAAATACGTGCTCTTCGTAGATCGAAATTTAATATACATTTTAAAATAATAATATAAAATGTACAAAAAACAGTCTAGAATTAAAGAAACCTCGACGGAACATGTAAGTTGATTCTAAAATTATACCATTGAGTGAATCGGGATGAAAAAAAATGCTTATATCTAAATCTAATCGTAAAGCAAAAAAACTAATTTGCACAAATAACTTTGATTGATGCGTAATTCTAAATTGGTCGTATATAATTTTGCTATTTGTCCAAAAAATATATAAATAAATTCCTTATGCGGATATAAATGACATAAAATATAAATGGTCACGCAAACGGTTACGCAAATATTCTGAAGGGGTTGCAGGGTTGACGGGGATAAGATTTGCTGAAAAATAACATTAATATTGCTTGATTCACGTGAGATTCCTTCTATGAAAAATATTCAGTCACTGTTATTATCATCATTATTATTATTATTATTATTATGAGAACGGAACAAATTGGATTGTCCCTCCTGCATTGAAATTTGAATTTCTATAAAAATAATTTATTTCAGGATACTTCCAAGTATCCGAGATCCATTTGTCTTATAATTGCAACTGAATTTTGCGAGAGGTTTTCCTTCTGTGGATTGCGAAGTGAGTATACATTGACTATCGCTCGCACCTTGCATATTTATATAATTCCTGACATCCTGGAGAAGGTATATACATGTAGCCATTTAATTTATTTAAGTTTATTGCAGCTATCTTGTCCCTTTACTTGCGAAATGTCCTACTATTTCACGAAAACGGAGCCACTGTTATTTATCACGTATTCATTATGCTGTGCTACTTTGTGCCAGTCGTTGGAGCAATCCTTGCGGATAGTTACTTCGGTCGATTTAGGTATATATATCAGAATTGAGGCATCAGGGTTTCAATAATTGGGTTTATTTGATTTATGACGTAATATAATTTAGCAGAGCCGCTAAGGATTATCATGCATTTGAATTCTTTTAGGACTATTTTATACTTTTCGATAATATACGCGATTGGCAACATCCTGATGTGTTTTGCTGCAACTCCCCCAATCGCCATCTGGCCAGTGTAAGTTCCTTCACATCAGCCTAATTGATCTTAACTTGTGGAAATTTTCATGCATTCCATTCTTCAGCGTGATGACTTACGTTGGATTAATATTAATTGCATGGGGTACTGGAGGTATAAAACCATGCGTAGCAGCTTTTGGCGGAGACCAATTTCATCTTCCTCAGCAGCAACGCCGACTCCAGCAGTTTTTTTCCATATTCTACTTCACCATAAATTTTGGCGGTTTCATGGGGATGGTTCTCACACCAATTTTAAGAAAAGTATTCACTTGCTTCGGAGATGACACCTGCTATGCCCTAGGGTTTGGATTTCCTGCTGCTCTAATGGTTACTGCACTCTGTGAGAACGAAAGAACATTTTCCTAGCCATGCTTAAGTTTCATTGAAATTATAGGGATAAAATAATGGTCACAGTTTTCGTGTATTTGATCGATCGGACAATGAAATTAAATAGATTCTCGTTACCAGATCAAACTTCATGATCTTTGATCGTGATTCGTGAATAGATATCACCGTGTCCAAAAGATTAAACTTATCTCTGAACTTTTGCAGTCTTGTTTTTGTTGGGGAAACCGCTTTATCGATTGAAGTACCCAAAGGAAAACATAATATTGAACTTCATTAACTGCATCTTGGTAAGATTCGAGGAAATAATTAATTGTCCGATTTTAGATTTAATCGGGATAACTTTGATTACTCGCAAAATATAGTATGCTACAAAGAAAAGGTTCACTGCCGGAAAACTCCGCAAACGTCATGATCACTGGTTGGATTATGCCTCGGACAAGTATCCCGCGAAACTGATCGCGGATATGAAGATAGTCTTTGCAATTCTATTCCTATATATACCACTGCCCTTATTCTGGAGCTTATTCGATCAACAGGTAAGCTTATAAGAAAAAAAACCTCGAGCTTTGCCAAAGTCTAATTGAATATTTATTTCAAATCGAGGCAGGGGTCACGATGGACATTTCAAGCGTCAAGGATGAATGGCGAGTTTTTCGGGACTCAGATGCTGCCTGATCAAATGCAGGTTGATATTATTGGATACACAATAACCACACCGATGGATAACTGCACGAATGATTGAGAGTTGAATGACTGAATGTCTTTTCAAATATTTGTTAAAATTCGTATTCACTGTGACGCTATATCATCCCGATCATATGCAAATATTGCTTCTTTTTTTACTACATATACCTTTCGAATCTTTAAGACTAGTTATCTGCGAATTCCCGTTGGTTAACTGTGACAATTTGGCAGATGAATGATTGATGTAGATATAATATAACGTATCTTACTGATAATATGAATTTCGTAATGCATAGATATTAGATATCGCAGATATCGATTATTGGCTAGACTTTCTTTTACATAAAAAAATATATACATCCATTTCGTAACTAGAATTTCGATCAAGCGTTATGAGTTGATTTTCAACTGTCATTCAATCACGTAAAAATCATCGTCGTTGTAAAGATAACGT
Source organism: Macrophya alboannulata (assembly GCA_949628255.1). Classification (NCBI taxonomy): domain Eukaryota; kingdom Metazoa; phylum Arthropoda; class Insecta; order Hymenoptera; family Tenthredinidae; genus Macrophya; species Macrophya alboannulata. The sequence continues at coordinate 39,296,631 of OX451207.1, read as the reverse complement.
AGTTTGGTCTGAAAATTTTTAATCATGTGTCTCGCTAATAATTTTGAGAGCAATGATAATAAATATGTATATCTCACATAGCGGTCTAGTGGCTTAAGTCCTCGGGATAGGATTCGCACGTTTTTCTCATCATGACAAAAAAAAAAAAAAAAATTAAACTATTCGAAATCAATCGGCATTATGAATTACGAGCTTACGTTTGAATTAATCTATCATCTCAGACGATAAATCCGTCACCTAGATATGCAAAAATGGGCCATGGCATACAATAATAAATATGTCCAACTACTTGTGACACATCCGTCACATATAGGCTTCAAATGTACCTAATTAAATAATTATGCAACTAATGCATTTAGTATATGTATCGATAATTGTGATACTAGAAGAAAAATATAGATCTATCACAATAACAATAAAGTTACGACGATCTGATTATACTGCTAAGCTGCTTAGGAATGTTCGGATAGATGAAGATAAATCTTCTCACCATTAAATATTATATGTGGTATATATATACAATTTGTTATAATCTTATCTAAACAACAGGTGATTAATCCGGCAATAGTATTACTACTAATTCCGCTGTTCGACAAAACTGTGTACCCCTGGTTTGGCCGTAAAAATTTACTTTATTCGCCTCTGCATCGAATGTTCATTGGCGGGATATTCGCCGGATTTGCTTTCGTAGCTAGCGGCGTTTTGGAATTGAAGCTAGAGGTTCGTTGCAGCTAAGACTTTTTTTTTTTTTTTTAACACACCTTGTATCGCTAGGATTAAATTTATACTTGTGTGTTTCTTGAGATAATCAGCTTCTAAGAACTGTCTTATACTTGATCGATCAACCTTTATGTATCCGGCAATCTATAAATCCTACTTCGTTACTCATTGTCAGTAATCGTTGTGAGTACTTGTCAATTGAGTATACCTAGCTTTTTATAAAAGATTAACGGTTACGTCGCTATAATGTAACAAATGTAATCCCTCGCGTAATTGTATACAGGAAACTTATCCAGTTTTACCGGACAAAGGTGAGGCGACCTTGAATATAATCAATACACTGCAGTGCGATGTCGGTTTCTTGGCCTCATTCGATTCGGAAATCACCTTGATCGCTGGCCAAAGTAAAATGTTCAATGTCACCGCCCATAACGTGACAAAATACGACGTTTATTTAGTTGCACCGCCGCAATGCTGGGACGTGGAACTGACAAATCCAACATTAACGATTCTCGTCAACGCCACGGAATATCGAGTAGACACACTAATCATTGGCTTGCTCGGAAGAGACCTTAGAGCCTTCGTACCGGACCCTGATGAATTTAAAAAATCCCTGAGCGGTAGACCAAAAGTTCGGTAAATATTTCCATCTCATACCATATTTTCTATCGTATATGTTGACTGATCGATTGATTGATTCGTAATAGGGTGATGTTCTTGAGAGGGTCGAAAACGTTAAGCAACGTCACGATTACATTGATGAGCGGCGGTGGATCAGAGGACATCTGTTTCATACCGAATAAGAATCCACTTTCAGTATCTGCTTATATGGAATTGGAGCCCGGATCGTGCGTGGAAATTAAATATAGATTTTTCATGTCGAAGACTATCAGCGTCGTTTATCTCAATTTCGCAATACTCATGAAAATAGTCAGAACTTTTATCCGGTATAATATTTTCCGTTCGTAGATTTCGCTATTCTTTTCGTAACGGAAACGATCCTGACGTGGACCACGAAGAATCTGTCGATCTTGAACTGGGCGCTGTTTACACGCTGGTTCTCAGAGAGCACCTTGGTCACATTGTCGTTAGTTATAATCACACGTTTGGGAATGTTCACTGTCCAAGGTTTTCACAATCATTCATATATAAATTATCGTTCTACAGTTTCACAAAATTTTCACAATGACACCGCCCAACAAGATTCACATGTTCTGGCTAATTCCGCAGTACCTTTTCATTTCAATAGCGGAAGTAATGTTCGCTATTTCTGGATTAGAATTCTCCTTTACTCAGGTAAAAAAATCTCACCCTGTTCTAAGAGAGTTTCCAAGGTAGCGAGATCAGTAATGTAAAAACACTATTTCCCAGGCTCCGAATAGTATGAAGACGGTAACTATCGCAGCTTGGTACGTCAGCGTGGCTCTTGGTAATCTAATGGTAATCATTATCACGCAGGCACGCTTCTTCAAAAGTCAGGTACCATCATTTTCAGCATCATTCATTTCCAGCTTCAAAAAGTTGTGAAATTTCCATAAAAATGTCTCAATGGTGAATCGATTCATCAGTCGAAAAGATCGGGTGATTTAGTAATCAAAAGTATCGCGTTGAGAGATCATTTCAAATCTGTTTCTCATCTAATTTAAATTAATCATTTTTACAATCACGAACAGGCCTATGAATTCTTCCTGTTCGCTGGTTTGATTATGGTGAACATGGTGGCCTTCCTTGCGATGGTAGGCAGATATAGTTTCGTCGCTCTAGAGGCAGACTCAAGTTCAATGTTGACCTGCAGGGAATCTGACGAACGCGAAAGCTCACCGCTTCTAAATCGACCTTTTCTTTCTACATACGTGAATGGACTTTCTGTAGCATCGATGACCGTGGCAACTTCTACATCAATCTCTATCAGATCTTTGCACTAATTGGCTCGATCGCTAATTAGATCCTATAGAGTACGGCAAAGCATGTAACGTGACGAAGTGCCAAAAGCTAACTCTGCAGTCAGTCGATATTTAATGCACGAGTACCATTCAACACATTTATCTTCAGAAGCGAACGGTCGTTAGAGTAATAATGATTATAGTTACGAATTAATGACAAGTTAATTACGATAGTCTCAAAGATTGTATTATCGAAAATTGCCATGTTGAATATCGTATATTGTATATATTGTATGGCAAATTATAGGCACACAACATGGATACGTTATACCTGCACAGACGCTTTTATTATTGCCCGTGCTAAGATTAATATACAATAAACTTATAGATATCGCATCATTGTATTAGCGTAATCCGTCATAAATATTGAGACTTCAGTCACAAACGGTTACCGAATCGATGAGTGGAGGCTCGTTATTGAGTTGGGAATATTGAGGACCAAGGGGTAAAAAAATTAAGTAAAGAAGCAACTGCAATCACTACAAAAATAAGAATTTATCAACTCAAAGAGCATAATATTTTGCATCTCGGATATTTCATACGCAAGTTAGAAAAAAAATCAATGCAAGGAAAATTTATCACGGTAAAGAAGAGCTTCTTTTTCAGATTATTTTTGTGAATTTTGTGATGTCAAGTGAAGGTAAATATCTACAATAGACATCTTTCCAATTTATGACGTCTCAAATTCACCAAGAGGAAGATATTTGCATATACAAACGTTTATTAGGACCATGATCGTCAATCTAATCTCAAGAATCAAAGTTCAAATCAATTATTTTCATCAAATCAATATTTAAATCCCATATATTCGATGATAGTCCGTGAGCGATTGGTACTGCAGCTTCAATCGATTTAATTATCAATTCGCTATATTACATAATCATATAATCTCGAAAGGTAATGAAGTTTCGAAACTTTATTTTTAAATCGCAAAAAAAAAAAAATAAGTTTATAAAGTCATATGGCTTAATCAATGATGAAATTGCGACGTATGAGTTAAATCAAGTTGGATCTAATGGTCGACCTCAGATCAGCTTACGTATGTGGGTGTCCGATTATATTGTCATAGCCAAAGGGCGACAACCGTCTGATGATTAGCGATTACCAATCAATTAATTAACACCATCGTATTTAGCGATGACATCATTTTATCAACCGTCAAGCATATTGCAGTGACGTTTGGGATTTTTCGAGACATTATCACTTTCAGAATAGGGAATCAATATTTTGATAGGGATAGTCGATCGATCGCTGGGCGATTATTTAAGAGGTAATACTCAAGGAATTTCTCGTAAAATTTCTAGAGGTGTGTCCCTCGATGTTTTGATGTACTTAAATCACGAGAGATGCGATATACATCGTCAGTATTGACAGAATCGATATAATTCCCAATAAAGCTCGCATGAACCCAAACTAAAGAAGTTTATAAAAGCTATTCGCCCCAAAGCCTTCAGCGACTAACATCTCATGATTGTTTAATATGTTATCTTCGTATTTTCAGCTTTAAACTTTCGCTTTTTCCTATTGGTATTGTCTTCTTCATTGACTATTGCATAAAGAGTTATAAGACTGTATATATAGCATTGCAAAATCTGGCCTGCTTTGCGATAATTAATTCATTGATTATTATTCGTGGAATCACTTGACTTGCTCAGGTTATTTATAGGCGACGATAGATTTGAATTGAAGACTAGTTTGGGATCGTAGAAAGTTTTTTCTTCTTGGCCATGGCCTAGTAAAACAAAGCGGATTTGCCAAGTCCAATTTTTGAATATCACAGCTCAAGATAACTTGCAAGAATTAATCCATTCCTTTCAGTTCTCTCTAGCAAATGGAACAAACGTAACGAAAGTTCACAGCAGGATAAAATTTTTGCAAGTTACGTGCAGAGTTTTCCTTCTTCTAGTAAATTTGTTATACTATAATTGTCGTGAAGAGATCGATGAAAATCTAGGAAAAGTTCTTATTTTGAATTTTTGTTATCCTACAGACGAATTCTCGTTCTCATTTTGAAAGACTTGAAGCCTTCTGATACGAAGAAGTTCCACCAAAAACATGATAACCGAATTTTGAATATCTGTGCTATTTATCGCTCTTGCCCACCCCCTTATCGGAATATCGTTGTGGTTCCGTACCTTGGTCATTCTCGTCCCACCGCACCAGCCGGAATTTTAACTGGCCGCGATCTCTTATCGATAATAACGTCTTATTGTCACGTTGATAGGTTGAGAAGTATGATTTATAGAGATATTACAAAGATAAATATTCGATAGGTTCAACGTAGTAGCGGATGCAATGCGATTACTTAGTTAGTTAGTGACCTGGGCAAGAGTGAGCTGGATAGGTGAGGAAATCGATATTGGGAGCACTGTCATTCGTACAATAAGAATATGGACAAGGAAAAAGAAATCGCCACTGATTCCAGCCAAGGTAAATATAACGCATATATCAAAATCTATCACGACGTTATGAGATTGTGGGGTATCTTTGCTCCAGTATCTGGATACTCCGGTATCTGGATTCATAAAAACAGAAAATAAAAGCTCGGACTTTTCTTTCGTCTCCGTTTAATTTTCAAAATTATCATCATCATAATCGATTAGGCGTGAATTCGGGGCAGAAGGCTTCAATTTATCGAGTGTGCAGTTCGTTTTTGAATACGATTACAGAATATCGAATTATAGAAAACAAAAGTTTCGTCTGATTATTTTTTGAATAATTTTTGACCAGCCATCGGTCATCTATTTTCAGTAAATTTCCAGAAAACCTTTTTTTTTTTTTTTGTTGCTTGTTTGAAATAGCTAGGCACGTGTCTAGTTTCGCGAATTCATCAATTCCGCATAGAAACTATTAAGGCCCATCCTAGTCGCCCACCTCCTTTTTGCCGAAAAAGGGGCGGGGATGGCACATCTCGATTATTTTCCGGGCCCAGGCGTCGAAGACGCAAAAATAAAATGCAGAGCGGCGATTCTATTTCAATTCCAAACACATACGTCCGAAAATATGTTTGTTTTATGCGAAAATAGAGCTGCAGCGCCGCTTTTAGATTTGTCAAATGTCAATTTCCTCGGCGGCCATTATTATGTAGCTGTACGCCGAGTTTCGCTTGTCCGGGAGGTAAGTGGCGCCACGAATATATTGCTCCGACGCAAGAATAGTACACTAAGAGAGTGATATTCTTGGGTCCGACGGTAAGTGTAGGAGTCTGTGGGCAGGACGCGCTTGGTATTCTGTGGGTAAGACCGCTCTGGCAGGCCGCCATGTTACACGGTGCGTGATCTCTCCGACTCACCGATCGATGTAGTCAGCTGTCAGTGATAAAGACACGCGGAGAGATCACGCACCGTGTAACATGGCGGCCTGCCAGAGCGGTCTTACCCACAGAATACCAAGCGCGTCCTGCCTACAGACTCCTACACTTACCGTCGGACCCAAGGATATCACTCTCTTAGTGTACTATTCTTGCGTCGGAGCAATATATTCGTGGCGCCACTTACCTCCCGGACAAGCGAAACTCGGCGTACAGCTACATAATAATGGCCGCCGAGGAAATTGACATTTGACAAATCTAAAAGCGGTGCTGCAGCTCTATTTTCACATAAAACAAACATATTTTCGGACGTATGTGTTTGGAATTGAAATAGAATCGCCGCTCTGCATTTTATTTTTGCGTCTTCGACGCCTGGGCCCGGATAATAATCGAGATGTGCCTCCCCCGCCCCTTTTTCGGCAAAAAGGAGGTGGGCGACTAGGGATGGGCCTTAAGGGTCCTAATTGCCGAAGAGTTGTTAAGCAGCAACATCATCATCTATTTAATACTCTCGCGCGTTTGAATCATTGATATTAAATTGGTGACGCTGCACAGTATACTGATTGATACATGACCCACTTTTACGATTAGAGTTTAAATATAAAAGGTCCATTGTGTGTATATTCGGGCAAAATCATATTAATTCAATGGCTCACGACGTTACTTACCCCGTTGCATTGTAAGTAGGTACGTATATAGGTACATACAAGCTCATCGCGTAACTGAGTTTTCGAATAGACTTCGCATAAAATTATCTAGATAAACAAAAAAAAAAAATAGAACGTCTGCCTTGGTCTTTTGTAAAAATTCTGCAGAGAATTCTGCACCGAGCTTCATAATTTTGCTTCAAGATTTTTGTAGAGAATTATATTTCCAATTATTTGTGCAATTTTTTTTCGCTAACATATCTGCATGCACTTACTTTTTTTTGACTGTGATTTCAATTATTTCGTCATCGAAGCTTATCAAACTAACTTGAAACTGGTACAATTATGATTGAGACTAAATATTCCTCAAATTTGATTTTTTTCTGACTCAATCTACAATTCGTTCGTTTCATCGCAGAATCCACTTGCCCTTAACGTCATCCGATGGCGATAGGTTCGAGAAATATTATCTGTCACCATGTCAATTAGTTCTGCTGTTCGTTTAGAGAATAGTCAATTTAAAAACTGTCAAGCGCGGAGTCTTCATCAATTATCTTATTACTCGTGAAGCTAAATTCATACGGCATATCATGCGCGGGATATTTTTCAATTGTTGCTGCGGAAAAGCGCTTTAATCTAAAGGCTGAAGTTCACTTACAAAAAATTTGATCTGTGACATATACTATACATTGTATATAGACATCCATGCTACACCAATAAAACGTAGCTAATTCGAGGTCAATTTTTTTCTAGTTATCAATATTTTACTACATATAATACGATCGTACCATGAGAATTTGGAAATTTATTTTAAACAATCCGCCTAAAATAGCAAAGCAGGGAACGTATCGAAATTTATCATGCCCTGCTTCGACGAATTCAGTGAAAATTTTGTGTACATTTTAGTTTCGGCAAAAATTCTGCCTTAAAAAATTTGTGACGAAATATGGACAAAAATTTGAACAGCAATTAGCACAGACCGAATATAACGAAAAGTGTATTGAAATGACAAAATTTTATGAATAGAACGTAAACGACTGCACTGTGTATCTTCACTGTTTAATCTGCAGTCGCAATTCACTGCAGACTCGACTGTTAAGATATTTCGCGGAATTGTAGAGTTATCAAGTATCGTCGACAGCTATTACTCGGAGTAATTATTTGTAATAATTTTGCCCTCCGTATAGCTGACAATAAGAATAGCGTAAACGATGTTGTATGATACAATTGATTCGACATTCGTGTACTTCCTGGAGTCTAAAACAAAAAACCCCCTCGAATAGTTGCAGATAAATTTGATCGTTGATATCGCGATTGTTGAATTTCTATAAAGAAATTGTTTTGACCGCAGATATTTCTCGTTCCAGCCGTCGTCGCGAACGAGCCGAACGTCGACCCAGAAACATCTGATGAGGTGAGCTGTAACTCCTTCTCTGTACATATTATACCTAGAGATAGAATTATTATCAATGATGATGCTACGAAAATCGAGCTGCAAGAGAATATCAATAAATTCGTGAATTATTGCTACACGGTCTTCGGCTGCCCGTATATCATATAAAAATGAAAGCACCGTTTGACAATTAGATAAGTAAGTAAGGCAAATAATTAAAAGTGAAGAAAAAATAAAGAATAAAAAAAAAAACTGAATAGATAAGATAAGAAGTAAGTATTCGACCCTAATCTCTATATAATCTATTCTATATGCCACGATCACGGTATCTGAGGCTTATGGTAAAATACTAATTGCAAGAACGAAAATAGTCTAATCCAGGACACTTTTTCGAGAGCAAATCGACTTGAGTGACGATTTTTTTCCGGCAGTTCTTTAGAAGTAATCAGTATTTTCGATTTTTTTCCGAAACGATATATGGAACTCGTGTAGCTCAAAAATCTAAGGTCTGAGTGATACTACTGGTTATAATTCCTTTAATTACTATAATATGAAAATCATACGAATTTTATGTACAAATCATCGATTTCAAGTTTACATTCGAATTTCATTGTCACAATCGACTCAAACAGTTGTATGAACAGTTACAATTAATGAAGAGCACTTGATCGTTTTCTATAAAATAATGTTTATTCACGTAGCAGATAAGATCACTTAACGATTGGGAATCGATGTAGACGATTAACAATCTGTTTGTTGGAATGAAATAATGTGATCGTATAAGATATCGAAGACAATATTATTGAAAAACTTCGATTATTCCCACAAGCTGAAAAAGTAAAGTTACAACTTCTAAGATTTCCCTACCGATTTCGACGTCAATTTATTCCAGGCGATTTTAATTCAATTCCTTACTTTCAGAATTGGTTTATAATATGATGTAACTCGTTGTGATGCTTGGCGCTCAAGGACTTGTTAATTAGCTGTCTATCTTATCTGTGAAGTTTATTTTTTCTGCCGTTGTTAATTATACGAAGATTTATATTTTTCATATATAATTGATCCGAAATAATTTTGGTGCTGTTGTAATTCATACACGTGCTGCAGTCGTAGCCATATAATATATGATCCGCTTTTAACTGGTTCGCACATACTTGGGAAACGAATGTCCATGAATAGCAAATCTGTCAATACCGAACATCGTATCATATAGATTTGACACGCGACAGATTTTGATGACGTGGAATAACCTCCGAAGATAAGATAGAAAACTAATTTAAAGGTCGTTCAGCCCCAGCTGGGCATCAACTCGTGAAATTATAAACCGATTCCGAATGTCCAAAAAATTAGTAAACGTGAAACCAGAAAATATGTAAATTTATATATCACGATTATGGGTAGTTAACCTTTACGTGGTTATATTCGGTGAAAAAAATTTGAAAAGGAATGCGAATGCTTCGCAGCTGGTTTAGCCACCTATAATTGCTCTAGCTGCTGCCGATTTGGACTTGAGGCGCAGGTCGTTAACGGTCTACAAATTTGCCACGTTTATCGAAAATTACGTATTTGGTCAATTTTGTTAATGCGTTAATTACGATAACGTCAGCCAGTATGAACGATCGAGTAAACTTTTCCAAGATAATTTTACACGATGAATAAAAAGATGAGAGACATGCATACGCAAATTTTCTCAAAGTAATAGTCAAAACTTATTCTATACGACGCTCACGATTTGATAAATTTACTTCATGGATTATATGTTTTGCGAAAACCGTTCAAACTGTCGTAATCTATGAAGATTCGATTTCTGGACATCTCTACTTAGTTACATCGTTATATTATTATTTTTTTCAATCCGTTAACATTACCTTCTCGCTTATCGCGACTATAATATACCTGCCAAATTTTGCAGAACCCGGGCTACTGTTCATTCAGTATTAGCTCAATACAGATCGGAGTCGGTCGTGGCATTTATATCCTCCTGCACTAGTTATAAATAGGGATAATTGACGCAAAGATAGAGGAAAAAAGAGTCTAAAAAATTTGTTTGAATGTATTAGCGCCAGTCAATACGTATCGTCGTTTACAAGACGATTTAACACCACGTATAAGTCACATTTCGTAAATTATTCGAGAACGAGAGAGAGTGAGGGGGGGGGACGGTAATAGTTCAATGATATGTTGTTCTATAGTCAGGCAACTGATAAGATTTTTATTACGAGACCTAATTAAATTTGGTAATTTGTTTGAACCAATAATAAAATTTAAATCTGAATATATAATTACTCGAAATATTCCGTTTTAATTAGATACTGACGCGAGCAGTTTTACTCACACATACAAAAATTCTGTGTAATACTTATACAGATACCTGATGCTGGCACACGACTTGGTGAACGTTGTGATATACGTGGTGTTTATTTTCAATGAAATTAATCATTCAGAGGTCGAGAATAATTGGAGTAATTAGATCGGGTTATAATCGGCGATTGGATACGCATTTACGATTGCTTCTGTTGCATATATATAGTAACAAAAAATAAAAAAAGAAACGTCTAATTTATTCGGATTTACTTGACTTACGCGGTGTTAGATCTTCGGCTATGATACATAGAAATAAGTTACGCATACGTAGACGTGACCTCGTGTATTATTATTCAAGACTGTGCGCGGGATATTCGAATAGCAATAAATAACTTGCGATATATAAGAATGTGAAACAAAATGGAAAATTGGATATTGGCCATTGATTAATTGTAACAAAATACAGACGATCGTTATAATGCTATATGTTTCATAAAATGTGCACATAGCTACTAAGCAAGTGAAGCCATGATGCTGGAAGTGGGGTTTAAATTTTATAGAAAATTGTTCTTGCGACTTTTAATCGAAACTATATAAGGTCAACTGCATTCGACTTCAGCGTTTGCAATTTTTTATATTTTTAGCCGATACTTTCGAAAATTGTGTTGACCCACTTATAGATTATTATCCAACGCCTACGCAGTGCGCGTAGTGCGCACTGCACCTACGTGATTTTCGATGATTGCAAAATTACCATTTTTATCAATTTGTATGAAAAACCAATGAGGCTATTAAAATATTTAGCCAGGACTTGAGAATTGGATATTCTGAAGTTGAAATTGATTTGAACTTAAAATTAGTGCGATTACACTTCGGGGATCTTGGCTGCATTTAGCTATATAGTGATGTTTAGTGTATAATCTGATCATCGTTAAAACTGACCAAAGTAACTTCAGGACTTCACAAAGAAAAAAAAATGAAATCCTATTATGGTGAAAAAAATTTTGAAGAGGAGATGGAAGTTTTGGTAGAAAGGCGTAAACGTGAAAAAAAGAGTGGTCGCAAATCGGCTGATCGACCCGGTATTCTTTATCATGCACTACCGCAGGAGAGAGACAGCTATTCAAATCCGGTTACGAAACGAAACGTTCGAGTAAGTTTCTGGTTTTTTCTTTTATTTTGTGTTAATCTACAATCTTGCAACATTCACACAGGCATATCTTCAAGCTATAAACTTGGTTCAAATTTAGGATACGACATGCAGCAAATTTTATCTTTTAATTAGCTGTATAAATAAAACGACTAAGCCAACATCAAACAAGCTGAGACTAAAATGGTAAAACAATCAAGATTCGTATTTTTTTTTTGTCAAGCTTTGTATCACATCTTCTGAACCGCTCGGTATTTTTCAATGAAATTTATAGGGCCGTAGGTACCAGTCTACATGACTTTGCGATTAAAGTTTGGACGGAATCGGCCAAGTGGTTCCTGAGATCTTGACCGCTAAAGTTGATAGAAAAAGACATTTCTTCTATCTTCTCCTTTTCCTTAATTTTTAAAAGTTTGAGCATTGAGATTTTTATACAAAAATTACTCAGCACGGATTGAAGAATGAAAATATCGGCCAGTTACCGAAAAATGAAAGTTTAACGAACAAAAAAAAATTATTTAAGTGAGATAAAGGTTAAGAATATAATCGTTGACGAATAAATTCTTAACGTGCTGCTAATGAACCAAGTGAAGGAACTCGTACTCGGTCAGACCCGGTACTCCATAAGAGTTTACGTAAAGTGCAGAGAAATCGAATGCCTTTAGTCTCGAAATGTCAGGATTGTCACTTCCCAGTGAAAGAAAATAGATCGTTGAATTCCCGTGATTTACAGATATTCCAGATTGAAACAATAAATTGAAAAATATCGAAATTGACGTGAATTTGATTTTTTTCTAACTCGATTCGGTTTGGAATATTTCAAAATGAGATTCAAGAATCCATTTTCGTTTACTGGGTTAATTGTTCAGCTTCGAGGCCAGAATACGTAAATATTTTATAGAATCAAAAGAATCAAATGTTAAATTTTATCCTCATTTCAGCATCAAAAAGTGTCAAGGCTAGAAATTCCTCAACGTATATTATATCAGTACATTATATCAGCGATCTTTTGTCGGATCATCACTTAGTTATCGTCTGGCAATTTAGTCAAGCCTTTTCTAGTTGGCTGCGAGTTTGATTTACATATTATATTCTTTTTTCTTATTACGTATATATTACTAGATAAGTATACCCCACGCATATTAATTCCCCTGCAAGAAAGTGGGTCGCTTATAAGTTCTATACCTTGTCCATTTTGTCCATTGGACGAAGACAACTTTCGAAGGATTACACTAACTTAAAAAAAAAATTCAGTTTAAAACACAAATACTCTGATCAATTTCTAGATTCGGTGTTAGGTTTGAACCAAGGGCATTTATACCCCGAGCGATAATTTCAATTACAACGATTGGTATATTTTCAAAGCAATTATTTTGGCACATATTGTGCTTTATATACATATTTACGCACATATTGTGGTAGTGCCGATAAAAATTATCGCTTTGACCCGAATTACACTCTTCGCAAAACGCCAGCGTTCGAAAAAGGTCATGACCTCTGTTTGAAATTTGAAAATAATGAAAAAGAACGCGCTTCAATTTTTTTAACAATCTTTATTAAATTCGTTAACAGATAAAACGAGAAGAGTAGACTGAACAGTTTCATCTTGGTATACAATTCACAATATATCTACATGAACCAGTTTTTACGAGATTTAATCACTTGACTATGGTAGCCGAATGAACCTGATCGTTAAGTGCAGGTGCCTCGGTTAAGTTAATCATGCCGTTCAACTTTCTATAATCTCGAGATGAAAAGTGTGTCATTATACGTCGGCGAAAGAAGCCTAAGATAAAACTCCGAAGATCTTTCATGCGCATACTTAAATTTCATTCCCTTTAATTCTCATTATCAATGTTGTTGGTCTGTAACAGCTGACTGTTGCTCATTGTCGGACTAAAAAAGACGTTAATCCGCCCAACCATTCATTCGGTAAACGGCAATAATCGCTGGAACGTACTGACGGAAATGACGCGTAGGAAGCAACGAGTATGTCAACATATGGAAAATTTCGTCTGCTCCGGGATCGTCCGTTCTCTTCAAAAGTCTGATAGCCAGTCTACTGCAGTCTGAGACACTCGATCCTGGAGACCATTCTCGTAGGTCGTGGCTCGTCTTCGCACGCGGCACACTCGATTCGTGACTCGCGACGACTCGCGCGACTGTTTGAATAAGTTAAAGTAGCTTTAGCCTTCGAAGTTCGGTAACAGCTACAGAGCTAAACAGTCGATCAAGGACTAACGAGCCGTGTAAACATACGGGGATAAAAATTATTCTCTGATTCATGAATTCGGTGTGCAGTGATTAGGAAATCCGAATTAACCGAACTCTCGACAGATGTACTTCCATAAAGTATTAGTTCAGTTTTCACAAGTCTCCGGCGTATGACAATAATTAAATAACGAAAATACTTTTGATGCAATGAATAACGAGTGAAAAATGTACAATCTGTGAAGTTTGTTCAACAGTGTGTGCTTCAGGTTCTTCAGCTGTGCGCGTTAATTAGAAAACGAAAAGGATCTTCGACCGATTGATAAAAGTTTATAATTGAAAGCCTATAAATTTCCAGCTTGATCAGTTATAATGGTTGTAGAAAAAATTACCGCTAAAAAGGTAAATTAAAATTGAATTATTACTTTGTGTGAGAATAATTATGTCGGAGAACAATAATTATATACTGCATGCGTTTATATCATCAGGCGCAATGAGTATTTCTAAAACAGGTTTTTCCTTAATCGTGTCAATTATTGCTGTTAAGAAATCACTTGCAAAACATACTACGCTTGCAAAATGTGAGGCTTATTAGAATTATTGCCGCGGTTACGTCACCCGTACGTTTTACTTCATTTTATTCCAGCGAGTTATAATAAGTATCTTACCGGTAATTATCATGTTTTTAATATTTTTAATAAATTTGATCTATTGAACTCGCGATTTAACACATTCATATTAATATTTTACTAGAAACTGGTATAAACAGAAGTTCGAATCGTCGTCTGATTCTGATTGACTTCCATAAACTGCCGACGATGCGTGCCAGTGTTAATGCCGAAATAAATTAATATGAATCTCACGTACGAATCAATTGGTCGTATATATATATCGCTTTTGTACGATGATTTATGTATTGGACATCGAATACCGATGCAGAAAACTATTCGGTTATCTTCGAAAATATTTTCAATGAAAAATTCTTTTGAAATGATTAATCGAATAAACTGCAGTATGCTCATATCTGCAGATAATTAACTGCAGCACCAGGAATAATTGTTGCTTCGTAATTGAAAAGTGTTGGAACAAAATCGCGGGATAAATCCATTGTTGATGTTTTTTTTTTTTTTTTTTTTTTCGTAATCGACAAAAACATCTCTTAAACAATTTTTTCTAATGGACAAATATATGTATCAACTAAATTAGGTTGCTTAAAAATAGAATTATCAGGTTCTATTTCGACATTTTTCTATTATCTAAATGATGAAATTATCATTTTTAAATGTGATAACGTAGTTTTAATTCATAGTTCATAACGACATAGGCGATAATGTTGTATATACATATGTACATATGTATAATCTTTTCTGTGAAAAAAAAAAAAAAAAAAATAAATAAACCAATCCGATTTGTTTATTCTGTTGAAAGTGGAAAGTTTTCCTCAAATAAGAGCTGCAGCTCGAACTGTTCTTGGAATTTTTCCATTACTATATAAGTATTCGCTCGGTTTAGTGTAAACGATGTACTACATTCGTATATATATGGTAATAATGATAAAAATTATCAGTACACTTTTACGTACAAGGTTGTTTTTACAGGTGAGACCGATAAAAATTTACGTTCTAACTTAAAGATGGAGGTAAAAATTGTTTCAAGTCACTTATTCATATAATTCAAACAGGTACAGGTATATCTACTCTTATACATAGATTCTAAAAAGTACTCAGATTTTCAACAATCTTTTGAGTAACTGAATTATTTTTGTTACGATTTTAGGCACTGGTGATTTTAAAACGGAGAATTTTTGGTTCCAAATTCAGCAAGTAACCGGACGTTCTATACAGCGTCGATCAAGAGTCAATCTCTCGCCGCTGTTGGGCGTGATAGAATTCCAGCATGTTTGAAAATTATACTTTCGCAAATTATAGATCTATACATACCGGTTTAAAGTTTGATCGAAAATATGCTCGCGTAATATTTAAGTGGCTCCTGCAATAAGAGGTGTGAGATCGCAGGCCCGTACATTCTACGCTAAATGCCCCATATATTTTGCCGGAAATCGAGACAAATCCAAGAGTGGTTTGTGTATCATTAAGAGACGAATGCAGTGACCGGTAGGTCAACCCACTGATGATTAGATGACACATAATATTCAGATTTCTTATAATTCCGATATACATCGGGCCCCAGGCCATTTTAATCTATCAACGCAAATAACTCCCGAGGCATGGTTCATAGCGAAAATTGACCGTTACAAAAGTTGTACGGTTCAGCAGGGGAAAGAAGTTGGCGGTATTGGATTTTTCAGTGGAGGCGCGGTTGAGGTCAGGGGAAGGTCAACTTTGTTTTTTTAAATAGCAACCCATATTTTTCATTCGGGAAATTTGTTCTGCTTGAAAAATCAAACGACTTTTGTATGAAAAATTTTTTTGTGAGACATCAATTTCTTATGATATTCAGCTAAACCAACCAGAGATTTTTGAACTTTTGAGAACGTTTCACCTTTAAGCTATCAAGTTTGGAGGAAAATGTCAAGAGACAAAAAGTGCGTAATTTCATGCAAAGATACTCGGAGACTAATCGTGGAATTTTTTCCGATAACTTTTTATTGCAGTTTCTTCGATTGCGTGAAAAAAAAAAATTAAAAATGGTAAAAAAAAAATTCTGCGATCATTCTCCAAGAATCTTTGCACGAAATCACGTACTTTTTCGTCTCTTGAAATTTTTCTCCAAACTTGTTAGTTTAGAGATATCGGTATCGGTATTTTTAACAAAACTGGAATTTCTGGACTTCGATTTCTTAGCGGGAAAAATTCGATATTTTTCGCATAAATTCTCCACTTCACACTTGTAGCAGTGTTTAGAGTAACCAGTTTGATGTGTTCTCGCCAGAACGATCGATGAGGCGTATTGTCAGGAATTTTCAGGCAACGAGAACAAAAAAATTTGCTGAAATAAATGAAGAACTCTGCATAACTAGCTAAAATTTTAAAGGTTTCTCGTCAGCCTGCATTTTATGAAATATTTTTTTATGATAGTGATTTGGAGAAATTCAGATAGAAGATACACGATGAACGGTGTTCTTCAAGAATGTGCTATGATCCATACTCGAAGATGAATTGACTATTTTCAATATACTGTTTAAAATTTGAACCGATTTCTAATTTCATTCTCAATCGGTTATTGAATGCCTTGAAATACTTTCAACGAAACCGTACCTTCCACCGACGAATGACAATAAACTGTCACTGACCGTAATGGCCACTAACTGAAACGGAACCGAAGAAAAACCTCCTGAGGTTACGATGTCTGCAGATGATTTCTATCAGCTTAGACCTCGATATGTATAACCCGCATTCCTTGCCTGCCGATTACTATCCAGTGAAATAAATTCGAACGATTCTCAAAAAATGAATATACCATTGATTTCGAAGCAATGATGACGTTCGGAATCGTCTTGGAGTCTGTTATGAAACGGTTCAATATCCTATGCGATAATATATTCCATAAATATTTGAGTCTGTACTATAATTCAGACGTGGATAGCTTAAAACCTACAACGATCTTGGAAAATAAAATATATAAGGTCTCGTACTATTGCGTGAACGATCATTTATTTTGTAATTATTGGGTGACTTCTTTCGCTATATATCTTCAATTCGTATTGTCCATATGCAATATTTGTATCCTTCGAAGATGGCAAGTCGTCACTCGTATTCTTTCGTCAAGCTACGAGCATTCTCGTGTAATGAATAATGGTAAATGCTTCGAGTGTCCTACAAACACCAAGGTCGATCATTGATCGCTATACAATCTCACAATTATCTCCGTCAACTGATTAGCAAAATTTTTCATCTCGTTGTGCGGTTTACGGATAAACAATTAATTTTTGTTCTATTTTTGTATTTTTTCGTTTGTTTCAACTTCGATAAGATTTGTTAAACAAAAATGAAAATCTCTCTATATCATGGCTCCACAATCGTGAAACTACGATTTCACCTAGTAAATACAACCGGGGTGAAAGTTTCAATAATGAATCCGGAGTAACGATGTTAATCGAGTGTCTTTTCTCTTTTCTTCAGAAACTCAAGTACCCAAAATCGGTCTTCTTCATCATCATCAATGAATTCTGTGAGAGATTCTCGTACTATGGTATCCGAAGTAAGTAAAACGCCTTTATCTATCTTTCAACTTACCTAAAATTCGAAAATGGCCGAAGAAAAAATAAACTTCCGCATCGAAAGACCAAAATATGTGCGGTTTTCAAATCGAACTGCATTCTACGCAAACTCGGTCAACGTATGACCCTGACCATCAATTTTCTATGTGCACAGTCATATCATTGCTCTAACAATTGCGTTAGGTCAAATCAGGTCATGATCAGACGCTGGTCGAGTTGGCAAAGAATGCCCCATATGTGCATGTATGTACCGATATTTTAAGGTCTTATTATTCGAACTGCAAGGACTTGATCTATTCGGTATCCCGCACAGGAAACGATCATCGCGATTTAGTACTCTTTTACGTATAATTTTTCAACTCTTACACGGTATGGGATGTAAACAATTTTCTGTTTCCATCATCATCGCATGAACCTTGATTCTGCTTAATAGGAATGACACAATTTATACGCATATCTACTTCCGAGAAATCTAGTGTCTCCACTTAATGACCATCATCCTGTTCGATTAGACACGCGACTTGACCCAAACTTGGTCAAGTGCGAATTAGATTCTTCTTTTTAGTGCCAATGAACTTCGATGATCTCTTCACTTGCCTGCAGTTTACGTGTTTCAATCGGACTTATGAAAAGCAGAATCTCATGAATTTCGTTCTCTCTTTGTTGCTCACTGAACTGTTATCTCTCATCGTAGATCATTGTTAATGTACCTTTTCTTTTCGCAGCTATTCTGGTTCTTTATCTGCGGAACAAGCTCAGCTACAGCGATGATACGGCCACCGTGATTTACCACATCTTCAGTATGTTCGCCTATTTCTTTCCACTTTTCGGAGCTATGCTGGCCGATTCTTGGCTGGGGAAGTTCCGGACCATCTTTTACGTGAGCATCATCTATGCAGTTGGACAGTTGGTACTCGCTGCTAGTGCGACGCCTCCGTTGAATTTGCCCAGTCGGTGAGTTGGACTTTGGCGTAAACTTGCGAATATAAAAATTTGTGAAAAATCACAAGAATATCGGAAGCAAAAATAACGTGAAAAAATTATAGGAAAATTCGTTCGGCTTTTATTTAGAACATTCGCGTTGTTGGGACTGGGGTTGATCGCCGTTGGAACCGGAGGAATCAAACCCTGTGTCTCAGCCTTTGGCGGTGACCAATTCGTGATGCCTCAACAGGAGCGATACCTGATAACGTTTTTCTCCCTATTCTACTTCGCCATCAATACTGGGTCAGTTATTTCTACTTTCCTAACTCCCATACTTCGTGTCGATGTTTCCTGCTTCGATGACAACACTTGCTACTCGTTGGCGTTTTTCGTTCCTGCAATTCTCATGATTGTGTCCATAGGTGAATATTCACATGACGATTATGTACTCTGCAGTACAGTTCTCTTGAACTTATAATTTTTTGAAGAGGATCTTACGGCTCCCAATATCTGACCAAACACTTTTTCCTCGCTTACAGTAATCTTCCTCCTTGGAAAACCATTATACAAGATGAAGGCCCCGCAAGGAAACGTGGTCCTGGAAGTTACCAAGTGCATTTCTGTGAGTAGATTTTTTTTACATAGCAGGTAAATTTCCGATACTAAATATTCAATTCTAGTTCATTTAAAACGTTCGTTGAATTACAGCACGGAATCAGTAATAAAATGAAGGCGAAGAAGGGCCAGGAAAGAGAATACTGGCTAGATCACGCCGACGATCAGTACGATCCGAAATTCATATCAGACATCAAAGCAGCCCTCCAAGTGATAAAAATGTTCCTGCCACTGCCCTTTTTCTGGGCACTTTTTGACCAGCAAGGATCAAGATGGACGATCCAAGCCACGCGTATGGACGGTCAAATCGGTAGCTTCCTACTTAAACCGGACCAGATGCAGGTGGTCAATCCCCTGCTGATTCTTATATTGATTCCAATTTTCGAAACCGCTATCTATCCCTGCCTTGCCAAGATACATTTACTCAAAAGGCCTCTACAGAAACTTACGGTCGGTGGTATTTTGGCCGGAATTGCATTCATCATCTCCGCGATCGTCGAGTTACAACTTGAGGTAATCATTACGTTGTTATTAAACAATTTCTATTCACATTTACAAGACACAATGATTCAAAATTCGTTTCTGATAATTTTCTAGAAAACTTATGCCGTTACACCATCGCCAGGACTGGCCCAAGTCAGGATCTTCAATACCCTGAACTGCCCAATGACTATGACAGTTGGAGAAGAGTCTTTCCAATTGCAGAACTTAGAAGTTTGGGAAAATAAATACGTCGAAGCGACCGGCAACGTCGAGTTACCCTATACCGCCAATTTCGCGGCTTGTTCTCTTCTTGGTATGACGGACGGATTGATCGGAGTCGTTAGCGGTAAGCAATTATCGTATTTTTTCGAAGCTATACGTTTATTATCCGCGATAATACCTATCGGTAATATTAATTCAATACTAACGGACGTTTTAGGCAATATTACCGTAGCTGAAAACAAAGCTACCTCTTGGGCAGTCACGAGAACTGGGATAAGCTACAGCTACATAGACACCGTGGATAAAACGACGAGTGGAGACCCAGCCGTCCGAGCTTTGGTTTACCTGAATCCCGAACTTGGAGTATCGGCGAATTTAAGGTTCGTCGAAAATAATAATACCCGTCTTGAATTGAGGGTGAATTCGACCTTCGCCGAGACTGAGCTGACCGAAATAGACACAGGCACCTACGACATATATTTGAATAATGCTCGGCTAGAATCTGATGTCACCCTAAAACTCGGCGGTGTTTACACGGTCACAGCTTATGTATATGATCTGGAATCGGCGGTTGGAAATACCATTACGATTACCGAACCAAACTCGTTGCATATGCTGTGGCTCTTGCCTCAGTATATCATAATCACGATTGGAGAGATCATGTTCTCAATTACCGGTCTTGAGTTTGCCTTCACCCAAGCACCTGTAAGCATGAAGTCTTTGCTCACGGCTTGTTGGCTTTTGACCGTGGCTTTCGGAAATCTTATCGTGGTCATAGTCGCTGAGGTAGCATTCTTCGATAGCCAGGTAAGAATGAAAAAAATGAAGCAAGTCGTCTTCGTTTATTGACTGAACCAATAATTTATTAAATATTTTATCCAAGATTTAATCAGATCATTAGAAAGCTAGATAATTATTAAACTGTCGACTAGCCGTTATCTAATGTGAAAATCAGACATGCAAAACAATAATGAACTATATTTTCTTTTCAGGCAAACGAATTCTTCCTGTTCGCCGGTCTCATGTTCGTAGATATGTTGATATTCGGAATAATGGCGCTATTTTATAAGTACGTCGAAGTTGCCGACGAAGAAGATGAATCTGCGGACGAAGATGTCACTCGGAAGGAAAAAACTGGGGTGGTTAACCCGGCCTTGGATGAAACTGACGAAAAGTGATAATTCGTTTTGAACTTAGATCGCAGAACTAAAGAATTATCGAAGAGTGTTGTATTATTGCGCCCTAATTCAGACTGAACATTTCATGGTTGTAAATAAAAGTTGATTATGTACCTATACTCAGTTCCTTACACTGTGTGAACGAAAATTCCGGTATGTAACATTAAGACAAAAATTTATTTGATAATAAAACATTCCTAATTATATGACCTCGTTCATTAATCGCCACACTTTTTCACTAATGCAATTAGCTAGATCCGAAAGACAAGAAATTACCATTGTCGTACTGTAATACAGCGTATAATCGCGAATGTGAAATACTGACACAGTGACCGAGAATAACCGACCAGTTTCAAAACGGGAATAAAATCCGAACACGTGAACAACTGTATAAAGTAAAAGAAAAAATAGAATGCTAAACTTCAATTCTCATCCCTGTCCTAGATTTGAAATGCAACTTCTGGAATTTAAAGAAAAGACAGTTCCTTAGTAACTTCTTATAAGTTTTTCGAAATTGATATTTCTCGGTTCTTGATTTTCACTGCCAGAAATTTGATCGATTGAAAAATTTCGAAGAGCTTTTTGTAACCGATTTTAGAAAGAAGAACATTTCATCTGGCAGTCCTGCCACTGGTTAGATTACCAACTTTTACTCTTGATTTTTGTCTGGCAGTCGCGGGCAAGTGGTTCGATTAATATTAATATCCTATCGTTCCTGTATGTCGTACTATTTCGTCTCTCGCTTAATTGGAATATCTTAAAGGATCGCACGGGAGGTAAAGTGAAAGATATACCGAAACAATTGCTTATTGGTATGTGCATATAGGTATACCCATAAAAAGCACCTCTGGTGCAAAAACCTTTCGCCAAGTACATTGATTTTTAAACTACCTGCGAACCCTCCTAACCCTGACGCATTTCTACAGTCATGTTAAATAAACATGGAATAAGCACATTTACCCACGTGTTGACGAGCAACAATATTTTTATAAGTAAATTTATGATAAATTCATCATCTGCGATGAAGAGTATTTCCCGCTATCGCGAGTCGGAATAATCAAACCTATCGACTTCCTAAGCCGACTGCGGATTATTTGATTATTAATAGATTTACACGTATATAAGTGCAGTTACAATGTTACGAAGCTTTATCAACGAAATATATAGAATTATTGAATAATTGAATAAATATTGTGAATTAGCGAATAATTATAAAAAAAAAATAATGACCGATGAATGAGATTTATTTTCCAAAAAAATTTCACGAGAAATGCGAGCTAACACAATACATAGATAAATAGTCAATGGTACTGCCACGCTACGCGATGTAAAGAAACTTGGAAAGGAAGTGGAAGAGAAAGAGATAGTTCGTATACAACGGCCTCTCTGCTTACACTAACGTCAAATCGCCGCGTGAATCGCCAGATTAGCCGAAGAATTTTATATCGTATGCGAAACTCACCACTCTGGATATCTGGATACACGGCTAGGTCTTCGGGAACGATGAATACGCATATAATATCCAATATAATCCTTTGACGGGGATGAGAGCTAGAATGGGACACTACACTGCAAATATATTATACGTATGAATATCATACGGTGTATAGATTTTGAAAACACTTCACTTTCACAGAGGCAGGGGGGGGAGCTCCAGATGAAGAGGTTGAATTCAGGGAAAACTTCACTCATAATTACACTGCACTGCAAACGTATTATACGCGTATGGATTTCATATGGTGGGCAGAATTTAAAAACACTGTATTTCCATTATACACTCAAATGATATTTATTATTATAAAAGGCTTCGTTCTATTGCTCACTATTTTATATTATATTCCATACCGCGACAGCTTCCTCACTGGCGCTGTGTACAATTAGGAAAAAAGTCTACCGCTTGACTCTCCGACTCACTATGAATAAAGTTTTTATTCCGATGATTCTACTACGATATGTTTACGAATTGAAATATATATTCTTATGACAGTGAAATAAAAGTTTTTACTAACGAATAAATAATAGAAAGGACGCTGAGCATCGCGGTGCGCGCACGGCTGCATGTAAACAAACTTAACCTTGACGCGAATTTTTATTCCTCGGCGCTTCGACGAATTATTATTTCTGCGTTGATTCCGTGACTATTAAACCAGCTATACATTTAATATAACAACCATTTTGTGGATGAAAAAATTTCGACTCGACTGAAAATAATAATGTTAGGGAGATTGACCGCACATTTACATACTTGGGGGTATTCGAATTCTCGTTCGAGTCGAGTGCATGCGTCAACAATCTTGACTTGAAAATGAAATCTTATTACCCGGCGAAACAGCGAATTTCATAATTATTTCTAATTTCACAACATTTCTGAAGAATTACATTCTCTGCCTTTGGATAGCGAGGAGGAAACCTTCCGACTACAATAAACTATAGAAAAAACTTTTACCGGGGTGAGAATTGTCACGCTCGACACCTCGCCGGCACAATATGGCCAACACAACCAAATTTTATTCCGACCTTACGAATATAATCTACATTTACTAACCGATTCTATTGACTTTAATCAACACGCGAATTAGTCGTACTTACGATAAATTCAAACACTAGCCGTATACAATCGTTGATAAATCGCCGCTCTAATTTAGATTCGCGTGAAGAGAGCAAACGCGAACCTGTTGCATCCCCCGTCCGAAGACAACTGACTGGCGTGCTGCGGAGGATCATGGGTGGTGTTACGCTGCCCCCACTGATAGATGGTCGCACGTCGCGATAATCTGTACATATTGTATGCATTTTTTGGCGGGCAACGATTCGAGGTTAAGTATCAAACTAAACAAACGAGGGAATGATTTTAGCGGGACGTGGAGGTGGCGTCGCTTCTACTGTAGCCATCCCTTGCCGACACAATCCGCGACGAATATTGCGATCACCGCGAATATAATCTATACATATATATTTACCGGCCGATTTCACTGTCTTCAATTAACGGACAAATTAACTGAACTCACGATAACCCGGAATACTTGTTATTGGATAAACCGTCGCTCTAAATTAGATTCACGCGAACGGATAACAATCACGAACCGGTTGCATCCCCCAGCCAATGGCAACTAACCGGAAGCTGCATTCCGCGGCGCTGAATTAAGTCTCGAAGCGGACTATTTCATGTGGCGCAATAAGCAAATTATCGTAATAATTAATAATTATTATTATTATTATAATTATTATTATTATTATTATTATTATTATTATTATTATTATTATTATTATTATTATTATTATAATATTATTATTATTATAATAATATTAATAATTAATAATTATTACGATAATTTGATTATCGCGCCACATAAAATAGTCCGCTTCGAGACTTGATACAGCGCTGCGGAACGCAGCTTCCGGTTAGTTGCCATTGGCTGGGGGATGCAACCGGTTTGTGATTGTTATCCCTTCGCCCGAATCTAATTTAGAGCGACGGTTTATCTATAAACAAGTATTACGGATTATTGTGAGTTCAGCTGATTTGTGGGTTAATTGAAGACAGTGAAATTGGCCGGTAAATATATGTACTCGTAGATTATATTCGCGGTGATTGCGATATTCGTCGCGGCTGCTTAGCCATTGTGTCAGCGAGGGATGGCAACGGTAAAAGCGACGCCACCTCCAGATCCCGCTAAAATCATTCCCCACTCGTTTGTTTATTTTGATACTTGACCTCAAAACATTGCCCGCCAAAAAATACGTACAATATGTACAGGTTATCGCGACGTGCTACCATCTATCAGTGGGGGCAGCGTAACACTATGGCACCCATGATCCTCCGCAGCGCGGCAGTCAGTTGTCTTCGGACGGGGGATGCAACAGGTTCGCGTTTGCTCTCTTCACGCGAATCTAAATTAGACCGGCGATTTATCAACGATTGTCTACGGCTAGTGTTCGAATTTATCGTAAGTACGACTAATTCGCGTGTTGATTAAAGTCAATAGAATCGGTTAGTAAATGTAGATTATATTCGTAAGGTCGCAATAAAATTTGGTTGTGTTGGCCATATTGTGCCGGCGAGGTGTCGAGCGTGACAATTCTCACCCCGGTAAAAGTTTTTTCTATAGTTTATTGTAGTCGGAAGGTTTCCTCCTCGCTATCCAAAGGCAGAGAATGTAATTCTTCAGAAATATTGTGAAATTAGAAATAATTATGAAATTCGCTGTTTCGCCGGGTAATAAGATTTCATTTTCAAGTCAAGATTGTTGACGCATGCACTCGACTCGAACGAGAATTCGAATACCCCCAAGTATGTAAATGTGCGGTCAATCTCCCTAACATTATTATTTTCAGTCGAGTCGAAATTTTTTCATCCACAAAATGGTTGTTATATTAAATGTATAGCTGGTTTAATAGTCACGGAATCAACGCAGAAATAATAATTCGTCGAAGCGCCGAGGAATAAAAATTCGCGTCAAGGTTAAGTTTGTTTACATGCAGCCGTGCGCGCACCGCGATGCTCAGCGTCCTTTCTATTATTTATTCGTTAGTAAAAACTTTTATTTCATTGTCATAAGAATATATATTTCAATTCGTAAACATATCGTAGTAGAATCATCGGAATAAAAACTTTATTTATAGTGAGTCGGGGTCAAGCGGTAGACTTTATTTCTAATTGTACACAGCGCCAGTGAGGAAGCTGTCGCGGTATGGAATATAATATAAAATAGTGAGCAATAGAACGAAGCCTTTTATAATAATAAATATCATTTGAGTGTATAATGGAAATACAGTGTTTTTAAATTCTGCCCACCATATGGAATCCATACCCGTATAATACATTTGCAGTGCAGTGTAATTATATTCTTCTAGATCTCATAGCCAATTAAATAAATAAAAGTTCAAGCAGTGAGTGAAGTTTTCCCTAAATTCAACCCCCTCATATGGAGCTGCCACCGCCGTCCCCCCCGACCAACACCATGAAAGTGAAGTGTTTTTAAAATCTACACCGTATGATCATCATACATACCTATAATACATACGAGTATATTCACAGTAGAGTGTAATTCGCCTATCGTTTTCATCGCAAGATAAATAAAGTGCAAACAGTGATAGTGCAATTTTCCCGAAATTGAACCCCCTCATCTGGAGCAGCAGCCCCCCCCCCGTGAAAGTGAAGTGTTTTCAAAATCTATATACCGTATGATATTCATACATGTATAATATATTCGCAGTGTAGTGTCCTATTCTAGCTCTCGTCCCCGTCAAAGGATTATATTGGATATATGTATACGTATTCATCGTTCCCGAAGACCTAGCCGTGTATCCAGATATCCAGAGTGGTGAGTTTCGCATACGATATAAAATTCTTCGGCTAATCTGCCGATTCACGCGGCGATCTGACGTTAGTGTAAGCAGAGGCTGTTGTATACGAACTATTTCTCTTCCTCTTCCTTTGCAAGGTTCTTTACATCGCGTTGCGTGGCGGTACCATTGACTATTTATTGATATGTATTGTGTTAGCTCGCGATTCTCCTGAAAATTTTTTGGAAAATAAATCTCATTCATCGATCATTATTTTTTTTTTTTTTATAATTATTCGCTGATTCACAATATTTATTCAATTATTCAATTAATTCTATATATTTCGTTGACAAAGCTTCATCACATTGTAACTGCACTCATTTACGTATAAATCTATTAATAATCGAATAATTCGCACTAGGCTTAGGAAGTCGATAGATTTGATTATTTCGACTCGCGATAGCGGGAAATACTCTTCATCACGGATGATGACTTTATATCATAAATATACTTATAAAAATATTGTTGCTCGTCAACACCTGGTTAAATGTACATACGTATTCCATGTTTATTAAACATCACTGCAGAAATGCGTCTGGGTTAACCGTACATAATTCGCGTTACATTTCCTGATTCCTTGTATATCAAATCACACCGTTATTTGCAAATCTTCAGTCAAAACGTCAGAATGGATCAAATGTAATACGACCGGGGGGCTGACTAAAGAAATTCCTTATAAGGCTTAATCAAAAAAATTGTTTCATAATCAACGGATTACCGTCCAACGTACGGATTAGTCCATCATTCACCAACAAGCGACTGACAAACGATTGCAAAGACAATTAATTAATTTGCAGCAAATGAGGGACTAACCATGTGGAGGTACTAGATAGGTAGTACTAGAATGTTGCCGCTACCTAAGGTCAAGGTCAGTGCTCCTTCTCGTTCGGCAGTGGCATCAATAGGGTGACAAATAGTATTGCCATCTATGATATAAGCTAGAACTACAAAAATGACATGCAGGCTGCATAGATCTTTTTACTACCAACAGGTATACCGACCAATTTCATGTTAGCAACAGAGTTATTCAATGCAACAGAGACTCGTATCACGTGCATCCTCCGCCATTGATGCAATCAGCTGTCCAGCAGGTGACAGAAGTGGGAGAATGTAGACAGTAAAATTCCACAGAAAGGTGATCCGTGCTGAATAATGAGGATTAACATTTGATCTATAAAAGATTTCTTCAGTCCATTGGATTAGGCTGTTTTTTTCGACAATACTCTTACACACAGAGTCAATCAGTCTGATCGAGTAACGTCATTTTCACAATGTGGAGATACATACTGTTTACGTTTACTATTGTTTTGTTGAATTTGTCACAATCTGAGGTTAGATTTATACCCTTCTGCAAAACTAGTTCGCATTAGGCAGTGAATCGCATTTGATCAATGGTCTCAGAACTTTTTAATTCGTTTTTTAGATCTCGAAATTGCCTTTATTCTCAAACATTAATTGCCTATTGTGAACACCTTAAATGACAATTATTCTTAAACACATTTTCATTATCGTTACCATTACATATTTTACCAGGCACAATCTTACGATGATAAACGGTGTAAGTGTATCTGTCCAAGTGTTTCATCCGTCATAAACACAAGTCAATCATCTCCCGATAGATTGAACTTTATTTCCAATGTTGCACCTTCACAATGGTAAGTTTTACACCTCTGACAGATGTAAGTTACAGAACAAACTTTAATATTTGTAATTTTTTAATTTTTTTTGTTACATTTTTGCAGTAATTGCGATGGCGTAATTCTTCGTCGCATAGGTGATCAGATAAAAGGAAAAGAACAAATATTTTGTCCACGATGTGAATGCAAATACGAAAATAGAAATACTACAATAATTAAGGTAGCATTTAATGTAGAACTATTTCCATAGAGGAAATGATAGTCTTGATAATCCGATAATTGGTATTTGTGCTAACTTCACCTCATCATCTTTCACAACTTATTGTCATTTAAATATTATTTCAGATTGTGGTAATCATTGTTATTTGGGTGATTTCATTGCTGGTTATTTATATGCTGTTCCTCATATGCTTGGACCCCTTACTCAATAAGAGAATACACAAGGGTGCGGCGAGCGGCAGTTATCAAGAACACACGAATGAAGAGGTACATCCGTCAACTCAATATTCTCCGTTATCTTCCTATAAGCACGTTAAACGACCAGCTTACACCGTCTAATCATAAATCATAATCTGTTAAAATGCATTCAACAGTTTTGAATCTTAGTCACTAAACTATATTAGTTCGGAGATTGTATTCATATGCATACCATTGTTTACTTGATAGTGTAAACAAAACTGTGATTCTTGTGTTAACTCAATGATGATAATCATCAGACTGTACAAATTATTATAATCGCTTGTTAAAAGTGTGATATCGTTTGAGTATTTTCATTCAGTATTTTGTTTTTGTTTTTGTTTTTGTATTTACAATACGTAATTTGAAATAAAAGCTTTAAATTTTCTAAAAGATGATGGGATTTGAGATATTTACAAGAATTATAAATCGTAAAATTAGTAAGTAATTCTATTTCTTGATTAATGTTGGTAGGATGATAGCTCGGTGAGTCCTGGAACATCTCACGCTATGGGAGTGAGAGGCAACGTATTAAATCGTGTTGGTCATCAGCAAGACAAATGGAAACGTCAAGTTCGCGAACAGCGTCGCAATATTTACGATCGCCATACGATGTTGAATTAAATTATAACTTGTTTCATACAGATATGAAATGAATCCCATTTGATTTGATCATATGATAAAACGATTTTATCTTTTATCAACAATTTTGACGATTTATCAATTTGTTCGCGTTTTCAAATACCGACTATTCTCAATTTGTATTATTTGGTGTATTATTTTCGTTTTTTCTTGTTTTTGATCCCACAATATTCTTTGTTAAGAATAAATTCTAATATCTATCTTTATCTATTGTATAGTTGTTCTTAAGTTTAGGCCAGTTAAACTCTGTACATTTAATTCTTTATTCAAAAGACAGGGATGTTATCGTTATATCAATTGCAACCGATATAGGCATCAAACTTGAGATACAGAGACATAGATGCTAGTGAAATATGCAATCACTAGTCTTTGATTAACATTAAATCGAATGTAGTACTATGGCTGCTATGAAGTTTCTAATCTATTAGCACTCAATCACTCCTCTATCCCGAAGTTTGGACCAGAAAGGTCCAGGTATCCACAATTCAGGACATGGATCTTGCATATACACAACAAGTTTCTACTTATAATTAGGGAGTAAGATTTTATTATAGTCACTGAATAAAACTATAAAATATGAAACAATATTCACGAAATTCAAGTATTTTATTATTGAATCCAAAATGTATAATTATCAATATACGTTTATCAGAAACGCCGATCACCTTTTTTTCAGGGGATCGGCACTTGCTCAGATTAGTAACTTTCACATGTGTTAAAACGAGTCACTTTTATACGAACAATTGGACATTAAATTTTGTGTGTATACATGTTAGAAAACATTTGTTGTATCAACACTCAAGATATTGCCTTATCGATACCCCATTTCACAACGTCGTAAAGAGTTAGAACAAGGGCTCCGCCAGTACCTCTGAGTACATTTGAAAATGCACCCTTGAAGAATGCACCAGTACCTTCTTTTTGGAATACTTTTACCCAGCAATCGAATGTATTTTTGTACATCACGTCCGCTTTACTTCGACCCGACTGCATCATCATTCGTCTACGTACTGTGTCAAACGGATACGAAACAAGGCCAGCTATGGTTGTAACTGTCTGATAATAACGATCGATTTAGTATATAAACATGGCAATGGAGTACAACAAAAATTCGTGATATTTCTTCTTCTGCAGCAAACAAGTCAGGATGAACAATTACCTCGATCGTTAGCTACATTTTATTTTATAAAATCCCAATAAAGATATGTATGTACTATCCAAATTCAAACTCACTTCAGCTATGCAAAAGTTAATGTAAATGGGGGTGTTCTTTGGGTCAGGCAGCATTGACCTAGCGCTATCGTAAAATCCAAAATAAGTAGCACGATATATAACAATTCCTTGGACACTAACATTAAACCCTCGATATAGACCGATAAGTCCATCAGATTTAAAAATCTTAATCATGCAATCACCCATTCCACTGAATTGTCTGTCCGTACCTTTCCCAACATCTGCTGCCAATCTAGAAAAGTTCTTAAGATTATTTTTGGTGGATTTTGATATTCAGTAAATTTGATGCTGGAATAACACTGATCGTCACCTTGTCCTTGCAAAGTCGAGTGGATAGACAAACAATAGAGACGTTGCACCAGCAGCACCACCAGATGCTAAATTTCCAGCAAATTGTCTCCAAAATGCATCCTTTGGAATCCCATCAAGGAATAATGCTTTGTATTTATCCTTGAAAGCAAAATTCAGGGCTTGCGTAGGAAAATATCTAATAACATTAGCCAGATTACCTCTCCAAAAGCTCAGAAATCCAGTTTCTTTAGGTATCCGTACAAAGACATCTATCATTCCTATAATCAACGCCGCAGTAGTGCACGAGTCAAATTGAATAAAAAGTAACACGTGTCTTGAGTTTCAATCAGTAAAAAATATATAGATTCTATCTCGGTTTACATGTACCTTTGTATCGTTTATCTTCAGGTATTTGTGTTGAAGTATGTTGGACTTGAAGTAACAATTTTACTCGTTCTATAGGTGCAACAACAGTCTTGGAAATAGCTGCTGATATACCACCGGCCAAAAAATCTACCAAAAATGCTTTCGTCTCACCCATTACAAATTCCTGAATGAATGGTAATGATGATTTTTAGATTGAAATTTTCAGTTTAAGGTTCCTTATCGTGTCTCGTGAGTTTGGTCACATTATTCGGCGTGATTATCAGAACATATTTTTATTAGTGTGTGTTCTTCGACATTAATGAAGTCAAATTATTTTTTTGTTTTAAATTTAAAACTAGCTTATAAATAGCTTCATTTTATAATCCCGGTCTTTTGACTATTGGAATCATTGAGTGTCAACAAATTTATGTGCGATGTGAAAATAGTTGCCGAATGTCAAAGCGAAGAGTTTTATTTTTTGTCGACGGAAATTGTTTCTTATAATTTTTTTTTTTTCAACAATATAAATGGCTGCAATAAATAAGAGATAAATACGTATGATTATTATTTATTTGATAAAATGTGAAATTCAAAGGTAAATAATTGTGTCATGAAATATGTACGTCAATTAAAATATCGTTCAGACTAAATGGATTAAAAAATTTTTATAACAAATTTTACCAGTTTTTTTTTTTTTTTAATGCAACTATCAAAATAATTGATATAATTCCAAATATTTATATGTATAGTCAAAATATTACATATATACTGCATTCATTTATTGGGAATATAAAGAATCGTTAATAATAATATATCTCTACCGTCGAGATTCTTTTTCCAAATATAATTTCGTGCCATTCTTGAGATTCGGCCTAGTTCTTAAATACATATGTATAACTAAAGCTACATGTATGTATGTATCTTTTGTATCGAAAAATATTGTATTGACAATATACCAATTGTTCATCAAGATGGGAAAATTCTGAGTGCGAAACATCGAGTCCTGAACTCATTTCTTAAAATACCCATTTTACGAATTCATGTCACACCTGCCTGTCGCAGTATTTCTTATATGTAATATCATAGGTATAAGTATAACAAACATATATATGCAAGGCAAACGGCATTCGTAATTACTAATGATCACGATTAAATCGTGTAATACGAACAACGTGTTATTCAATTATGTTTACTACATATACATGCGTATTATTTTACGAATAAAAATAGTTTACAATTATTACATGATACAATATAAGTTTATACGCATTGTGTTAATATGAATTTTTACCGAGTTCATTTGCATGACTAACGACAGAATGTGAAATACTTCCCATCTCTTTGTTGTATAAATCTTTTTTTTTTACAACATCATGGGTTGAACACGTTTTTAGAAGTCTTGTTCGCGGGCTGGTAAATATTAAACATTTTTACGGCACTATTATCTAAGCCACAATTAGACACAAGAGTCAAGGGAATTTCACGATACACTTGATTTGCCGAATGGCTAATATAAAAAAAACGTTACAAGAACTGAATCTATCATAGATATAGTGGTCAATGGCAATGTTGCCTTAATATATGTATAAATATAATTCATAAAATAATCTATTCAACATTTGATTAATGAGTACCGTAGTAAATTATAATAGTAATAAAGAAAAATATTTTGTAGCTATCTTTTGACGAGACAGTAATACGGGTTATCGTGTGCGTATAGAATCCATGCATGTGGGAACGTCTACAGAGTGGGTGAAATAAATTTCTGTATTTTTGGCGACATGTCATCAAGGACTCAGTCAAACAGTATAAATGCAATTTCTACCAAGTAGTTGGCGAAAAGAAAAAGAAAAAGAATAAGAAAAAAAACAGAACTGAAAAAAAGTGGACCACCTTTCTTAATTCAACGACAAAAAGTGTTGTCAAATGATCTATTGTTTACAGTAACAATTTTTTTACTTATTTTTCATTCATTTTCGCCCCACTCCGTCTACGTTCTGTGTATGTATGTACCTGAAATTTATAGGTATAAGTATCTGTATATCTTTGTATTTATATATAATATATGTAAATATGTTCAATATATATATATAGATTTTGGAGTAAATTTTTGTGGAGTTTAATATCTAAATGTTGCTTCTTTTATCTTGTTCATGCGGCGTGTACGGACTGAAACATGGAAACATTATTATTAAAAACTTGTCCTAATTGTTTTTATTTATTTTTTTTTTTCTCACAACAAAAATTCGAAATATTTAAGGTCAAAATGAGCCAAGATTATTACCTTGGCAATGTCAACTCCAGTCAATGATTTAACAAGTTCAGGCACCCGTGCAACAATGTTCAGTACTTCAGAAGTTAATTTTTCTGCTCCAACAGTACCATTGCCACTTGAGACCATGGTTATTTTCTTTGCCTGAGACAGGGGTGCAGCTACCTCAGCGGCAACCTGTTAATAAAGTACAGTTTATAAGATATAACTCGTTCACCCTTTAGGAATGTATTTAAACGCTATGTTATATATTCTCTGGAATTTCGTTAGAGAATAATTGTTCGCATGTTGAAACTCACAAAAAATATTAAAAAGAAAAAAAGAAATACCTTTGGTAAAGTTTCCAACATCATATCTATCATAGCTGCACTCTTGTATTCGCTCCAAGCATCTGCTTTTTTAGCCATCTGTTCTGCCTCAGCTTTAGCCTTAGCTTCAATAGCGAAAGCTTCAGCTTCTCCCCTAATTCTTATGGCTTCAGCTTCGGCTTCAGCCTCCATTATTAGTCGCAATCGGTTAGCTTCAGCCATTTTTTCTAATCTGAAACGTGAGCAAGTTTGGATGATTGAGGATAATATATTTAGTTTAGAAAATATCTGTATTAAAAATTCCAAATAATTCAAACATTTACCGATATTTTTCGGCATCTGCTGGACGTCGGACTGTTGCATCCAATTCGCGTTCTCTACGAGTCATTTCTTGTTCTTGGACAGCAATTTCTTGAGTACGTTCAACGACCTTGACTTGCATTTGTTCCTCCATGATTCTTTGCTTGGTTTTAGCTGCTTGGAGCTCGTAAGCCATTTCTGCTTCAGCTTTCTATGTGTTTAAAATCAATGATATATTAAACAACAGGAAACTAATAGATTTAATAGTAAAATTAAAGGTCAAGAAACAAGCATTCAGGTCAAACAATGATCATACACGGTAAATAAACAATTACAATATTGCAGCAAGTTGTATACCGTAGCTACAGATAGTGAAAGAAATGTCTAAGGTACCTTGGTTTGTACTTCAGCATCATATGCGGCCTTCTTGAGTTCAAAATCTCGTTGTGCTTTTGCTATTTCAGTGTCATTGAGAAAACGAGATGCCATGCGTTGTTCTTCAGCAATGGCTTCTCGTATCTGTGAATCCTTACGAGCCTCCGCTTCGCCAATTCTAGCATCCCTTTTCACCTCAGCTGTACGTGCCATACCAAGAGCTTTCAGATACCCCTATAATACACATGTGACATTCAAGTGAATAACAATTTCATTTATCAGTAAACACAACATAATATCACCGAATGTGGCCTTTGGCAAAAATAATACATTATAAAAAGCACATGACTGAAAAAAAAAAAATTAATAAATAAAATGATAACATGATCAATACATATTTTCGTGCAATTGTTCACAAGCTAACTAGGAAATAGCCAATTTTACCTCATAGATGCACAACCTTGTAACGTTGAGTAAATACACATTTTCTAGGTAAATTATAGACGTTTACATTTACTAATACTATTTGATAATGTAAAATATATGAGTGCTGTTCGAAGTAATGTATGGGGGGAAAAAAAAAAAAAATGCTAAACCACTTACTGGTGCATAATATTCAAAGTTTTTAATCTAGTGACGAAAATAAGATTCGAACATACCTTTGCCCCCTGTAAGTAGCAAAACAAAAATTTGATAAATATTCATATCAATTGAAGTTTCTATGCTATGTTAGTAGGTATGTATGCCGAATCGATTAATCATTATGATTCAAGGGCCAGCTCTCAGACTCTCAAAGTGCACTTATTAATTGACTGAAATTCCATAAGAATGTCTAGTTTGTCAATAATCTAACCGCATAATAAACATGTAAAAGTGGAATAATGAATGTGCATTATTATGCGCCTGCAAGATTATGAGGATCAAAACGTTTAAATCTTGTCCAAAGACAAGTTTCAAATGATTTGAATTAATCTCAACTATGTTAAGAATGACTTTCTGATCTTAATTGAGTGTTTGTTTTCTGTTCATTTCAATAATAACAAAATAACAGTTGGCATTGTTAAATAATGTCAATCAATTATATCCCTGTCAGAATAAGCCGGTAATAAAATGATTGAAATTTGAAAATTTGCCATTTTAGTTAAATTTGAACGAGTTTTGGCTGCTGAATCTTTCAATTAAAAACAAATACATAAACAAATTGTTAAATTATGTTAAATTCTATCAATTACACTGCAATGAGAAAGTAATCCACAATAGTAATGAATTTCTTTGTCACAGATTAGAGTAAAAAGATTATGACCAGGCTGTACAGACATTCTTTTAAGTACCATATTGAGCTCACTATAAGTCACTGATTTGATACTGGATATCATTTGAAAAAATGTATACACAATTCAAAACCGGGGATATATGTATTTAAAAAATGACTAGATAATCTAATGAACTTGTTTTATCAACACTTCATTGATATTTCAAATGAAAATTCAGAGGTCGTACTCAAAAACAGTGATTTTTTGGTTCAAGTGATAATATCTGTAAAAAGTGCAGGTCTCATTACATACCTATGCATGTAAACTTTTTTTTCCATAGAATTTACGTTTTGGAAATGATCTAACTATGAAGTATTAGAAAAAAAAAATCTTGTAATAGCGTATAAAAATTGATGACCAACTTGTACCCAGTGGTGACTTATCGTTGGCGCAATATAGTATAACCATTTCACTCCAAGTACTGGATTAGTTTGTGAACAGTCAGGTTATTAATAAAATTAACTAATCGTTACTACCGGGAAATACTATAAAGCAAATATGAAAATAGGTACTAGTGTTCAATATACCTATGGTATTAAAAAGTATATGATAAGAGGTGTATGCAGTTCACACATAAATACATTACATATCTACATGGATTGACTATCTATATAAATGATTGAACAGACTCAAATGACTGATGATTATTCAAAATGATATACCTCTTCATCTCTAATATCCTTCAGAGTATAGGATACCACAGTGATTCCCATATTGACGAGATCACTGCTTGCAACTTCGAATACTTCTTTGCTGAACTTCTTGCGATCTTTATATATTTCCTGA
The DNA here is from genome assembly GCA_949628255.1 of Macrophya alboannulata. Classification (NCBI taxonomy): domain Eukaryota; kingdom Metazoa; phylum Arthropoda; class Insecta; order Hymenoptera; family Tenthredinidae; genus Macrophya; species Macrophya alboannulata. The sequence goes on along the minus strand of OX451207.1, from coordinate 39,260,026 downwards.
GAACAAAAATATAACAATTCCAAAATATGATCAGCTATCCAAGGAGAAACAAATTCAATTATCTTTTCAAGATAGCCAGGATATGAGATAAAAACTTTTTAACTAATAGGCATAAAGCAAATATACCTCAACCGTCATGCTGCCCATTATAGCACGCTGATGACCCTCCAGAGTGACCAGTGCTATGTTGTGAATTTCATGTTCACTCTTTCCAAGGAATTGTTCACAGGCTGTGGACAACATCTCTTCATTTTGTCCCTGGATTTTGACCTGTGAAAAAAAAAAAAGCGTATTGTTAAAGATCAAGTGACGATGAGGGCCCTGTATCATGATAGCGTCATTCCTGTTTCCCTGTTAATTTTTAAATCTGACTAGAACTGGCTATGTTATAGAATCGATTCGAGATAGATTATAGTAATTCAATTTAATTGGTTTAGTTTTACTACTTTATCATCGCGCAGGAAACTGGGAGAAACCGACAGGAAAATTACGTCAACTTATCAGTCTGATTGGTTGACTTACGAGGATAAGATAACTTCTAAGAAGTCAACTTATGACGGACTAAGTTGTAAGTGGTGAGAATAGGGGCATTCCAAGCCAATTGGGGCAACACCTTGTTGAATTATTAAAGACATTGATTCAAGAATGAAATAATATGATTGTAATAATTTAATCTACAGTGTTATAGAATGGTCACACGAAAGAGAACCAATGAGAATATATTTTGCAAGCCCAGACATGAATTGAATACCATATAAATTTCTAAGAAACAATGATAATTTACACTTGAGGTCTGTTTCATTATCTCTAAATTGGACGATAGATATTTTGAACTTTGAACCATTTTAAGCTCACCGAGTGAAAACACATGCAGTATACATATATTTAATTATTAAGTTAACTTTAAATAAGGAATACATATTGCCACATACTTCAAATTTAATAACTAAATTGATAAATGAAACTGATGTTACCAAGTTTTAAAAATTTGCACCTGACCACTGTGAATTTATCAAAGCGAAAGAGAACGCAGAAATGTAAAGTATCATAAACATAATCAATAAGAATTCTGTTTTAGGAAGACAATAATCATCCATGTTTAACAGTAATTCTCTCAAAACAGAAGCAAACATGTACAATTCCTAGAGATAGTTTCAAAACAGGGGCATTAGTGGCAGTGGTGCTCATTAAACTATTACATTACTCAACAACTATTAAACATTAAATTTTTCATAACTTCCAAACTATATGAAAAGCCATAGTTCCGATAGTGTTAAAATTTCATTGCTTTTTTACGGAAAATAAGACTGATTTCGTAAATTTCCAAGCAGCTTTATGTGATTCATTTTCCCATGTACATTTATTGATCCATATTCTCCACATTCAGATACTTGTGATCCTTATTACTAATACTATTAATATTTAATATTAAAATTGAATAATACCTGGGCTATTCCTGTTACTGATATCGGCACTCCTTGGCATGTGTAAACAGTAGGACTCTCGACCTGAAGAGTCATTGTGTTCAGAGATATCCTGAAAAAGTAAATAATAAAAAAAATCAGCATTGTGGAAACAGTGTCAAAGATATCACCCCTAAAGTTTCTTACTTTTGTACTTGCTGTACGATCGGCCAAACAAACACCCGTCCACCGGGGACGAGCAAGGGTTTGCTGTAGCAGCATCCTTTAAAAAGAGAACAAGATAATTAGCAACAGTGGTTCAACTGGATCGATTTTTAAGATGTGATCAACTGTTTTTTGAATGAATCTCAGATGTAATGAAAATGCGACAGGAAAGTATATGTATAGGGCATTCCTTGGCAATGGCCAAAAAAATATATATATCGTTCCTTGCCAATGACAAAAAAAAAAATTGTAATTATACCCAGATCGAATTGGGATAAACTGCACCGTGTAAAATTGTTATTTGTCAATATATGGGGCGTTCCTTGCGAATGACAAAACAAAAATTGTAAATATACCCAGATCGAATTGGGACAAAATGCACTGTATGAAATTGTCATTTATCATGATATATAGGACGTTCCTTGTCAATGACAAAAAAGTTTCACTTCTATCGCACGTACTATACTACACGCACGTTTTATTTTATTTCATTTTTTTGAGATATTGATTATTGTAGGTAATAATCATGCAACGAAATTAGAATTCAATTTTATTTTTATTTTGCTGATAAGTCGACCTGATTAACTGTCCCTGAAAGATGATAAAATTTGGATATTGTAAAGGCTTGATAATAGTACAAATATACCAAATAAAGTGATTGATAAATTGAAACAAGAATCATGAAAGTAAATTAAACCTGCTAATCAGTCCGAATCTATTTATTACGAATTAGCTCATGTCAGAGGAATGGTCGAATGAAACGAAGTAGAACATTCATCAATTAAATGGAATTAAATTTTATTCAAAATGTCTTCCTTCGTTATTAATTATTGCAATTTTATTCTATCAAGTAGATTTTGTTAATGTGAACGTCATTATGTATGTATGTATATCGGGATTCATCTTCAATTGCAGTGCAATGCATAAAAAATTCAGCGGCTCCAAATCTAAAAGATTTGATTTATATCTATATCCATGCATGTTCGTGAAATTAATTACTATGGATCAGAAATTGTGTATACGCATGTATGTATGAGTATACAAAATAATACTCCACTCGTTACATAATGCGTTGTTTCGGAAATGTCAAACCACTTATGTAGGTTGGAAAAATTGGGAAGGTGTTCCGTAGACACCGAGGGCATCGCTGTATGTATGCACTTACCTGAAACTACAAGAGCTTCGTTCGGACCGCACGTAACAAATCCACAACTCATTTTAACTTCTGATTACACAATTCACTACTGTTTAAACTGAATTATATCGAGCGTCGATGAATAACAAATTATCGGCACTTCGCAGTCGTCAGGCAAACACAAGTCAAACAGGCGTCGACGTTTGTGCGCAGTTCTGCCAACGCCCCCCACTTTTTGAATATAATAAAATCGATGGGCTAAAATAAATCCTGTGCCTGTGACCAAGGCCAAATTTTCAGACTAAATTTTTTTACTGGGTCATCCCACTGAAATGTAATTATCAATTTTCAGGACGTTAAGCCTGGTTTACAATAGCGTTATACGTATCCGTTAATCGCCATACCGGCCCGACACATGCTACATAAGCACGACGTTCAAAGAATAGATGAATATTCGTTTTTTCACGCACGGATATTGTAAACTAGGCTGTAAACTCCGTTCGGGATCGCTTCTTCATCTGAACGAATAAAACAACTGTAGCCCGTTGCTATCGCTCCAATGAAAATTCAGCTTGATAAATTTGACGTGTGCCACATCCACGGTTACCTCATTTTGAGGTTATGATACATTATAGCAGTCTAGCCGTGATAGCGTTAGAAAATCGGCGGAATTTAATGCGTGGCAAGTGATAAGCCAGGTAACGACATCGATGTTGTCATTCGGGTGTATAAAGTGCCACGAATAGGGTTTAAACAATCTCCTAAGAAAACTTTTCACGATGGCATCAGGCGATTCAAGACGCGTTGCATTAATAACGGGCATTACTGGCCAGGTAAGTTTCATCGTTCATCAAATCGCAAAGTTTTAATTATTGTTTAATTCTTTGCTAATATGTCGATGATTTTTCTTGTACGAGTTCTATTCGATACGCAGAAGCTGTAATTAGGTACTTACGCGTCACGTCCGACATTAGTTAAAAAAAAAAACACTCTGCCGAATATTTACAAAAACAATTCAACTTAGGCGCTCCCTAATTGGTATTTGAATATAGGTATGAAAGTGAGACCGCGGCCCATTGGATATGACTTTGCCTACGTTTAGAGAGCAGAATTCAAAATTATTCAAAACTTTTACGAATCAGAAAAGAACAGTAAAAAAAAAAAAAATTGACAAAATACTCGTATTTCGAATTCCGTTTAAACCGAACCGTTTTTCCGGCTCGATAAAACTTTGATGACAAAACCTAATTTTTTCTAAAATACAATCGTTATGTATCACCATAAGGCACTTTCAACATTTACTTTGATAAACTGGCTACATATCAACATTTTCAAGCAAATAAAGGCCCCTGCATCTGTCCTTATGTAAAAGCGGTTTCAGTCAAATTCCATGAAACTGGAGTATGTTGCATTTCAAATCATGCTGATTGAAAGTCTCCATGGGCAAAACCCCCTGAAGTTAAGGGTTTCCAAGATATTTAAGTATAAAGTTCGAAAATTGCAGCTGACAAGGGCAGAATGTTTCCACCATGGATATAATGTTTACATATTAGGGTGGGCCAAATATACCGACTATTTATTTATTTTTTTTTTCAAAAATTACTCTCAAAATCTTGTTCTTTATGATCGAATAACGAGCCTCAAGAAAACTCAGTTCTTAATATTAATATTCCACATTCCTCATCCCTACTTTTGTTTTCCATTTAAAATACATGGGAAATGTTCTAGGGGCACTTTTCGATTTTCATATCTCAAGAACTAATTTACTTTTGCAAAAATTCTGCATGGCTACTTTTATTCAAAATTGAACGCTCTGAAAAAAAGATCTCTTAGTCTTTTTCGATGAATCTAATTGTTTCCAAGTTATTCAAACTTTATACTTAAATATCTTGGCAACTGGTAACTTTAGGGGTTTGGTCCATGGAGACTTTTAATCAGCATGCTTTGAAATGCAACATACTCCAGTTTCATGGAATTAGACTAAAACCGCTTATACATGAGGCCAGATGCAGCGTCCTTTCATACTTTGTTTTTTATCTACAGGATGGGTCATACTTGGCAGAGTTTCTGCTCGACAAAGGATACGATATTCATGGGATAATCAGACGTGCCAGTACATTCAATACTGCTCGTATTCAGCACCTATATGCCGACCCAAAATCTCACAGACAGGGAAAAATGAAACTTCACTATGGAGACATGACTGACTCTAGCTGTCTGGTTAAAATAATCAGTGCTGTTCAGCCAACGGAAATCTACAATCTTGCTGCCCAAAGTCATGTCAAAGTATAACAAATTGTTCATTTTATTGCCCTTACTCAAAATAATTAAGAACATTTGCTTTTTTCATAATTAAAACACGTCATTTGTCATTCCATGAATCAGAATCTTGCTCAAATTCCAAAGAATTTTAATGTCAAAGAATTCATTCATGAAAACATAGCCCAGACTCTTTTGAATGGATATTAACTGATAAGCTTGTTGCATTTTTAGGTCAGTTTTGAATTGAGTGAATACACAGCTGAAGTTGATGCCGTTGGAACGCTAAGATTACTCGACGCGATAAGAACTTGTGGTCTCGAAAAGTCTGTCAGATTTTATCAGGCTTCGACCTCTGAACTGTATGGTAGAGTGGCTGAAGTTCCACAGACAGAAAAAACACCCTTTTATCCACGCTCTCCATACGGTTAGCAGTTTGAATATTTTATTTTACAACTTATTTGTTTAAAAATAAAATCTAATTCATTTCAGTTAAAAAAAAATTTCAACATGAGATTAATGATATTGTACACCAATGTGCCAGCTATCTCATTTGAACAATTTCTCAATCTCTCTTCTTCATATTGAGTTCGTATTGTTTAATCAGCTATATCAACAGTAAATGATAGAACAAACTGATTACTTTACAGCCTGTGCGAAGATGTATGGATTTTGGATAGTGATTAATTATCGGGAAGCCTACGGCATGTATGCTTGCAACGGAATATTATTCAATCACGAAAGTCCACGAAGAGGAGAAAATTTTGTTACCAGAAAAATCACCAGATCAGCTGCTAAAATAGAACTTGGCTTGCAGGAGGTACTGGAGTTGGGAAACTTGGACTCCCAAAGAGATTGGGGACATGCCAAAGATTACGTCGAGGTGAGCAAAGTCGCTCAATTTTATCTTCCAATTCGTCCTTATTTCACAATTGATACTGAATATATCGATTAATAGTTATGTATTTTTCAAAACATCATCTCTCTCAATCTTATTAATAAAATGATAATTTTCAGGCAATGTGGCTGATGTTACAACAGCCAACGGCAGAAGACTTTGTGATAGCTACAGGGGAAACTCATAGTGTTAGAGAATTTGTTGAAGCATCATTCCGTTATGTTGGTCGAACTATTAAATGGGAAGGCGAAGGAGTTAATGAAATTGGTCGCGATGCAGCTTCAGGGCAACTCTTGGTCCGCGTGAATCCAAAATATTTTCGTCCTACCGAAGTGGTGAGAATCTTAATAGTTTGCATATGAAAATTTGAAACAATTTTATGTTTATTTTTAAATACTGAATCTCCTATTTATGTATAGGACTTACTTCTTGGCGACGCTTCAAAGGCTAAGGAGAAATTCGGATGGCAGCCTACAGTTAAATTTGAAGTAAGTATCCTTCATCTTTAAAATATACAATTTGTGCAACAAGTGATATGTTTTATTTACATTTTTGAACCCTTGTAGGAGTTGGTGAAGGATATGATGGCTGCAGATCTTGAATTGATGCGTAAAAATCCAAACGCTTAGATGCGAAAATACCACTTATGTGATTAAACATACCTGCATTTATACCACCTCATTTATAATGAATTTATAATTACGTATGAGTACGAGTAGTATTTATTAATTTTGAGAAATTAATTGTCTACATAGATACAATACAAATGGAAAAAGAATATTTCTTGTAATTCAAAAATGATGAATACTCTTCGTACTATGCTACAGAAACATTATAAATACACATACGAATGTATGCGTGGGTTTTTGTAGTCGTAATACCACACTCGCCCACTAATCTATCTACACACCGTCACACAGTGCTACAAGCAACTGTTGAGCCAATTCAGCTGTTTCCACAAACCATTAATTGTCACATAGGTATATACAAGTAAGGAGACAATATTTTTAACAGGATTAGTAACCGATTCTACCTGTAGATTATATGTAAATATTTTAAGCTTTATTATTTTTTATGAGTATGGATTTAAAATCAATGATTCCAACAGATATTCCTAAACTTAGTTTAATTGTAGCCAAATATTGTGAAGTTAAGGGCACGGAGTAACACATGGAGCTAACTCCGCACTATATGTATAGAAAGATATACAGAGCTCGTTAGCAATTGATATCACTGAACTCCAGGTGATTACGTGTCAAATATTTCGTAGATTTTATACGAATATTAATTTTTTTGATCTATGAGAAAAATTTGTGAAGTATGTTTTTTGTTTTTTCTGATTTAACAACGAAGATCTTCTGCAAGAGCAAGGATTCTAGAGATTGATTCATTGATTGATTGATTAAATGTGCCTATTGTATTGTAAAAAATTGGTATATACCGTTTTTATTTGACAACACGAAATATTTGCCGTTAGAATGTATATATGACACGGTGTTCCCGTGCCTTTAATATAAATATTTAAAATATAAATATCTTGAGAATGTTTATACGTTTAGATATTTATATCTTTATGAACAAATATGTAAGTATTTATAAAATATTAATAAAGTCAAGGCACAATACGCCAATATTGGCAATAAATGATTTTTAATTTATTACTTTAACATTCAATTCATGGGTGTTATAATGTACTATACAGAATGAATTCGTTCCAACACGAAAGCACGATATACATTTCGAAAGCCGAAAAAAAAAAAATGTTATTCCATTTAAAATCTAGTTATTTTCAGCGCAAAATATTTAATCTAAATCTTACAATATTTTTGTTTCATATTTAACTATGAATTCTAGTTTATATATTTTATTATTATTATCATATCATTTAGCTGGTCACGATAAACTTCGTCTTTTCACATCTACCAAGTTGAACAGTTTTTTTTTTTGTTCGAGAGTATTGTACGATGATCGAGTGTTTATAAAAATTTTTTTTCAATTACATGAATCGTTGATCCAGTATCATTCAAACGTCGCTACTTAATTGACGCTATATAGTATTAATTGTAATTCTAATAAATAATATAAATAAAAATACATATGTATACAAAATTACAATCAATCTCTCGCTTTTTTCTACAGAAATTAAGGGGCCGTCATGGTGTCACAGATGTAAAAAATCGATTTTTTTGATTTTCCCATAATTTCGCGGCTGAAAATCTTGCGAATATTTCAAGCCCTGTGTGATGAGCAAATTTCTACTACTGACGATGCTATACATGTTGAGTAGAGCAGCTCGTGCCACCGCCGATAGCCATAGTCCTCAAACTATAATACATAAGCCGTTTATCTCAAAGCGACATTTTTCATATCGGTGAACATGATGTCTCAATAACCAATGATCCGATTGACCTGAACAAAGTGAGCACAGATAGAGGAGATGTTTTTCTATCGTTCGGCCTATACCCAATTTAATATTCACCAAATTGCGATTTCCACATCCATTTTTATAACAAAAAAAAAACAGGTAAAAGAAGTCGGCTTTTTTTTTTACACATCGCCATGCAACCAATTTTTTGTTTATTTCATTTCTTATAGGTCGGACGATAGGTGCATTTATATGAATTGAAAATCTCTATGATTTTTTTGATTCGAGTGACCAGAACGAGCTCCAGCATGCGCACCATTCACGTAAATTTTCGTAACACGTTATTTTTGTAATTTTCGTAACAGTTTTTGATAAAAAAAATTCCCAAAAAACACCCGTTTTTCAGAACGTTACACTAGAAAGGCCCCTTAATTACCATATACGAATTTTACATGTTTGTTCATGTACTAAATAGAAATCTGATAGGGGGTCCTCGAATCCTCGAAAATAATCCGGTTCATTAAACGTGGTCAAATTATCGATCAATTGACTGCAGGTATTATAAAATAAATAAATAAATAACTTTGTGATTATTATACCCATCTGATACTTTCGACGCATAGAAATCGTGATTCTGGGTGGTAGGTAATAAGTATATACAAGTAATTTTAACGCTACAGAACAAGTTTATCATCTTAATTCTCAGAACAGATATTAATCTGTACCCATATTACTCGTCGAGGATTTTTTATTTATTTATTTATCCAGTTTTAGGCTATATCCATATCTGTAGGATCATTATTACATCTGTTTCGTCGTGCAACGATCGTATATGGAACGATATAAGAAGAGTGCGGTGCAATTTGTTAACGCAGTCATCATATATGTATAACAGCAATTTTTTTTTATTTTTTATTCTCAATAACCTGACGTGTAGGAGTCAGAATTGACGGTTAACATTTTGTTTATTGCATACTTCACCGGTTCAAAAAGAATAAAATAAATTAATCGTCAATCCGCGTCGTGTCCGCAGATGAGATAGAAACGAAAAGTGTCGGGGGCGAATTCCAGGGTTCGCAATCCCTTGACTTGCGCGCGTTATAACTGACGTCTGATTATTTCAGCAAAGTGTAAAGATCGTGCTGAGCCTCGCGACGCGGGCGGCATTAGTGTTATACGTATATCCATGCGGAGAAACGGCGCGTACGTCCCTTGCGACGGCGAACAGGCTGTGATGTGGGTGATTTATTGAATTTCCAAGAAAATCATGTTGACGTTCAACTACTCTTGTTTTGAAATTTAACATTCGAACTGCGCCTTTGAAGAAACAAACATTGGCATGTGTGACCGCAACAGTCGTTAAAGTCCCTAAACATCACGGAACGCAACGTGTAGCCCCCCCAAACTTCTATCCGCGCGATATAACGCGTCAGCGTACTTTTTCTTCGCCGATATATATTGCGAGAGTTTATTAACAGCAAAACGCTCCACTCGTGCATCTTCTCCGAATATTTTTCACTCGGATATATGCTGCGGGGCGCGGAGAAAATTTTGAAGCAAGATTTATATTCAATATTGTCTAGAATGTTTTTACTTGTTAATATCGTCTTCGTGCTTTATAAAAATACGTCAAAAAATGCTTTTCTCTACAAATAATATCATCCCGCTTTGATAACACTCTCCACAAATTTAATCTCGATTTTTATCTCATTTTTATTTATTTTTTGCAAAATCAACGTTGTGACGGTTTCATCGTTTCAACGCAACCACAAAATTGACATAAAAAATTTTCTCCTTTTCCGTCTATCGCGTAGTAAAATTTGAATGATCGTTGGTCCTTATTCGATCTTCAAAATCGTTCGATACGGCAGGCTGCAGTTCGGATGAAACAGGCGGTGACTTGCGTAAGATGTTATCAATTGTGAACATCGTAGATTTAATGCAGCGTTCCGGAGGGCTGGTGTATCTTATCCCATCCTTGTTTCTTGCGTCTTGATTAAACGCGTCCGTTACTACCGGAGCCTCGTTATTTTCAGACGCAAGAGATTCTTCGAGCCGCGTGCTCGATGCGGGTATTAAAAACTCAGGATCGACCTGCGAACAAACGCGTTACAATAGTCGCAAAGTTGACAATCTTGCATCACTGGGTATCCTCTATTCTATTTTTTTTTTGTATAAAAATGTAGAATAATGAGTGTAGACAATTAAAATCGCAACTATAGCTTAAAATCTGCTTCCGATGGTCGGGGACTAAAGATTAGACGCGATATTAACACTGAACTTGCGCTCTTCAGTAGAGAAAGCACACGTACGTGCTCATATAGTCGAGGAAAGTGAAGGTATATAAAATGATCTTTGTCGTTAGATGTAAAGTGAACGCTGCACAGTACAGAACAGCTTTCCCATATTAGCGACGACCTAGCAGCTGTTACGAGAGTCACACCATTGTCTCATATTCTCTGAGCGTTACAATCACAAAGTGCATCATCCTTATATACCTACACGATTCGTAGATGGCTTCGGTAAAAAGAGATCTCTAAAATTTTATATGCTATATACGTTCGTGATGAACACTATGCATTATTATACAAAATAGAAGAACTATATGCAATTAGTATAAGAAATACACTACTGACTATTGTTCTCACCGCTGCAGCGATAAAATATGCTATATTGTAATAGACAGACGTATTTGCTATCACAGCAGAAGCTATTTCTTGTTCAAGAAACGTTTTACGAGTACAATTCTTTCATTTCCATGGTATGTAATTATAAATAACTTACGGGAAGACTAGAAGTCGACTGATGTTTAAGTTGTGAAAAATTTCGCTGTCTCCGCGTCCTTCTGCGCCGGTAATTCCCATGTTCAAACATTTCGCTCGCGGAAGGATCCAAGGCCCAATAACTTCCCTTGCCTCCGCAGTGTTCGCCCTCGACTACGTTGGCTTTGTCGCGTGGTATCTTTACGAAGCAATCGTTCAGGCTTAGATTATGTCTAATGCTGTTTTGCCAGCCTTGTCTATTGTCTCGATAGTAGGGAAACCTTTCCATAATGAATCTGTAGATTCCGGATAATGTCAGCCTCTGTTTCGGCGACGAATTTATCGCCATTGCGATCAAAGCGATGTAGGAATACGGTGGCTTCTCGTACCTCGGTGGTGGTTTGTATCTCGGTATCGGAAACGCCCAGGTAAGATGCGACAGATAAGACGTATTGATCATCGGTTGAGCCCCGATAATCGGAGCACCGTTGAACGCAAAATATCCGGTCAAAGGACCCGCTGGTGAAAATATCTCGTCCATGACGCGAAAACGGGGAGAGGACGAGGCACGAATTAGTGATAGTGATTAGGGATTTATCGGAGCTGCGACGAAGGTCCGGATCTTGGCCGACGAGGATGTCCTTTCATTGTAAAAACGGGATAATTAAACCGCGAGTATCTTCGTAATTGTCGCGATAAGAAGATGGATAAAATTGATCAAACAAACCGACGAATAGGATGAACGCCGCGATAACCGTAACTTTGGATCCTCTACGAGATACACGAACGCCGAAGACCTCCGGGACTAATTCACTAATGAAGGGTGTTTGATTTTACGGGGGAGTCCCGAGGCGAGCTCCGCCCACCAGAAGAACCGAAAAATCTTTCCTTTGGTTCGGACCTCGTCGACGAGGGAGGTACCACCGAACAGCCACCCAGCTATTCAGCTATCCGTCCACCGAGCCGCGCCCGTAACCGCACTACGTGTTTTATTGCTGTTTACACATATGCTGTCTTAACACCCACGCCGGCAGTAACCCGGGCGATATGTAAACAAAGTTGCGGTAATTATACCAAACCGCGGTTCCTGGAACGGTCGCCTTTTTTCTCTACCCTCCGCTACCTTCGTCTTCATCTTCGGCCTCTCCAGCCTTCTGCAGTCTCCAGCTTCCAGTCTCCGTGTCGTTTCAGTTGCCGGTATATCCTACTCCCCGGGTCTTCCGGAGGCGAGAAAGTTACTATCCCGGAGGATGCGGTTGCCCTGAGAATCATACCCTGCACGTGTAGGTATTAGCCACTCCCGTGTTACGAGCGCTACGTACGAGGCTTTGTGGTATACGTATCGCGCTGCAGGCTCCGTCCCGGTCTCCCGATGGCTCTTATTTGTGTAATCTTTCAGTATATAGCCGTACGCGTCTGTCTCGCCGCACCCTCGCTTAATCTCTTAGGATAACAACCAAATATTAAAAAATAAATCACCTCGTTATTTCGCTCTTACTATACATGCGGGGACTTTAGAAACTGAACCAAGGGATTAGGAGGTGCCGGTATCTAACTATAGACTCGAGTTAATATATGGCAGAGATATATTCTCAGACATCTGCAGTGCGTATAAGAAATATGGCAGACAATTGGCCTTATACTATAATATAATTCACTTATATGGACGATGTACTGTTTAGTCAGCCCAAATTTGGGTACGTATGTATATAGCGAGTCCTTTTATTATCCATCTTCTTGCCTTGTCGTTCCAAGAGAAGACCCGGAGCTTGAATATCGTTGAGGGACTCAATCGACTCATTTTATATTGTTAATTTCGGTCATATGGACGAAAAAAAAGACATCCTCAAACGCGTATTTCAGAAGTAATCGCGGTTTATCGAGACGTAAAAATATCTTGTTGATGTTTTTGATCCGTATAGCGTTTATTGGGAAAGTGACACTCGCCAGCCCCCAGCGTTATACTTATTCGATTTATTTTCTTTTATGCACTTTTTACTCCGATAATAGTATAAGTACACGATTCATACTGCAGAGCCTAAAATACAACGATATATCCACATCGCGATGCAGGTCTCGGAAATTAGAAGGCGTCGCGTAAATCTGAGTATAAGACACATTACGCATGTGTTTACTTTTCTAATTATCGAATCATCGACGCGGACTGTGTACACTCGTAGGTTTAGCCAAGGGCTAAGAATCAGGAGGCCGTTATAGGCCCAGGGTAGACAAATATGGCCCACGCCTTTCTAATTCTTAGCCCTCGATATTGATACAGAGATGTACAAAAACTGGAGGTAATTGCAGGGTGTTAATAGCAGCAAACAAAGTGTTGGAAAAGAATTTACGTTTTAAGTGCTACATGGAGACTTTACCTGCGATTATCTATTCGTACATTATAATCAAATTTTAAATAGGTATCTGATACATTTTTTTGATAATGGGTTTTGCACATCCTGCAATAATATATAGATAGACTTAAGATACATAGACTCAGAAATTGTGTAAAAAAATAAAGCACAAGTATTGTATAGTTTCATCGATGGAATTGCTTGTTCAATTGACTTATAGTTCATTTGACAAAATAATTCATGAGGCGGATTTTGTAGGCACAGTTTGGTAAAAGATCTTCTAGTGGTAATTTTTTTTTTTTGTATCGATGAACAGGACGATTATCCACGAAATAGATCACGTTGAAGGAGAGGCAGTGGGAATATGGACCATTAGCTTATATTTCTAGTAATTTTTGGTTCGATTTTTATCTTACGAACTATTACCTCGAAGGTTTTTGTTTCTAAAAGACAAAAAAAAAAAAAAATGTTACAGAATCCCTTTCATATATTTTTTTTTTTGGTCAGTTCAAGCAGTTGGTAGATCGTATATGTATATATGCACTTGCTCGAAAGGGTACGGTGTATGTAGTGCTTGTTTTGAACTCACCACTTTGTGCTATACGAAGAGACAGGCAACGGCGTCACAGAAATAAATCACTTATTGTTAGTACTTTGGTATAAGTCAGGAAGCCAGACTCTTAAGTAGAGGACAGGTACTTAAATTTCTTCGGAATCGCTATAATAATCAGGAGAAAAGATACTCTGCTGAACTCGGAAATCCGGAAGATAAATTTTTACCAAGAATCAAATGGAATCACAATTGCTCTGCTCACGTCTCTCATCGTTTCTGCAGTAGATCGCGAATGGACTTTGCCTCAGTATATCCAACTCTTCGTACCTCAGATGTAATTTGTTGAAGATGGCAAAGAAGTCGTATAAATATAGACGAGAAACCAAAATCCAAAATTTTTTAAGAAGCTGCACTGGGATCGAGGAAAGGGATTAATAATCGAACAAACTCTTGAATCGTAAGCAGCTAGTTTCATTTTCGTAGCCATTTGGAGTGTGGTAATTGACAACCATCTGAAATAAGATACATGTGTACCATAATGGACTGGCTGATAATGATTTTCGCGAATCTAGTCGTCAGCGTTACTCGTCAGATCTTCCAACATGGCTGCAGTGGCGGCAGGATTGTCGGTAGGCACCTGAAGCACAAGAAGAAGACATTTACTTCTAAGTAGTAAAGATTTTTTGAGTCTGAATGAATTCAGCTACAGCTAGCGAAGCATTGAATCCGGGAACTTGACCAACACGATAATCGTGAGTCTGAAAAAATCCTCGTACGCCGGTCATTCATCTCCCTTCATCGAATCTGCGTATAGATATCACGACGGTGAATAGACGAATTCTGTACGTTGGATAGAAAAGAAATTTGTGAACGCGTGTATAATGTATAGTTTGAAAAGATCAACACGGAAATTCCTCCAGAGTACAATTAATTCTCGTTAGAAAGTGAAACAAGTTCATCGTATACTTTCCTCGACAAATCTCTACACTTGTGACCGTTTAGGATACGATAATTACACACGTGGAAGAATATACACCGTGCAGAATTAAAATTGGACACACGACGACGTGAGCGCGTGTCAATACTGAACACCGAAATTCTGCCCCATGTAGTCCCTACAATTTTAACAAATTACTATGCTCGGTGTATGCCGAGGCATTGCGATCAGATTAAAAATGACAGTGAGAGGCGACTTACCATGTGCCCGGATCTGTTGATCCAGTACAATTTGAAGTTATTGTCTTTCTTGATGTAACCTTCGATAACAGAATCGACAACGAGCGGATCTCGAGAAGAAGACAACCATTGTGTAGCATTTGGCCATTTCAGACGTTCCACCCATAATATCGTGCCTGAAACGTATAGAAACGAACTTTCGTTGCAGTCATCGTCTAGATATTTCTTCTCATTATTTAACAAAGAACAATATGTTCTTGTAGAAAATCTACAAACAATCATTCGATCTGTGAGATGTGACCGATTTCATATCGGATACACGGTATATAATGGGCCTTTCAAACGCCTTTCGGTATACCGTATATACGAGAAAAGTAAAAAGTAAGACTATTTACTGACATTGCACTTTTACCGAACAGATTAACCTTCACCTGTTCTCCCGTGGTCTTAATGAAATTCCCTAAACGAGTGCCTGTTTGTTGCAACACACGTTTTGCCACTTTCGATTCTATGGAGTCATTTTTTATTTTTTTTTTTAATATGTCGATGCATCATTATACCGCTATAAGATCGTAAAGCGCGTCTACGTTTTTCAAACGAGTGAAAAATGATAATTAGTTGTAAAAAAATATGAAATCTTGAAAATTTTACAAGTGCAATGAACCCAGTTGTTGTTGATTCCGAATAGTTTTTTTTTTTTTTTTTTTCGGAGAAATTTGGTGTGAATAGCGCTTACCAGGTGTGTCGACGATGAGATCAAGCTGCGCCGTGAATACGAAAATGTTGATGTCCGTGTTGTTCAGCAAGTATTCCACTAGAATAAACGACGTGAATAAAATATAAGCGCATGGTCAGAGAGTATAGAACGATAAAAGTTTGCCGGAGCTGTCACAGTTTACGAATGGAAAGTATCAACGATCATATCACGCGGCGAGTTGACGAATATTTTCACAACACCGCGGGTTGAATTTAAGATCTGAAAAAACCTCACCAGTTATATTAGGAAGAAGAAAGATTCGTTCAACGAGTCCATGATGGTATAAACAATAGAATATATCGGGTTGTGGATTTCGAGGAGGGACCGTGGATACCCAGTTTCCAAGAACAAGACTAAAACTTTACAGGGGATCGGGGTCGCCGCGGTGTAAACGTGATACCGTGTGCTACTACTACCTTCGTTTAAATCTACACAAACCAGATTTAAAACTGAAATAGGTTCTTACATCCACGTTGTTGGTCTCATTCGGACACTATAGAGACGCGACGAGACTTTGGTATATAGGTATGTTTATTAACCGACCACCCAGAATTTTGAAAAAGGAAATTTTCTAACACCGATTCTCTAAAGTTAAACACACGCACCTTGATCGGTTGCTGGTTTCATGAAATCGGCCGAAAGTATAGAGAATATCCTACTACTCTGAGCCCCCCACGTTACGGTCAGACCAAGTGCCTCCTTAACACGACCATTCATCAAAGCATCGAGCTGATCATCACGAGCGTCGCGTAGCAGAGCAGTCGACATGGCTACTGCAATATGAAACAAAAAAATCAGGTTAAACTAGTCTCGAATTATTTCAGTTTACAACTATTTACCAGTCGAAGTGGTTCGGCACGTGTCTAGACTGTAAAAAGTTTTCGAGAAAATAGAAAATACTTCAACCTAGATGCATACGTATGTACAATTTAAACACTTCGATACATTTCATACTCTACTTTAGAATCTGGACCGCAGAAGCGTCCTGGTGGACATAGATAAGCAAGTCGTACCTTGTTTGGCGGTGGAAAAACCGCGGGGTGCTTTCTTGTACAGGATATTGTAAAAGTCGATGTTGTTCGTCACACTCGTAATCACGTATTCGGTTATTCCCCATTCGTTCGTCGCATCTGCCCATCGTCCTTCGTCGACGGCAGTTTGGGTACGTTCTGCAGCAGCTCGGATTCTCTCATATCCATTCGTGTCGACCATCCCCTGCGAAGATTATGTATCATCTCACGGAATATATTTTATCAGTAAAATATTGCCAAGTTTATCTGTTCGTCTTTTTTTTTTACCGTAGCCAAAAGATAGGGCGCCCAAGTATTGACAGAGTCCATCGGTGATATCCACGAGTCACCCATTGCCACCCCTTTCAAATTGCTCGCTATTCTCCCGGCTGTTTGAGCCTGGAATTAATTTTCGAATTTAACAAGAGCTAAGACTTATAATTCATTTTCGAAGATTTTCATCCTGCAGGGAAAATTTTTATACTCCTTTACCTGGTACCAGACGTATGCAAATTCTGCTGCCATTTTTCCACCGTAAGATTCGGCTGTTATGTACGTCGGGACTGTGGCAAACGCAGGGTGCGCGTTGAGGAAGCCCCTGATGCAGGCGAGTAGATCAGCAGCAATCGCAGCATTCGTTTTCGGATAACCTGAGAATTTTTCCGCATAGCTGAACCCCGAGCCAACAGGATTGTCGATGAAGATTACGTTGTAGTCGTTTACCTGAATTATAGCGATAGTTAAAATAACCCCGAGCAGCTGTCTTTAGCAAAAAACTTGTGATCTTAAGTCCCGAGTTAATTATTTACCCAGGTGTAGTTACGCTCGTTTAGATCCAGGTCAAGAGGTCCTAATTCTTCAAAGTTCCCATAACCAGTCGACGAGGCCCCGGGACCTCCTTGAAGCCAAATTATCAGCGGTTTCTCGGTGAAATTGGCCACGTTCGCCGTGGTGTAGTAAAGCCACCAAAACATGTGTGCGTAAGGGCGCACTGTTACGTAGCCCCATTCTTGCTCTCCGGTTCCGAAACCTTGTCTTCCTGGTCACCGAAAATAATTTAATTTAAAAATTGGATACCTTTTTTTTGATTTGAATGACCGGTGATTCGGTTTACTTTATCGGTAAGCTGCACGTGGTTCATTTTACCGAAACTGAGTCAGCACTAAAACCTGACCATCAAAAATTTTGACTAAAATCTCTCTCTCTCTCTTATACGAAACCAATAATACTTCTCCGATAATAATTTCCCAAGTCTGTTACAGAACAAGTATCAGCAGACTGCGATAAAAACGTTTTCGCTGCAGGTACCCACATTCGAAGTATACCTATTTCCGATAATTTCTCACGGAAGAGTATAAAATGCGAATTTTGATACGAATTTTTTTTTTTTCCTCCAAAATTTTCCCATAAATTCGCAAAAATTATCAATTTTTTCATACATCTAAAATAATAACCTTGCAAATATTAATAGTTTTCATCGATTAAAACGGCTGTGCTTTGAGTGAGAATTAGTCAGACTCGATAACAGTCGAGTTAAACCTGCTGGTTCGGTTTGTCAGTGTAACGGCTGATCTTAAAATTAAATAACCGTCTTGAATTAGCTGGTTGTAAACATACATTCACTTCGTTGGGAGGTCATGTTCTTTATGCTAAAATTGAATGATTGCATCGATTCATCGGGTATAGGTGATTCAAGACGCGCCGTTTCGACGACGGATAATCATTAATTTCTCCACGAGTAAAGAATCAACAAATTATAACCCATGTATGTATATAATTATCCGATACGAACGTGGCGATTTTTTTTCCATCATGGGATAGATAACGCGAATTATCGTAAAATTTTTTTCCGATTGTTTGAGCAATTATTATGGCCTCGATTCGCCGTCTAACGAATCCTGAGACTCATTGTTGGTAGGCCATTGAAAGAAATTAGATAAACGATAGTAGCAATCAGACGAGTATTTATTACAGCTGGCTATTGATACGATAAGGTTATTAATCCTCAGACGAACGATAATCAAGTTATCTATATAATATGACAGTTAAAAAATATGGGTTTAAGACCGATAAGCATTTTCTTATGATTTCTTATCGTACATGGCTTATACAGTAATCTGCTAATATTTACGAGGAAGTGTAACGAACGGAGAGATTATCAGTTTCGAGATTGTTTTTTTTTTTGTCAATTATAGCCCCATCGCGTTACGTGATGTTACTACTTTAATTTTTCGATACTTTCCGCGAAAATTTCTCGCACCTATTCGAATTACGTAATTTGAATTACGAATATATCAGGAGCTGTATATTATCTGGTATATACATATACGAGAGTTCAGTTGCGTATATGCAGCGAGAGTCGTAATTAAGGAAAGTGAAAAAATGAACGAGGGTTTAATTTTCAATTTAACCATCTTAATGGCTCGTCTCGCTTTCATAAACTCGTTTCAGAATATACCTATATATCTCTTCTTGATCTTTGATTTTATGACTGTTTTTTATCATCATCAAATTAGGGTTACACAACTTGTAATAATTAGACGAGGTGAAAGATATTTCACATTACAGGGATATACATACACGGGAATGTATAAAATTAATTAATTTAATGAAATGATAATTTATGGTTTTTTCTAACGAGCCTCTGGCTAGCTAGAAAAAAAATAAATTATACTCGTTGCGAGAACTCGGCGGTTCCTATCGCCACGTATTTTCCCTGTTCGCAAATCGTCGTAATTCCCCAGAAGCGACAAAGCAAAAATTAAATACAAGTGAAAAACCAATTCCGAAAGCCCATACTCAAAAAAAAAAGGCACATTCGTAGAACCAAGTTACTCAAAGTTCTCGCTTACCGTGAACGTCTGTGGCGAGACACAGGGTGAGTATTGTAATCACGGTCAGAATCATTGCAGTGCTTCTATGACTGAGAGTTGGATAGCAACTAGGAGTTTTGCCGAGCAATTTTCTATGTTAATATAGATAGAATCCGGCGGAGTTTATCTTTTAAGGTTGTCGCAGATAAGTCTATTGGGAAATCGCTATACGTACCTCTCTCAGACACTCGTCAGTCGTGTTCAAGTGGTGCATAAAAGATCCAACACGACAATTGAGGCAATCTCAAACTGTTCTGGCTCCTTCATGACCATATATCTTATCATTCTCTTATCGCGCTCTTAAAAATTTCTAGTACTTCAACGATTATGGGATTCCCCGGATAAATGCCTGCAGACACTGCAACTGGATTCACGAAATGATCCGCGAACTACGTCAGTTCCGGTTAAGGATATGGATCGATTTATAAAATGATACTTCACCTAGGTCGCACAAAGTGACATGAATTGATGGGACTTTTCTACTTTCATACGATTCGTAATCGATTGATGGATAACTGAATGATTTTCGGGAAAGTTAAGGCCGAGGAGATGACTTCCCAATAAACTTGGAATCAAAATTTCACCATTGTAACATCAACAGCGGACAGCTACTTTCGATTTATTAGCTGCTCTGGGATTTGAGTTGGCATTATGGTACAGCTGATAGAAATTTCTATACATAATTTAGCTGGTTCAATAAAAATCGATTACTTGTTATATAACGAATATTACACTCTCACATAAGTATATACATACATACATATGTTCGTAAACGGAATAAAAACAAATTGCGGTATATAAAAGTGGCCGTTTTACAAGTAAGAGTTTCAGATTGCGTTTCGGCGAGGGAGTGTTGATGAGATTCTATATTAATAGTCATCTCAAAACTTGTTTAAGAAAGTTGGACAAGTTTTATAGGAAAAGGCAAGACATAATCTAACAAATTGCTGGGTTTAAAAAAAGGCTCATATGTATAGTTTCATATATGGACAACAACGTTATGTAAAGATTGAAGTTAGATTAGATTTTCGTACGGTTAGTAAAATCGGTAATAGAAACTTTTTTCGACCTAACATTCATCCGAAAAATATCCAAAATCACATACCTATCCTTGAAAAAGATTATTTCAAAAGTGGAAATTTATCTCTAGTCTCGATTGCCCGCGGGCTCTGCAGAGTGCCATATCCCTGATCAAAATGTTACGTGTACATACATACAACCACGAGTTCCTTAGGCGATCGCATTAGCTCATATCGCAGGTAATTAAAATCCGTAAAAACGTTAAACACGAATGCACGAGGTTATGAATTGTAACTTAGGGGTTAAAGATCTAGGCAATAATATTCGCTATACGATATGTTAAAAAGGCCGTTAATCGTTCGAGAGAAAGTTTCAGCGTGATTAATCCAATGGGGAATTCAGAGGAACGAAGTCCCTCAAACAGGCTGACAAATTTTTCATTATTTATTGCAAAATTCCAGCGACGTTTCGTAATCGTTAGTCAAACATCGACGTGTTTGGCTGGCACTTTGGTAAAAAATATCAACACCCTGTGGTTGAAATTATCCTAAATAGCGTCTCAAGGTGGCTATAACTTAGCTCAAATTTCAGGTCCTCGACATCATGAGACCACACATTATGTTGCACTCAGGTAAAAGCGTTAGAGAATTAGAGATTCTCAATTAATTTCAAGTACCTACTACCGTGGTTCAGACCCGTCGAAGTCTTGTTAGTTGTCACTTTAAATTCCGATGATTACTGGGTGAAGGTGGACCCTGTCAAGGTTATACAATCAATATGCGAGGCACTGCCTGCAGTTACAAACTTTCGTCAGATTCCTCTACGTGCGATCACATTTTTTATTATGTAACCCGATTGTATTCATTGCAATCTCTTTTCGAAGGAGGACTAGCGTACATAGGCAATCCTATGTGAATTCGATCAGAGGTCCACGTGGATCTGAGGACTCTGGAATTCTCTCAGCATATCTCACGATGAAAGTATAAAATCATGGAAAATTTTCGATTATGGTAAAATTTCACGCTGAATCTTTCGATTCACGTCATATGGTTGTTCGACAATAACCTCAGGGCAGAAAGGCTGTCCTGTATCTCCGTATTTATTACGCATTATAATTGCGTCAGATTATGAGGACCTCTTCGAACAAAACCAAGCTGATTATGCCGACGAGACGCCTTCGTTGCAGGCACAATACCTCGGTTTCTTAGAGTATCGCTAAACGGATTCCCCAGGCATTTTGGATCGTTGAATAAAGCCAGTTTGACTGACAGCTAGTTGTTTTTCTTTCGATTACGTTGGTCTTAATTTAAACCGGTATTAAGTGATCGCTGGTCAAATTTCTTCGTTAAGAGCTTCGTGAGTTAGGACTTCCGGCAACTACACGCAATGTTGTTCCGCATGAGTACCCACTGCGTATCAGCTTCCTTAGAATGTAGTGAACGGTCAGCCTCGGTGAGCACACTTCACGTAGGATAGTGTTTAGTCATCGTAATTGTATAAGAGATGAAAATTTTGGATCTCAGTTGGACGTAAGAATGTAATAAAATTTATGAAGTGCTATCTGACAGGCATCTAGCTTCTTATACAAAAATTTAAATCCAAACTACGCGGCCCCTGTACATACTAATTATTATTATTATTTGGAAAATAAATTTACCGGACCGAGTCATGATATGTACCTACCTTTCAAGTGTCGTGCAGAATCGTATGTATGTATGTATGTATGTACCTCAGTGCTAACGAGTACGAAAGTGAAGAGAGTCATCTTTCCCCGATGCTAATTACCTTCGTGGTGAAATGCATCGTAATATCTCTGAAGGAAAAAAAAAAGAAAATTTTTTTGCCACCGTATGAAAATTGAGGAGCAAAAAAAAAATATTGCATGACCGTTTTCACTCGTCAGAGGTGAGTTTCTTTCGGTATATTGTGATGAGTGTAAAATATACACTCCATATGCGTCTCGATTTATTTCGAGAGAAATTTAACGCGATGCTGGAATTAGTTACAGGTACTACATTATACGTATACGTATTATCTATAAATTTATTCGTTATGATGCGTTCATGTCGCATATATATCCTAGGTACAGGTATGCCACTTGATTCAGCAGCTTTCTACGTCAGTTCTAGACTTTCGCACGTTCGATGATCGCGTAAGTATTTAAATAGTCGAATAGTTGATTCTCGTACAGCGCGGGTATGTATGTACGTATGTACGAAGTGATTGAAGGATAGTTGTGATCCTCGACGACAACACCGCGCGTACTCAAACCACGGCTACATTCGTTACGAAATTATACTCGAAAAAAAAAAAAAAATGGGTCAACGTGTCTAGTGAGAAAAAAAAGTATACATATATTCTCCTTTTAGCCACAATCGTCACCTTAATTGAAACTACTGCACTTTCCTGCCTGCATTTCTCGATTAAGGCGGTGTTCACCCCGAGCAAGGCAAAAAAAAAAAACTCTCACTATATCGAGTACCCACAGAATATCAAACGTCTGACGCATATATTTTCCGCAATTTTTATGACCATTTCAATCAGTTGGCTGTTACGTAACGGAGCTTGTTTTGACTTACACTTAGTACCGGAGATTAGCCAACTACATTAGTTTCCACCGCGTGTTTCGGCGAAATTGCATACATACGTACATCGTCACGTTTCTAGCTTGCAAAAGTCCTAAGCAAGCTTGTTGCGTGACCGACCTTTCCTAAGCCTTGTTACGAGTATCGGGGAAAAAAAAAAATCCGTAACACTTAGGTTCATGATTTTCTTCTTTGTGGTAGCGATGATAATTCTAAATTCGCATCGAGACAACCGCAACGGTTTGTAACGATGAGTTGTCATTTGTGAAACCTCTGATGCGTGACATGTGGCATACTGCAGTGGCTCTCCATTCATGGAGATATTTCATTGCCAAATGCATGGATTCCTACGATCTGTTATTGATCAAAAGAATGAATTTTCCTGTCAAAAAATGACGTCTAATGTCATATTTCATATTTCATATTTCATGATTGTTATTTCAGTCGACTTGTTCGAGTCATTGCTCAATGGTTTCTTCGTACAATTTATTCCACACTCATGTCATTGAGGAATTGGACAAATTACTGCACGGAGTGCCTTCCTTAGCCAATTTGCAGTCTTTGGGTGTGCAAAAAGTTGTACAATCTACGTACTAGCTGTTTGCAAATATGTCCGAAACCTGCGAGCATATTGTGGGCATGATCAGTTTACAGACGAGGATTATAATCATATTTCGTAACGATACGAAAGACCGGAAGGGTCTTTGCTTGCCAAGTAATTTATTAAGAATACTCGAGAGGCCTGCGCGTAACGTGGGCAGGATAAAATCGTTCATCGATGGCTGTATAGGTACGTAGTCATGATGAATGTCCGTCAACGTTGTGTGCACTGCTTTAACCCTCATACGGGTATTCAACTTTGTTATGTATCAGTTGCAGTTCAACTAGGAAGCGCAAATACGTTGGATTCCTTGAAGCTGCGGGTAATACGCCGGGAAATCGCGCAATTATTTTTCTCTACGTGTGTAAGTGTCGAACAGTGTACCTGCAGTTGGTGCAGTGTCCGCGATAGGAATGAGATTAAGTCTACGACCGTTTCTTTCCAATTCTATTGCACGCGACGTTTTCGATTGCCATTGAAATTTCCTTGCCATTTTTCAGGACATATTAACAACAATTAATAATCCTCAGTTGATTCATCCCACGGACACGTCGCTGTGCTAACAGTTAGATTAACTACTTTCACTCACAGTTCCATGTATGTATGCATACATATACGAATGTATGTACATCTCCTCACAATTCACCGGGATCAATAACGATTTTTTCCTCTGTACGCAAGCAAGCTTACATAGTATACGTACAGGTATACGATATGTTTTTAACTTTCATTTTACGATTTTTTTTAACGGTTATACAGGAAACAGACCGTCCCCCACATACTAAGGAATAAAATAACTCACGCTTAGCTCCGGGCCAAGAGAAGCGATTCACAATTATTTTTATGACCTGTTGAATAACTGGCGACGTTGGATCGCGCAGGTGAAACGTTCAATGTAACTTTAATCGAAAGGTATCGTAGTTAGACATGACCTGTGGCCTGCGGGGTTATAGTGACGATGCAACTATGTATTTGAATTCTACAAAACAGATGTACACGCATGTATCATCTCGATGGATGCATCGTTGTGTGTGTATATAAATAACAGTCATCATACAGAGCTATTAGGTAAATTCGATCTACGTGTGACGGGGATCGGTTGAATAATTGCATATCGCCACAATTTTTATCGGTTCCAGGCGGGCTCTGCGTTACATAATTTCAAATTTTACGAACCGAAATCTTTTCACTTCACCTAGGACCCCCTGCAACTTCAGACATTGTAATTTGGGGAAAGACCAGGAACGTAACGTATATATGCGATTTCGCAATTTCCATATAATTGGACCACTATTTTGATCTATCATCGATTAATCGATATCGCATAGGGCTTCACCGATCTCGGAATTCGAATTTAAACATAAGTACCTTTCGTTGCAATCAATAAAATTGTGATATAAATTCAAATCAGTGATTCGATCTGTCGTAGAATAAAAGCTGATAATCAATCGATCGTACGTTTTCCGCAGAGTATATGATGCATATGTGCAGAAAAGTCAGGAGGTTCGCTAATACCGCAAAATATGTTCATTAGTTGCGGTTCGTAACGCGGCAGTAAGAAATCCATAAGGAAATATAACAATAACTTTATGGTTTTTTTTTTTCTTCTCTCTTTATTTCTCCCAAAGTCGTTGGACAATGAGAAGAGTTTTAGTCAACTCGCGTATTCGTGAGGTTACGTATCGTTTATAAAACTCTGTGGTAACATTACGGCTATATGCCGACGAGTTTACGTCTGCATTTAACATACAGGATACGATATACGTGCGCAATCGAACAACGCGACTAAATTCGGTGCATCAATAACGATTGCGGGTTTCTCTGAATTGAAAATCGGCCCGACATGCACATTAGCATTGTTCATACGTTAACTTGCCGATCAATTCTATCCGCAGGTCGAGGATTACGGGGGGGCAGCGAAAATCGACTCTCACATCGGGGGGCCGGGCCAAGTGATTGCACAATGCACGGTATACGGCTTAGGAGTTTGTGCGCGTAAACCTAATGTCGCATAGACAACAGGTCTCCGCGCGATCTTCTCCAGCAGGCGTAGGCAGGGTGGGATGGCCATAAAGGTAAAGCACGCGAGGTTGGCCAGGTGATGGAGAAGACAGTCCTGGTGAGGGAACCCAACCCCTCCTTGAATGGCCGTACGTTAGACCACGGACGCCGGAAACTAACGCTATATAAGCTCCAACCTAGCTGGGGAATTCGTCAGAAGAGTGAAGGAAAAGAAAAACGGCGATTCTGCCGTTTACAGGAACCGTCATCATGCGATCGACCCTGGTTAGTGTGAGGTTCGACATAGTGAGCACGTGTAATGTGACAGTGATATGCCGATACGTATATAATATAAAAACGCGAATCATTCGGTAGATCGTTTCGATCGAAATTTACCCACCGATAATTGTCGTAAAATCATTTCTCTCGTATTCGGTAGTGATCATATACTTCACGGATTTGGACTTAAATCGAGGAATTCGTGAAGTTCTTTTATCGGCCATACCGAATATCTTAGTCGCACTTTGAACTGGTGCAAGTAATTCGTTCGTGGCAAGTAGGACTTGCCCTACTGTCACTTTACATTTGCTCATGTATGTACTGTCTTGTGATCTTCAAATATCGCACATGGATGTTCAATTAGATTTTATATACGGTCCGTTGCACCGTAACTCTCTCTCTCTCACTTCGTCGTGTTCTGAAGATAAAAATTCACATCTACTCTGAAGATTGACGTGTGTCGAATCAAACATCCCATAATCCAAATTCCAAAAACTATTAACGCCGCCGGGGGAATTAATTCGATCATCTCGATGCTTCGGCCCACGCGATTTTGACATTGGAGAACCTGCGGGGGTCCGCTTCGGAGAATATCGATCGAAAGTTCAGAGATACGATCGTTCGGCGGTAGCCTCGAACTTGAACTGTTCATTGGACTACGTAATCATTCCTGATCTTCGTTCTGAACTCGCCGAAAATACTTCGTTCGGAAGAATTTTTGGACAGTCAGTCATTATCCATCAGATTTAAAGATATTTGTTAAAATCCAACGGTCATTATCGATATTAGTGATTATACAGATTGGGTACTGTACAATCGTTCAACGGCCACACAGGCTGGACATGCAACTTGCAATGCAGGCACGTCATGTGGGTTACCTATACTGCAGGTCTGGCAAATTTTATCATAGGGGTTTGGTCTATCGAATGAAGACCTAGCAAGAATTTGCAAAATTTCAATATTGGGATAAAATTGGATTTAGTTATTGAAAGAATTCTATATAAGGTCGCGGATTCTAGCTCGTCGTAAATCTAGGCAATTGGTAGAAAATGCTAACTATCCGCGTTAACACTTACTGAATAAACGACGTGAAGTGAGTCCTAGATGATTAATTATTGCAATGATAATGTGTGAAATTTCAATTTCAGGTATTACTCGGGTTCTTATTCGTCGTCTCCGCCCTTGGAGAACCAATCCGAACCAAAAAAGAGTACGTAAATTATTTACTTTAATAAAAATATCTGTACAACGAGGATGTGCCTCATTATATTACACCCCTAGCAAAATTTCTCATTGCTGATGCTGCTCGTCGAATATATCGAGTGGTTTCTCGTCGGCAGAACAGCATCGGCGATGAGAAATCTTGCTCGTCACATTCTTGTTCGAAACGCTTGTTGATCGTCGACAGAGAGAGATAATTATGCTGAAAATATAAAAGAAAAGAATTCGGTTGACGAGTAGTCAACAAATATCAAGCCTGACAATACAAACAATCTCGAACTCGTCCCGTGTTGCATTTCGCCTGCTTTCTTCGTGTCCCACTTACTTTTCTCCGTGAAAATAATAAACTCATGGATTACACGGTCGTTGTCCACGTTAGACAAAGTCCTTAAGAAAAAGAAAAAAAAGAACCCGTTTAAAATTCATATATATGTAGAAATAAAATTAGCCAACACTGACTAGCTGTTGAATTTTTTCTCCTGAAATAACGGACCACTTGCCAAGATACGCAAGAATTACCCTGGCCCCGTATAACTGAATAATAATTCGATTACTGAAAGTTATAAAAGAATATCCCAGTTATTTAACAACGAAATCTCCCTCAGGGCACCACTTCCGCAGTATGGAGCCCCATCTCAAGATTACGGAGCACCATCTGCCGTTTCATTACCATCTGCGTCCTACGGCGTCCCTGATGTAGGTATTGCCGATTCTTACGGTGCACCGCCAGCCGGTGATCATGGCCTCGGAGGTTTGCAGTCTTTTGGAGCACCAGCTCCCAGCTATGGTGCTCCTGAAGCATCGCACGGTTCACCAGCAGAATCATACGGAGCACCAGCTCAATCGTATGGAGCACCGGCTGAATCTTACGGAGCACCGGCTCAGTCTTATGGAGCGCCATCTCAGTCTTACGGAGCACCGTCTCAGTCCTATGGAGCGCCATCTCAGTCTTATGGAGCGCCCTCACAGGACCACCATGAGCCGGAGGGAAAATGGGAAAAGAAGCTTAAATGGAAGGAGGAGTGGAAACAGGTGTGGAAAACACAGTCCAAGATGATATGGAAACAAGAGTGGAAGAAGGTCCAGGTACCGGCTTGGAAGGAGATTCAGGTACCGATATGGAAAGAGGAACAAGTTTCAGCATGGAAGAAAGTCCAGAAACCTGTTTGGAAAGAGATACAAGTACCCGCGTGGAAAGAGGTAAAAGTACCGGCTTGGAAGAAAATATGGGTACCAGTATGGAAAGAGGTCCAGGTTCCCGTTTGGAAAGAGGTCCAAGTCCCCGATTGGAAGAAGATCTGGGTACCTGAGTGGGTGAAAGTCGGTATTCCGGGAGAGCAATTTGTCGGTGAGGATAAGCACGGATGGCAGTACACGAGCCACGATTTGTGGAAGAAGAAATTGGTCTGGAAACCGGTATGGAAAAAGGTATGGAAAACGGAAAAGAAGCAGGCCTGGGCTACCGAGAAAAAAATGGAATGGAAAGCGCAGTGGAAGCAGATCTGGAAGACAGAGAAAAAGCAAATCTGGGTAACGGACAAGAAGCTCATATGGAAAGAAGAATCCGTTCAAGTTTGGGTACCGAAAAAGAAGCAGGTCTGGGTCACGGAAAAGAAACAGATTTGGAAAGACGAGTGGAAAAGCAGGTGGGTTCCGGCGTGGAAACAAATCCAGGTACCGGACTGGAAGAAGGTCTGGAAACCAGTGTGGGAAAACGTTTGGGTACAAAACGAACATCATCACCATGAACATCACGAAGAACATCAGGGATACTAACAGGAGTCTAGAATTCTCGTGGACGAAGCTGGGAATGTGTAAAGGATTAGGATTAAATTACATTATACAGTAAGGCGAGGAGAAAAAATTTTATGAATGAACCCGGCACCGATCGCCGTTAAAGAAAGTTGGCATTTCATCATATCATCATTTTATTGTACAGAAAATCTGCCATAACGACGTGGGGTCAATGATAACAATCATATATATCTATCTATCAAAGAATAATGTAACTTTACCCTATAATATTGTAAATATTGGTCTCGAACCAGCGTTTTTATCACATATTATACATGTATACATTGTTATTTTTTATACACCAATATATAGTCTTTCTTTTTTCTTTTTGTACTATATAAATAAATATTTTATATTATTTGCCTCTTTTTTCCTTACTTATTTTCTACACAACTGTACATACAAAGACTTGAACGATTTTTACAATTGCTGTAAATAACCGAGAGACAGAATCCTAACGATTGAAATGAAAGTTACATTTGTAAAAAAAAAAAAAGAAAAAAACTGGGGAATAAATGAAAATAGGAAGATGCTTTCTAGGGACAGAATTATGTGACATTGAAGAGGGATCCGAGGCTCTCGTGGTCACCGGGGTTACGATATGATCGTGCAACCTTTACTTTCTCCCGGGTATAAACACTTCGCCTTTCTTCTAACGTGCAGGTATGTTTATGAAAACTTAAAAATTGCGCTGACACTTAGGGTCGTAAGATCATCCCGAGTTCAATCTTTCTCTGAATAATAATCCACTTATTGTCAGCGAATGGTATAGAAGTCATGATCAAGGATCTCTCGCTGACATCGTAAAAATGATTATTAGCAAAAAAAATCTCGAAAAGATATTTTCTATACTTGAAATCGCGTAGATAGAGGATGAAATAGACTCGTTGGGCAATTTTATAAAACTTTCTTCCGGACATTCTTTAATTTTAATCAAGCCTCGCGCTAATAGTCGTAACTGTTATTGCTTTGGAATTCTTTGCAGCTTGTATATATGGAGTTATTAAATGTTTTCTAAAATCGTTAACAAGCAGCTTGAAACTTGAACATCGAAAAAAAAAAAAAAAAAAAAAATGATCGAGAGAGTTGTTGTGTATTGCCCCAATTTTCATTCATCCAACATAAACTGACAAGAGTCCCATACATAACTTCGTATACACGAAGATCAATGTGAAATAGAAATTTTCATGCTGCACGAAGGGCAATTGCGTGAGAACAGAATCACGAGTTTTAGCATATAATGGATACGTGAACCCGAAGACGATCTCGGTTTGTTAATTCTCTGCCTCGCATTAGGCATGTGAAGTTCAGCTGCAGCTGGTATTATAAGAGAGTGAAAGTTTTTGCTCGCGGCTAAATCGACTCAACGGTCTTGGTGTTCGTTCAGTCGACAACAACCATAGCAGATTTATGTCTTTGAAAATAATCGGCGTGAACTGACAATGTGAAATTTATTATTTATTTTTTTCAAACTGTAAATCCATACGATGAGAGGAATTCGTACATAACGGTCTAACTCAATCGATCGTTATTCAAAGATTGAAGTTTTTATCTTTCGTAAAACGTGCAGGAGAGCTTTCCTACTTCCGGTCTGCAGTTCGAGTGATCTGCAATTGATACCGAAATTTCTTTTTGCGCATAGACATATATCCCAGGCCGCGAACTGTATTATTTCCGTTCCTACTCTTTTTCTTATACCTACCGTAACGAGGAATCGAAAGTTTGCACGATCGTCGAAGAAGAGGGAAAGGCGCTCCGAAATTGGTGGTAATATTTCGGCGGTCGGATAGGGCGCTGAATGGTCGTAATATAGCCTTGAACCGATAAGCCGCAAGTGTCGCTTTCGGAACATTCGCACCTGAGGCCCGTCAGCTTGTCACCGGGCCGTTCCGTAACGTAACCCAATCCCAATTCGCACTCTTCAAACTCTAATCTTTCCTGGGTATATCCAATCTATAACTATACATGTATAAATCGGTCTGCGGAGTCTGTATATCATATGAATATGTAAATGTTGACTGAAAAGGATTAGCGTCTGGTCGATGTACGGTCCCATGTCAAGATTACAGCTTGTATGATATTATAGAACGAAGTCTCACGAAAGCTTTGCGAAAGGTATATACGTATACATATCGACTCAAAGATTGAAGATTGCGAAATTAAATACACATTGGAATTGTCCATGTCGATGAATAAATCTTCAATTTGTTAAGCTTCGCGGAGTGATCAACGACACAACTGCCATCGATCAGGTAACGAAGAGAAAAAAAAAAGTGAATCCTAAATTTCTTCGAGTTCTTCAAGCTGTATTATAATCCACTCACGATCCATCTATCGAAAGTTGATCATGCTTTATGTATAGCACATACCGACCCGATAGTACTTATACGATCGCATGTACTATTACCCAATAGAAAGCGCGAGGCATGCACTAAGCATTTACGTACCCAGATGTGTAATGTGTGTAGGTATTATAGTTTACACATATAGATTTATGTTCTTATGCTCATAACTCGTCAATTGAATTCTTTATATTACATACTGAATTTTTTGCAAATCGAATTACTGAAACTGGGCCAATGGTTTATGCACAATTGGGTATTTCACGGTTCGATTCTTCTCGTAATACGGCGGTGCTACTACACAAGCACTTTTTCCATGTGCTTGGTTCCGTTTTCGATCAAGTTTCGGGTGCCCATAAAACCGTTATCTAGGTGTTGGAAAGTTCCTCGATTCAAAGTTCACACTTTTACGGGTGTTTTATTGTGTGACGACTGTCTTAAGCGGGAATAGTTGCAACTCTCGATCCCCAAGTATATCGGTAATTGAAAAATACAATCAAAACGATTAATTCAAGGGCAAAATGAGATCTGGCAATAAAATTTCTAACCAGGTAGGTATACCGAATTGAAATATTTGTGAATATATTATTTTGAAATATTTTGTGTCAACTGCAGGATTTCGTAACAAAAAATTTTCTGACTCTGTAACGATCGTTGTACAACGTTTTTGTAATATTTCCGAAATATTTATATACCTATATATATATTACACGACATAATTATTACTGAACACACATACTTGCAAACTTTCATTCAAATATTTCTATCTCTAATTGCAATATTTTTGAAAACTTTCTGATATTCGACCTTGAAAGAGACTGCTTGGTAATTAAGTATACATGTATTTTTTTTTTTTTTTTTTTATTGTACTTGGCGCGAGACTCTACCGAGTCTCTTGATTTGTACGTGTGATTATCAATTTGTATATTATACCGCTGTAATAAGGAATTCGAGAGAAAAAAAACTTCATTATCGGATGTAAACGCGGTACAGGTTTACACACGTAACGTTCACGATGTTTAGTGAAGTTTCAATTCTCTTTTATTGCACATTCATGCAAATTTGACCATTCGTAGACGGCGCCTACCTCTCAACCAAAGTTTACTACGTGATAAATATCTCTTCAAATCCTATTACCATTCGGGATACACATACGGAAGCCGAAAAATTAACCGCATCTCCTGTATTCACTATCAATTTTTTTGTCTATCTAATACCAATCGCCAGTCCGCAGGGTAACTGTACTCCCGGTACTTCCACTCGGACGTTGCAAGTTATAACTAAGACGTTACAGGCGTGGCGTAACACCAGCGTTGCGCAGTACAGTTTTATACGTAATGATGAATAGCTAATGTGAAGCACGTCCGAATGAATTGCGACGTTAAGACTATTAACGGCACTTGCAACAAGCGTAGTGACGAGTAGCCCGGTGCAGCCTACGATCGTAAGTTGTCACTCGACTTGTCATCGCTTCAGAATCTGCGTGAAAATTTATGCGCTACGATTTACGGAGACTGTTGGAGATCTCGTTCGGTGTGTATGCAAATGATATAGTCTTCAAATCGCTACGAGATATATTTTAGGTGAAAAATTGTAGCGCTTCTACTTTCATCGTCGTCTGCGGCTTATTGATTTTCCAATACGAAATCGGACAATATTGCGTAAACAAAAAGTCGCGGTCCCGTTGCTGGATAAACTGAAAATTGGACCAGATGCTGACTTGCCACGATTGAAATACATGATTTATGGATGATCACCCGGGCGGAGCCTTGAATAACTAAACACAATTTGTAGAAGGCCTGGAGTTTTATTTTGACCGAGCCTTAAATAAGGCCGCAGAAAGTCTCTCTCGCATATATATCGACGGAGAGAATTATCATCGATTTCTATCATTAGATTCGAGAGTGACCAACCGACATGCCTATTTCAATAACGATCTTTACCCATGCAGCTCGCGGAGTGCACCGTTGACGAACTTATAATCACAATAACGAAAAACTGCAACGTTGAAATCCATTCGAAAAGTGCAGGATAAGCCATTCATTGTTGCAGTTATACGATACCATCATATATGCTCGCTACTGCACAACGTTTCCGGCGGAAATAAGTACATAAAACAATGGCAAACATTTACTTTATCATCCGTAGAAATCTGTGCTCGTGTCCTTTACCGTGAAGCATAAACGACTCTTAGATCTCGGATCCCCTGTTGAGATTCGAAATTTTAATTGCTAACATACTGGATTTGCGGAATGATTAATAAATTATCCATTTCTCCTTTACGGCTGCTAAACAATTTCAGACACGTTCTTCATTAACCGTACAAAACTTGGTTCGAATCGGGTATGTGTTTAGAATATCAAAATTTCATCCTATTATATATACGTATAGGTACATATATACGATAATTAATTATAGCTAACGCTTCAATTATTGTTTACGGCAAGGCACGCGCGCGCGGGAGAGCTAAATAATTTCTCGCAACGCGCGTATACAAAACGTATAATACGCATTTGCTCGACTGGATATATATACGCAAAGCCATACATAGGTTACGAGAAAGTGGCTGGATCCGTGGAAGTTGCTCTCGGCACTGTAGCAGAGGACGAAACGCATAGCTCACCGTATCCGTTATACCTCAGATTCATAATCGTGACCCGAAGGCAACCGTAGTGTGCAATATAATAAATCTTTCGATGCGAGAAATATCGTGATGATAGCCCGCCCGCGGTTTTCGTTAGAAAATAGAAATTTTGCAGATAATATATTTTCGTATATCGGGTATAAGTTTCGAATCGAACTCTCCTCCTTTCAGGCGTTTGGAATGCAGCTTTTACGAGCGTAAAGGTCGTGTTTTGGGTCAGAATCTTAGAAATTTATTTCGGCGACAGAGGGGGAGGATAAACGTGTCAATTTTTCGGCAATTAAACCCAGACTTTGGCCCGTTATATAATAAGCTCCGTTTATTCTAGCCAAACAACTTATCGACGTGTACTTTTTCGGGAATTATGCAATATGCCTATTGAAGAATTCTTTATAGTCTGCGAATATGAGTGAAAAAATTACGCTTGGCTATAAATTTTTAGGCTCCAAACTTCCGTCACCGTTAACTAATTAATAAGTTATCGAATACATCTTTAGATTATTAAGGTATACGTACTACATACGTGCAGCACGCGTCTGTACTGATCACCGCTGCAAAAACCAGAAGCCGGAAGTTAACTTGACAGTATAATAATTGCCAATTATACTACTTCCATTTACGTATAGCTATGTGCTCTTATAGGAGAACTGCAGAGTTTCTCCATGATGTTTAAAAATTTTTACTAGCCAGATTAACACCATCCAGTGTATAAATGTGATGAAATTTGCACAGATATGTACCAAGGGTAAGATATATGACTTCGAGATTTGACTCGGCTTATTAAAATTTGTGTCCCTATCGATGAAAATTTGTTTTCGGAATCATGGAACACAATTAAGTTTCTTAAGTAATGTATGTAACGTGTGTGGCAAGGATTGCTTAGCTTAGCTTAGCTCGCGGACTAATCACGCTAATGTCTAACATAAAATTGTCATATTTGCTGGAGAGATATAACTGCGGGAATTGGACACGATAGGACCAGCTCAAAATTTATTACCAAATTTAATGATATTGTTGTATTTGTAGTTGTAACTTGGAATTGCTTTTGCGGTTGTAGGATGACGTGATTCGTTGTCTCAGGTCCCCAGCCAGCGGTATCGCGTCCGCTTTCTTGGCCAAAACACGTTTAGCGAGCAAAAAACAGAACGAAAAGAAAGAAAGAAAGAAAGAAAAAAACGCCGAATTTGAAGCCGCATATACTGCGTATGACATCCTCTGAAATGCGAATTGCTAGTTTATTACTTTCACTAGATTCCTCGGGCAGACATATCCGGACACGTATCAATACACATACGTAAGTATTTAGAGTTACCAACGAAAACCGAATTAGCACGACAATTACGCGACGAGGTCGCGGTTGGGTAACGTGTTCGAATAGGAGAAAGAAAAGAAGTAAAAAAAATGTAATTTTCACACAAAGACCGGGAAGAGTAGCAGAGGGGTATTCTCCTATTCCTCAAACGATGCAGTTGTACAGTTTTGGCTAAGAGCAAAGTCACCTTTCACTACCGCGATAAAAGGTAAACAAATATGTTACACTACCTGAGTATCGGATGACCGTATAATGCAACGTTATAGGAGCCGAAGAAATTCAACGAAATTCCGTTCCCACCTGCAGGCTATGATAGAAATGATCGTCGTGTTCGAGGTGAATAAAACCTGCGAGTATATCGGGTATATTCTATGCGTTAAAAATTCTTTTTCATGTACTTGGCGCGAGACTCTACCGAGTCTCTTGATAAAGAAACGACGATTCAAAGCGTATAATGATGAAAAAATGATCGTCATCGTACGAGCCGTAGCAGAGACCT
This sequence comes from Macrophya alboannulata, assembly GCA_949628255.1. NCBI lineage: Eukaryota > Metazoa > Arthropoda > Insecta > Hymenoptera > Tenthredinidae > Macrophya > Macrophya alboannulata. The sequence goes on along the minus strand of OX451207.1, from coordinate 39,223,961 downwards.
TGAAGAGATCTTGGGAAACTCTCGTTCCTTGACTTTACTATCGGAGAAACGTTAGCAGGCCGAATAACCGCGGCGAGATTCGGACGGGTGGAAAGCGGCGAAATATCGATAGCCCCGGGTGATCGGAGATCTGGAGCAAAGGCAACCTTGCCTCGTAACCTTGTGCCTGAACTCGGGTATACCTCGAGCGGCTAGTGTCCGGCTCGGTGACGTTGGATTCACTTTCTCCGTCCACAAACGCGACTCCCCCCGTACGGGACGAGACAGTCCTCACGCCTGACGGCGCCCGAGCACCCTCCAGGGTCTTCAAGGTGTACGTGATGTGTGGCTGTGTGTGCATATATCACATGTGTGGGTATCGAGACTACTTCACTGCTATTTGGTACTTCCACTTTCCGCTTCCCGCTTCCTCGGGCCACCACCACCACCGCCTCGGCCACAACCACCACCTCCAACAGTTCCTCGCACGTCATCCACGGGGAGGGCATCCTCTGTGGCTATATAACCCAGCCGTTCCGCTGATTGAACCAAGTTGAGCCACGTTTTCCTGAGCCTAGAAAACTAGTTTTTGTGCCGAGCCCAACGGGCGGCAAGCCACCGACATGAGGATTCGCCCGAGATGCGCGGTTAGTTCAGTTTACTTCAATTTTCATATTAGAAATTGCAAGTTGTTTTTTTCAATTTTTTTCCTAAGCGTATTTTGATCGGTACTTACGGGTTCGGGACCAGATCGATCTTATTCAATTTATATTTGAAATTTTTAGGATGATTCTCTTTATCGACGAGATGTATAAATTCTAAAACCGTTCATTAATACCTAATAAAAATTTCTATAAAATTCGTTCCCGTTAGCGATTTAAATTAATCAATTAATTAATTTTTTTTTTCATTACGTGCGATTCGATTTCTCCATATGCACCGACTATTAGCAATTGATTAAACTTACGTCAAGTTATACCAATGATATTAAGGTGAAAGCAACACCCGGCTGCTTCACATATCTCTGACCACTTTCTTGGACAACTTGAAAAGAAAGTTAAAAATAGTAGATCATATTCTTTAACAAAAAAAAAAAATTATCTGAACGATACATCGAAGTGTCTTTTTTTTCGATTTTTTATACTATCGGTTAATCAATATTTGTCCCATCTACAGGTTGCACTAGTTGTACTACTGCAAGCCGTTCTTGTGGCGAGCAAGGCATTGGATCAAACAGAGCTCCAGAAACGGACACAGCAACAAACTCCGTAAGTATATATACGATATGATGTATATAAACTAAATGCATTACACACGGAACACATGCACGTATTTTTTTTTTTATCGGTCAAAGTCAAAGCGATTACGGTGATCGGTAAGTAATCCTGCTCACCGTGGCATTGGGGAAGGTTAATAGAACGGTGACTTTCGCAGAGTGTTTGCTCATTCTGTTGCTAACGTATACGGCGTTCGTTCATTTGAATATACAGTTATATTTGTCGGATGTAAGAGCTGAGGAAGAAGCTGCATAATAGACAGGTTTTTTTTGGCTCCGAAGCGTCATGAAATTATTTGAATAATTGTAATGAAATCAACGAATTATATCACGTGTTTCGTTCTTTTTTTTTATCTTTAACAGCTATGGAACAGTGGCTGCAAAACGATGGGATGATGGAGGGGACTTCGGAGGGTATGACGAACATGCTCAACCGGTGCATCACGAAGAACACCACGAGGAAGAACATCACGAGGAACACCACGACGAGCATCATGATCATCATGATCCTGGTTACTGGAAGAAGAAGTTGATCTGGAAGCCGGGCTGGAAGAAGATCTGGAAACCGGCTCAGAAACAAATATGGAAACCGGCGTGGAAGAAGATCTGGAAGCCGATTTGGGAGCCGACGAAGAAAGCGGTTTGGAAGGAAATTCAAGTACCAGCTTGGAAAAAGATCTGGAAACCAGTTTGGAAGGAGATTCAGGTACCTGTGTGGAAAGAAATTCAAGTCCCGGCCTGGAAGAAGATCTGGAAGCCGATATGGAAGCCGATAAAGGTTCCGGCTTGGAAGGAGATTCAGGTACCGGATTGGAAGAAGATATGGAAACCGGTTTGGAAAGAAATCCAAGTACCGGCATGGAAAGAAATCCAAGTTCCAGCCTGGAAGAAGATCTGGATACCTGAATGGGTGAAGGTCGGAATTCCCGGCGAACATTATCACGGGACTGACCACCACGGTTGGGAATACACCAGTCACGATCTTTGGAAGAAGAAACTGATCTGGAAACCGCTTTGGAAGAAGTACTGGAAGCCTGCAAAAAAACAGATCTGGATACCAGACAAGAAGCTGGAGTGGAAGGAGGATTGGAAGCAAATCTGGAAGCCTGCCAAGAAGCAGATCTGGATCGACGACAAGAAGCTCGCCTGGAAAGAGGAGTGGAAGCAGATTTGGAGGCCCGACAAAAAGCTGACCTGGGTACCGGACAAGAAACTCGAATGGAAGGAGGCATGGAAACAGATCTGGAAGACCGATAAAAAGCTGGAATGGATCCCCGACAAAAAACTCGCCTGGAAAGAAGCTTGGAAGCAAATCTGGGTACCCGATTGGAAACAGATCTGGGTTCCCGGCTGGAAAAAGATCTGGAAACCAGTATGGATTTCAGAATGGTTCCCGAGCGAGGATCACCACGATCATCACCACGAAGATCACCACGGTCACGGTTGGGCTGACAGAAAAGATTCCCAGGGAACAAATCGTCAACTGATTCCCTACAGTCCGCAGAATGTAAATCAGGGTAACCAGCAGCAGCAACAACAGCTGACGGATCAAAATAAGGTCAGATGGGACCGATCGCTTGCATCTGGAAACTTAGGTGTAACATCAAATCAAGGCAATCCGCGTCCGCAGCTCCCGGCTTCCGGTCTGCAGAACAACGGTCAAGGCCTGAAGTTCCCCAGTCGTTGAATCTTATAATATGTTTAATTTGTACAAATCAAATGTAACACGTAAGCCACTGTACATAATAATCTTAGGTGAATTAATTAAGGTACTACAGCGTTTGCTACTTGACTGATGTACCCTTCCCTTATGAGGGTTTGTTTAAGTTGTGCGTTAATGTGTAGTTTTGTGTTTTTTTTTTTTTTTTTCTATACATATTGTTGTTGTTATCATTATTGTTAACTAATTAACTTACGAATAAATTTTGATATCTCGTTAAACAGTTCTCAATCGATCGTGATCTTATTTTATACCCATACCCTCGGTTCAGGACATATTTCTACGTGCACAAGTACATGTAGATTCGTGAACCATACCTACGTGTGATGCAACTGTACGAGGCGCCAATTGAGTCCGTACCTAGTCCGAAAAACAAAAAAAACTCTCCGGGACATAAATTGGAGAAAGTAGGTTTACGTGGGAGGAAAGATGCGAGACTTACGTCCAACAGCGGAATAGAAAGTTACTCGACCGATCTGGCCCGGTAATAGCACACATTCGATCATATATAGACTCATATACCTATACGTTCAGATAATCTTAAACAATAAGTGGGTATATACGTGCTTCATCTAAACACGGGATAATCGCACCCTGACCTTTGGGATACAACCCGATTTCCATATCCATAGAATTACCGACAAGGAAAATCGACCCACGTTTTTACCCACGCGGCAATTAGATCGGTTTTAAGTTCATCGTGACACCTGGAACGTAGTCGATTTCACGATAAAGATATTATTCATCTAATAAACCGCGTGTTAATACGGACCGTCACCTTCAGCTACGTTTCAAAATCTTCTCGGAATCGTTGGAACGAATTTTCAAATCATGTTGTAATTGCAGCGGGGAAAGTGGTGCACAAATCTGATCTTGGAAGTGTCCGGTACGAGATAGTTGGTAGACAAGTCTCGCCCAGCGACGAAAGGGAATTCACGACTGGTATAATTAAAAAGCTGAATATAGGAATAGCTCAGTGCCTCGTTTTGAAAAGTGTTTGTATGAATTGCAACTGTTGCTGTACCTTCATTAGAAAACTAATTTCTCTCGATTCTGGGAAACTTGCGCGTCTTGTTAATCCTCTCGTTTCATCGTTAGTCTTGATTACGGTTGAAATCGTTCGCGATCTCCGTTTCATCGGGTCAAAAAGGTCGAGACTACGAGTACCAACGCTTCGCTTATAAGTAGAACCATCGACTCATCTTTCACTTGGAATTCACAACGTGATGATCCGTTGGGAGAAACTTCAACTCGACTTTCAAGATTAGCGTTGTGATAAATAACACGAATGCTATACAGTCGCGAAGTATACATTGTATATATCTTGAGTACTGTTTCCTTAAGAGAAACAAATTTCTTGAACCATTGCAGCTCGTGTCTCGTCAACTTGCGAGTGCAGTCGAGATAAAAATTAATACGAAGATAAAGTAATCACTTATCTTCCAGAATAAGATTAATATACGAGCAGACAGCTATACAGTACTTCGAATTCATAGGAAATCAGATCGAAAACGCGAATCAATTCCCGCTATTCGCAACCCATGCGATATATGATTGTCCTTTCGAAAAATTTGAAGTGGTATAAAATATATAACTTGATCGATACGATTATAGGCTGAATACTTAGATGATTGAATATATGCGGAATCACAGGTAGAACTCGATGTGTATTTATAACAATTTAGCCTTCGGTCAATGTAGAGATCAGGAGAGAGATGGACACTAAGTATAATAGAAAGCCTTCAGGGTGCAATGGCCTGCCTAATGGTCACAAAATTTATCACTTCCAAGTTCCATGCATGTATTCATATATAAATCCGCGTCTGCATATAGGTGCAACGAAACAACTTTCCGCAAACAGGGTATTCCGGTAAATCACCATAATCTTCGTGCTACCGATCGATTGATTTCTCCTAAGATTATTGATACAGCTTGCAATATTCATTGTACACATCTTATGAGAAAAATTATGGGAATCAAGCGGACGATACATGAAAGCAACGTTTCAGAGTCAGATATTCTCTCTTGGGTAAAACGTTAAAAATCGGAATAATCGGATGATCGAATTGGACAACTATTGGACCAAGTCTCAGCCAGGAAAATCTGTAGACAAGGTTTTTTCATATAAAGGATCAGTGCTGGATTAGTCGATGATTATGCAGTCTAAAAATCTCACCAGAGTTCTTCTCGAAGAGAAAAGTTCAACGTTTTCGACTACAAAAAATCATCGGATGGAATTTCTCGGAGATGTTTCGGGGTAGCCAACTGTATGTATGTATACGTACGCTTGAATACGTGTTCCTTGACCTTCTCAAGCCGCTTACAGTAGCCTGACTCGAAAAACCTGTTGCATAACGACCGAATAACGTTCTATGCACTCGAACCTCATTCCTAACTCTAATGCCATCTGCAGGTACAGTATATGCTGAAAATCGGTGCCAGCTGTAGTAGCGGTGACAGAAAATGGTCATTAGCCGCATTGTAAATCACATATATAGGCGAAATGTAACCCCGGCACTCATCTGAGGCGATTTATCATCACACTACACGAGATGAAAAAAAAAAAAAAAAAAAAAAAACTTATCTGTTATACTAGAAAAATAGATTTTTTTTTCTGAAAAGATGCTTTGACGTCAGTTTTGCGACATCGTATCTGTACCCCTGAACCGCAAATATTAAAAAAGGTTATCTTGCGTCAATGAGGAATTCAGCGATTGGAAATAATTCTATACATTAGCTAAATCATCATTATACAGTATATCAACTCCGTTCCGTTCGCCCATTTTATTAGCAGGCAAATTATGATTATCACAGTGCTGCTGCGATTAAACTGCCGACCTTCAACAGAATACAAGGTAATATATTTATACGTTATTTAAGGATAATGCGCACAAAATTTGTTCATCTATATTTCACGGACGGTATGATTGATATATTTTAGTAAAATTAGTGACGGTGAATTTTTAGTGCTTTTTCTTCTTCTTCAAATAATAGCAATATGGAAATAGCGTCTAAGATAGTATCAGACAAGAGCTTCCAATCATTAAATTCAACTCTTGATGAAGCGATCAATTTTTTTTTTTTTTTTTTTTCCTTCGAACGATTAGAATACCGTCCATCAGCAACAATTTCTGTGACTCAAAGCTTATCTGAATTATGTACACACGTGGCTGACTTTTGACATACTCTGTATTTCGTTAATAGGTATTCACTGTTTACGACGTTTCGTTTACGTATATGAGAAGCAGAAAGAATTCTAAATCTGACCATGGAAAATCTTTCCTTGTGGTACGTACGTATGTATGTAGATGAGTCTGTGAGACCAAAAAAAGGCAATAAAATACGTACGATACAGGCCTAACATAAAAGATACCAGTTTGGAGGGCACGAGTGTCATTCCCCGATAGAATCTTCGAGCTGCGTCAACGTTTTGTTGTCAGATACATTTAGTCGAATGCTGGAGAAGAAGCATCTGTAACATATTTCGATTTTGGTCTCCAGAAGATGTTCTACGCTCTGATATCGCTCGCACTTTTTGTGTTAATTGTCTTGTGTGTCTACGACTCGATCAAGCCGACTAATTTCCCACCAGGTACCGTGCACAATTGCAATTAATATTATCACTGCACTTTCATTACGTTTTAAAATAATTACGGTTAAGCTGATACGAAATACGAAGATATCTTCAAAAAATTGGGTTTTTCACTTTCCATTGTACTTTCTTTCGAATTAAAGCTGTTAAATGTGACCTTTTTAAATCAAATCGTTATTTTTCCAAAACTATATTTCCGCTCTTACGTGAATCGTAAAATATCCTAAAACATAAATCAATCTGCATCCGATACTTTCCAAACCTTTTCAGTGGGTCTTAGGGATATGAATAACCAGTTTCACTCATCGATTCATATCGATATTTTGCTTTCAAACGAATTAAAAATCAGTTTTTGTCGATAACGGATAAATTTAGACGATTTTACGACTGTTAGTTGGAATGAAAATTTCATAAAATGGGAATTAAAGCTTATTACAAAAGTCTGAAACTATATTACAATTTGATGATTCTGAGTAGGGGCAAGTAAACTTTTTTTCGTAAGGTTTTACTTCATGGCAGTACTACTTTTGTTCCTTAAAAATGAAAATGAAATCACATAAATCGTAAAATTTCTTTAATCGATCCCCGCTCAGTGAAGCTCCTTGAGTTTTATCGACAAGATCAGTGGCCTCGAGGCATTCTCATGGTAACTGTTATGGATTATATCCATTGATTTTTATAATTTTTTTTTAGTCCCTCGAATCGTAAAAAAAAGCGAAATGTGAACGACTTCGAAATTTTTTCTAATAAATACGATTGTCTAATTAATAATATCGCCCTGCAGGACCAAGATGGCTACCGTTTATGGGATGTTTTTTACTTTTCTATCGACTCCGATCAAAGTACGGATACGTTCATCTGGCGATACTCGATCTGGCTAAAAAGTACGGACCCGTGCTCGGAATGAAGCTTGGAAAACAACGCATTGTTATAGTGAGCACTTACGAGCTGATCAAAAAGGTTCTCACACAAGAAGAGTTTAATGGGCGCCCCGATGGTTTCTTCTTCAGAGTGCGTGCCTTTGGAGAAAGGAGAGGTAGTCATGATTATACGCTAAAACTCTCTCAGTCCGACGAGTGACTTCGTAACCGCTAATTATGACTTGAATATTTTGGCCCTACTCCCTGGGCTTGCCATTATTAAATTTTCTTTTCTAAACTCTCACACACTTTGGATTCGACCGAGTTATTTTATTGCTCTGCAGGGGTACTCTTCACCGACGGACTAAAATGGTCACAACACCGTCGATTTTCCGTCCGTCATTTAAAATCGTTTGGTTTTGGTCACCGGAAAATGGACGAACATTTGATCACGGAGGCCGAGGACCTCGTGGAATTTCTTCACCAGCAGAGTCTGAACGGTCCTGTCCCTATGCACAGTGCCTTTGACGTCGCCGTGATTAATTCATTATGGTCGATGTTCGCGGGAAGACGTTTCGCGTACGATGACCAGAGATTGAAAGAAATTTTGCAAGTCACTCACGACGCTTTCAAGTGAGCTTTGTTCGCCCATTCCACATCCACAGAGGCAGGGATCTGATCGAATCATTCTTATTGACACTTTTCTTTAGGTTGGTTGATACGTCTGGTGGTATCCTGTCGCACCTACCGTTCCTACGATTCATCTGTCCGGAACTTTCCGGTTACAACGCACTGATGATCATCCTGAAGAAGTTGTGGTCATTTTTGGACGATGAAATTACCGATCATGTACGTCATCTCCCCGAAGATGAACCCCGCGATTTGATAGACGCGTTTCTTATGGAAATTTCCAATAACAAAGATAGTGACTCTCAGTTTAATCGTAAGTTGCCGTTTACTGCGTGAGTTTCCACCTTTCATAATGCAAGTATACCCACACACACCAATGATTTTTTATTTTTAGACGACGAGCTCCTAATCTTATGCTTGGATCTCTTTCTCGCTGGATCAGAAACGACTAGTAACACACTTTCCACTACGTTGATTTACCTGGCCTTGAATCCCGAATGGTTATCTAAGATTCAGCAGGAACTACGAAAGGTTGTAGGTCAAGACAGACCCCCGAATGCTACGGATCGATCATCATTACCTGCAATGGAAGCAGTTTTGGCCGAGGTACGATGTGTTTTTTTGTACTTTAAGTCTTCAATTCCACTTTTTATACCGAGCTGCGAGTATCGTCAAATTTTTTTCATCTAGGTACAGAGATATCGCTTCATCGCGCCTCTGGGAGTCCCGCGCAGGACGGTAAAGGACGTCTGCTTGAACGGATATCGCATTCCGCAGGTATCTAGCCGATTGCAATTCGCAGCTAGTCGGCACCGATGTTGTTTTCTTGATCACCACATTTCAATTCTTTTCAGGATACTCTAGTACTTGTGAGCTACTATAGCGTGCACCATGAAAAGGCACATTGGAAAGATCCGGAAGTGTTTCGTCCGGAACGATTCTTGAACGCAAATGGAGAATTTATACCGGACGATTTCTCCATTCCATTTGGACTGGGTAAATTTACATTTAGCTTCTGTAATTTCTCAAAAAATACATATAAGCATATTATACACGTAAGCGTAAATAGTTAACGGTTACAAATAGAACAGAAACACTCCAAACTAAATTATCGTTGTACGCTCAAGTTCTTTTAATTGAGGTAAAGTATGAGCTAGAAAACTCTTGTTTCGTCGTTAATTAAGGCCTCCAATTTTGCGCACGCTTCACTTTCTCGCGTTTCCACGAGTTTATAATATTTCATCGTTTTCTTTCTTCTTTATATTTTAGGGAAAAGACGCTGTTTGGGTGAAGTATTGGCCCGCAACAGTATGTTCTTGTATCTCGCCTACGTCTTGCACTATTTCGATATAAAAGTGTCCGAAAAACATGGCCCTCCGGATCCAAATGGCAATGACGGATTCACCATTTCACCGAAGCCTTTTCACCTGGAGTTGTCGTATCGGACTGGCTGATAATTCACTGTGTATAAAGCCTGGACGTAATTTTTTTTTCAGGTATAATCAATTCTACAATTTCATGTAGGGTTGCCATTTTTATTAATTTTCCACGTCCCTGCCTCCCTTCGTCCCTCTTCGATTCAAAAGAAAGCACAACGAATCAATCCAAAATGCAAAACCTGAGTTCTGATAAAAAGTGTGCCGAATGCTCTTTGTGCAGTAGCTTGACGGCGATCAAAGAGTATAATTCACACACCGTATTACTAACGTTAAGTTATTGATTTACGATCGATTAGAGCTGGATAGTAGCTATGAAACTTGCTTGTGAACACATATAAACTATAAATTTCGTGTATCCGAATACAGCATTCTTGACACGAAAGCGTTGAATTTATGGAGCGTATATGCTTGGAATATATTCATCAATTTTCTCCTTATACTTGTAAATTATTCCGACGACCTGATGCTTGTAAGTTAAGAGGTGGAAAGAGCTGCCAAATGTGTTTCCTAAACCGGTACTCATTTGATTAGAATCTGGTAGCGTATCGTAAGTTAATAAAATTATCGAATGTCTGTAATTATAGTGAAATTATTCGAATCAGGAATTTCAGCTGTGAATTTAAGAACATCGATCTATGGAGCTCGTCTACTAACGCACATGAGTATGGGTGCCTCTTATCTTCGGTATTGATTCATCGAATAGATCGGTCAAGCTATTTATTGGAAAAAAAAAATAGCTATGGGTGGTTCAATTATTCGCGCGTAAATATATAACTTTTTTGCATATTATATTATATTAATAAACATAATTTTAACATTCGTATATAAGAATTCTTGACCTAAAAGTGGTGGATATGTATGTAAATTTAAACACATATACTAGCGCATTTGGCGAATTAATGAATTTGCTAATTTGCCAGAATGTCGATTTCGTTATAATAAAAATTCATATATACGTGGTGGATCATGGGTAAGGATAAAATAAATTTATTTACAATATATAACGAGCTAGAAAATTTTAATTTCTATATCGAAATTCAAAGTCAATTTAGTAAATCTAAAGATGGTCGCATAGCTCGTCTTGGGGTCATGAGGACGTCGTATGGTTTCGGTGAAATTGTGAGACCGGGAACGCGCACTAACGTGGGAGGCTCTTGTCCGGGTACCGGAAGTAAGTGGTAATGCTGCATCACGCCGACGAAGAGAAGGAACAAGCCACATCGAGCCAGAATTTCGCCAGGGCAACGTCGTTTACCTGTTTATTTAACGGACTCGCGGTATTATTATATACCTACTGAGAACTTGATCCAGCTGCAATTTCATCAGGTAAAATAACGGGTACATCAAAATTTACGTATACATATATACATATAATAGACAAAGAGAACCGCAAGTATGTGCAATATTACTCCAGTGCTCGAGCAGAGGCAAATAAAAAACCAAACCCAAAGAACTTTACGGACGTACGCATGATGCGATCAAGTAAGAGAAGGAACTGTCATAATGGTAAAGAAAGATAAAACAAAATAACAACTAAAACAAAAAAAAAAATACTTTGCATGAAAGTTGCGTGGGGTCAAATAACTTGTGCGAGTATTGCTGTTAAACTTTCATTTTTAACACAGCTACGCGTATTAATGTAACACCTTTGACACAAACAAGTCCGGAGTCATTCGACGCTTATTAGAGACCAATCGCTCGCGTTGCCCTATGGCGATAACGAAATATCTCGTTCAATTTTCTAAGTCTCTCGAATCTTACTTATGGTCAGTTAACGATCCGGTTATGTTGGGCCTCCGGCAGAGTAAAGGAGAAAAAGAAAAAAACGATTGCCAATTCATAACTTATACGATAAATCATATAGAAAAGAAACACGCTGAAAGTTTCCCGTCATACCTTCGCCGAATAGTATCAGGTTGTCGTCCGGAACGTATCTACCATTTTTGAAGAACCTTTCCGGCTTGAAGCTTTCCGGTTCGGGATAGAAATCCGGACTCATGTGTATACTCCAGACATTTAGGAGTACCGTTGTCTCCTTGGGAATCGTGTATCCTGATAAATTAGTTTCCTCGAGTACGCGGCGCGGTCCAATTATCGGTGCGACTAAACACATCCTCTGAGATTCGGTGAGGACAGCCTCTGTGTAAGACATTCTGTGGGGAATTATAGAAATGGGCATCATCTTAGTTTTGGTGATAATGATGAAGAGAAATAAACAAACGGTGATGCCTGATTTTTGTGCGGAAATATCGGCTTACCTCGATCTATCGTCGAGATCCGGAGCCCTACCGTTGGCGAGAACCTCGTCTATTTCCTCGTGAAGACGTTTCTGGACATCCTGATTTATTACCATGTTCAAAAATAGGAAATCCAACGTCGTTGCTGTAGTTATTAGACCAGCAATGAATAGATCCATCATTATCATCACCAACTGATCATCTGGTTTAAAGTTTTCATAAAACTATTAGAATCAAAATTTAGATCGTACGCAACGATATACGATATATTCAAATTCTAAAGTCTAGAATATTTCTTTCCAAAGCAAGAGAATTCAGAGCGAAGGTGAATGAAATTCTTACGGAGAACAAATGAATGACTATTACATCGATGTGGTTGAATAATTCATAAATCTCTGTTATAACTTGAATGAATTTGTTCTACTCGCTGAGTGAAAGGTCAAACAATGCAGACCACTTGACATACGTCTCATTTTGTCGAAATTATAGTGATAATCTCGAAACACTATGTTGTCTCAATTTTTGTACCTACCTGTAAAAATTGGCGCCGAACTGCTATCTGAATACATTTCATCGAGGAACATGTATATCAAGTCATCTTGCATCCCTACAGAGTAATTCCTTTTGTGGTCATTGATCGTTTCCTGAAAAAGATACATCCGTTTTCACGTATCTATATTTTTTTTTAACACCTTTCGTTTGAAATATCGGAGAATTATTCGCCATGGTTTACAGCAGTTAGTGTCATCGGATCATTAGCCTTTTATTTTATTTTATAATATCGTTTAGGAGTTGCGTAATGAAATATATATCGTTTGTAGTAAAACGGCCGTGATGAAATTTCAAACCGCAACCCTTCCCACATTTAATTTCTGAATTGCGCTGTATATGTATGTACATACATATTTAACGAGAAAATTGTATCCACAAAATAAATGGCATCATCGTAATTACACGTACGAACATTGCTGAGATATTATATTACTTCTTTAAAACCCATATTTCCCTCCCGTTCCAAAACATCTTAACCAATTCCGCTCAAATTTAGTATCAAATCTAAAAATTATTCCAGATATTCGTGTGCCAAATTTCGTTAAAATCGGCAAAATCGTTCGAAAGTTATTCGACTGCAACATGGCGGTTCAACAAAAACGTGGAGAAATTATAAGTGTCCCACTTTCTTGGGACACTGAATGACAGGTCTGAATTTTGCGAATGGATTGTTTATTCCGCATGCAACCGAACAGATTTTGTGCACCATAAACCTATATGATCAGAAAGGGTATAATCATAGCAAACCGTCAGGAATTCTTTGAACTCGTTGTTCACAGTAACTAGTAGATTATATCCTGAGCTTTCTGGAGCTATATGCCTCAACCAGGGGAACGTTGTCAAAACACCACCGGTCATATCAAAAGCTCGGGCACGGCGCTCCATCAGATCGATGAAGTACTGCAATCTGTCACATAAACGGTGTGTGAACAAAGTACAGTTCTTTGGTTGGATAAATTGCGATGGCACATCAAAATTTCAAAATTCAATTTATAATAATTACTGAGATGTGGCTGATTTTCCACCAGCGTAACTGTCTCATCCAATACTATCCGATACCTGTGCTTATCGCTAAATCGTTTTCCCGTAACGAGGCTCCAAAGGACATTGATTACAGCCGGAGTTATGATCGGCTTCAAGCGATGTATTCCACCGCCTTCGATCGTCTTCAGTACGTTGCTCACCTCATCTATCATCAAGTCTGACATTTCACGACGACCCAGACCAATTATCCGTAATTTTCGAACGATCCATGCCCGCATTTCTCGCCATTCCGGTCCATCCGCCATTGTTATTCCTGATAAATTATTGAAAAAAGTTTTACGTTACGGATCGGTCTCGTTTTGACTGGAACAACTGATGTCGGATATTTGAAAAGAATATTTTTGCTTTAGAGAAATTTTTTCCACCGGTTTTTTCAAAGAACAAAGATTGCCATTTACCATTTCTGTTCCCAAAATTTCTCAGCTTAATAAATTCGTTCCAAGGCCGTCCATCGTACTCCTTGGTATGGAGTACTTTTTTGATTCCTTTTTGTCCGGAAACCACGACGACATTACTGGCTCCCAAACTAAGTGCAACCACGTCGCTACCATACCGGCGTGAAAGTTCGAGGAAAGCGTATTGCTGACCACCAAATTTCCGAGACAATTTTCGTAACAGAGATAAGTTTCCGATCACTGGCCATCGGAAGGGTCCTACATTTAAATCGTTGCACCGATTACAAACTGTGATAGCGTTTTGCACAGGTTTGAAAAACTTCATAAGACATTCGAGATGTCTTGTAGGTATGTCAACTGTTTTGGACGCGTTGTAAATTGTAAAAATTCGCGTTTAGGACATTTTTGCAAAGTCCAAACAGGTGATTTAGAGTATCTTACAGAGGTATTGACGTATTTTCATACAATAATTACTTTTTCATGTAACGAGTAAATTTTTATCAATCGCGAACGATATAATACTTGGAATAACAGAAAATTTTTACATAGTGGCATAGATATAAAACACCAAAAAAGAACAGAATGCATTGGTTGCGCGACTCGAAAATTTCGCGCTTCGGCGTACAGTCAGAGAAAATTCTGCGCGCTTCGCTGACGGTCGCTTTGGTCCGGCCGGCTCGCTTCCGTCTAATGCGAATTAGCCTTTAAGTAATAGATTTCAGAGAGTTACATAACAGATGATGTATAATTCCATGTATCCTTGACCGCAACACAATATTCGTTTCCAGAAGTAATATCCTATGACCGCATCACTAATGATCGCGAAGCCGACGACCGCGCGCATCAGTAATTGAAAATGTATACGTCAATTGGAAGCTGACCTCCTCGTTTCCGTATCATTCGAAGTGTGTAGAAATATGATATTGATATGATACCAGCGGTATGTAAGAACATTGCAAAGTTCTAGATTATTTTGAACGTTTTCATTAAGTGTATAGGCAAAATTATACAGCGTCTAGATTTTTCCAGATATACAGCTATACCCTATACCCAATGGATAAATGGGAATACAATTCTCAAATCTAACGAGAATATCATTTTGAATATAGGCACGTATGAAATTATGGAGTATAAAATAATGACGCGCATACGCATGGAAATGAAAAGATTTTTGATCGGTGAATGTGTAGTGACCGCATGTAGTACATCAATGAGAAGGGAATAAATAATACTAATATGAGGTATACCTGGTGGATAATTTTTTGCCTTTCTAGAAAACAAACTGCTAAAGATGAGAAGAACTATGGCTGCAATTAGAACACTAGTAATCATCGCGCTCTAAATTCACGAAACAGACTGCACTACGCAATATTCGGTCTGAGCGAATACGATCCAATGGTCTCGACTGTGCTCTTGAATAAGTACAACAGTTTAAGACACTTTAAGCCAAGCGAGTATTCTGACGATCAGCCACGGCGATGAGCACAATGTCGATTAGGTTGCCGCTGGCCAGTCTGTATTTATTTAGATCTGCCTGTCTTGGGTCGGGCAGTGTAGATATACACTTAAGAATCCGCAAGTGCAAATTCTTCGATACATATACGCCAGTACGGCGGTAGGTTTCGAAATTACGTTTTTTGTTTTTGTTTTCCAAGGTGTACAAGTTTGCGAATCTTGACCGGTGATGTTGAAATTGTATTAATTATTCAGAATGTTCTTTATATTACTTATTTCCTAAGCTGGCTACTAAGAATTAGAAATTCGATGAATTTTGACACATTCGAATTTTGAAATTACACTTTACACCCGTATAGACAAAAAAAGACCGGTGATATTAAAATTGTATTGATTATTCAGAATGTTCTTTATATTACTTATTTCCTAAGCTGGCTACTAAGAACTAGAAATTCGATGAATTTTGATACGTTCGAATTTTGAAATTACACTTTACACCCGTATAGACAAAAAAAGACCGGTGATATTAAAATTGTATTGATTATTCAGAATGTTCTTTATATTACTTATTTCCTAAGCTGGCTACTAAGAACTAGAAATTCGATGAATTTTGATACGTTCGAATTTTGAAATTACACTTTACACCCGTATAGACAAAAAAGGGCGCGTCGATTCGTTCGTATCACAGTCATGTTAGGCATTCTTTGCGAGTCTGGTATATTAGTCTCCGGATTATTCCGCACAGCGTAACTTCATAGCATCACGCAGCTGCGTCATCAATGCGACTCATATTAGTGCTTGCATGTCGTAAGTGTCTGATGCGTGCCACGCATATCGCTCGCACGTCATGTCATGACGGTAGGAGGATTTTTGAAATGAGATTTATTGAATTATTGTATCCCGTAAAATTAACAGAATTAATCATACATCAGATATATTTTTGTTTTTATATTGAAAATACTTATGAACTTTATAACGAGGAAACGAACCACTGAAGGTAAAATATTGTCTTAAATTTTCAATATTAAAAAATTTTACTGCATACATTTTTAATTATAGTGATGCAGTAATAGCATTACTTGTAGAGACGAATATTGTGTTGCAGTCAAGGATACATGGAATTATACATCATGGACTACCTGTTGTGTAACTCTCTGAAATCTGTTGATTATAATCCTATAATACATAACTATCTCAAACGGACGAAACTACTTATAAATATATGGTATCGTTAATGCGAAACTTTGGCGGCGACATAATGCAACAAAATGAAAAAAAAATCTCCTATAGTAAGTACGTTATGTGGTGATTGAGGTAGGATGCCTCATTGGAGCGTTGAAAAACACCTATACATTTTTGAAAGCTTTTTACATAAAAAAAGGTCTGGAATTTGGAGGATTTTCACATCTCAGCATACACTATAAGATATCTAAATAGCAGATATTAGATCAGAGATTTTGAATTTTGAATTCTAGATTTCAGATGCGGGATCAACGACCCCAAAAGCTCCGTGCACCACAAAAAATGTTCGTACTAATTATTATTGTTCAGGTCGAGTTATACAGGGCGATTCGGGTTGATCAGGTCATATTTTCAGCGTAGATTCCTTATGGAAATCTAATACTGAATGTTCTTTACCGAAAATTCGAGGATCAAGTTGACTAATTACGAAAATTGTTCATTAGGTATGTGACTAAGGCAGGACTGACTCGAGAACTCGAACTATGCAGGGCTAATAACGGCGCAAGTTTCAAGGTTGTAGTACGTCTCATACTGGGATTCGTTCGTAGATTGCCAAAACCCGACGAACAACTCAGAGAATGAATATCATCCGATAAATTTATCGAAAAACTAGACAAAACGAATCTTTTTTCTTTGATGAGTTTTATAACTATTCTGCGACAATTTCTCTGTGTTCGGAGAATTTCTATTGATATGCCTGTCAGAGACGTATCTCGTTAACGCAACCCCCGTGCGTACCCTTTGACGCCACAAGGGCCACTGACCCCGCGACAGCTGGTTCCACGATCCAAAGTCAAGGTCGTTGCTCCTCCCTTTCCAGCTGATTGCGCCGACAGGGTGTCAAATAGTAGCACCATCTCGCGGTCGAATTGATAATTTTGTTAAGAGCATTTTTGTAGATGATACAATTACCCATAACTTGGATTAATAAACTTTTGAGGTAAAATCAATATTGAAAAAGTTATGAACAGAAAAAGATAAAGAATAAGTTGATAAAAAAACTCACCCAACCTCGCCTTATCTTTCATCATTTCCTGCTCATAACTTTTTTATTATTAATCTTACCTCAAAAAGTTACTTATCAAAGTTATAGACAATTATATCGACTGAAAAAATGCTCGTTACAAAATTTTTATCGGTGCGAATCTGAATGTTAATTATCATACAGATTCGCACAGGTCACATGAATGGCATGTGGGTTGCATACAATAAGGCACGGGATACTGCTTTCTTCAGTCGCCGCATCTGCGTGTCGCGCATGAAAATTCCTCAATGCCGGGTTTTGTGTCGTGTTGAACATGTGCGTTGGTGTTAACAAAGTATCATTCAAATCTGTCAATTTTATAACACAATTCTCGTATGGCACTATTGCATGACGTTATAAAAAGGTTGAAAATCAACTAATCAATAATGAAGAACAAACCTACACGTCATAAGGAATCGAATACCTTCAAGGTTTGCTAGAATAAATATTTCGCTATATAACCTAACCTAACTTAACCTCACTTCGATTCATTCCAACGAATTACATTTTTCTCTTGTAGTTCAAACCGTTCTCAGAACGTATAACTGAGATTGATGTTGACGTTTTTCATCGCGTATCACATCGTAATGAAGAGGAAAGTGCCGATATAGAGACACATTTTCATCAAGCCCTTCAGAAATGGAGCGTTCTTAACCTAACCGAAAATTACACAAATTTAAAAAAAGAATTACGAGGGATAGTTACTTTGCCACAGCTTTTGAATAGCAAAGAACAAGTTATTACCGTTCTATTGAAGTATCTAAACTTAAAAGACCCCCTGTGTCTTCAACCAATCCTAGAGTGAGTAAAATACCCTCAAAAGTCTTCCACGTGTATTATTATCGTCAATAACAAGCTGGCTTTAACCTTTTGATATGCAAATTTATTCATAATACTGTTTTACCATTTTAGATTAGTTGTTGCGACCGCCCGCGATCTTCAGAGAGAATTTTATGAATATTTTCAACAATTTTTGGCCGTAATAATAGACTTATTACATACCAACAATGCGGAACAATTGGAATACACGTTTACAGCTCTGGCTTACCTGTTCAAATTCCTATGGCGTTACTTGATTAAAAATGTTGACACAGTGTTTGATCTGCTGTTACCATTGTTAGCAGAGTCTAAACCTGTTTATATAAATAATTTTGCTGCTGAAAGTTTCTCTTTTGTGGTGAGAAAGATTAAGGACAAGGATGCCTTTTTGAAATTATTGCTAAATTCGCTGGCTGAACGATCGGACGGAGTATCAGGATGCGGGAAATTATTATTTGAAGTTATACGAGGCACACCTGGCCAGTTTCATTCATGTGCCGAAAAAATGCTGATACTTTACATGGGGAGTCTGCAAGATCAATCGATAGATCAACAGCTTCTATACAGTGTTCTGCAGCAAGTTATCGTTTGCTTTTTGAACTCTATACATCCACAAAACAGCAAGACTTTTTGGACTGTTTCTCTGGAATTGATGGACCAATTTATGGAAAGTTATAAAAAATCAAATGAAGATATCCTTGAATCTAATAATGGATTCTTTTTACTTATAAGTTTGCTGCTGGACGTTGTTAATTATAGGGATGGAAAAATGCTTGTTAATCCTAATCCGTTCATAAATCAGCTAGTTAAAGCATTAGATTACTTTGAAAACAATGAATCGAGTAGATCTGGGGATAAGATAATCATCGAGGTGTTAGCCAAGCTGTCTGGATCTGTTCTTTTGGCCTCGAATGTGAAACTTATGCAGGAGAGTTCAAATAAACTTGTACTTAAAATCTTGTCAATATCAGATTCAGAAATATTTCATTCTGTTGTTGAGCAGTTAGTTCATTATTCTTCGTTTGAAACACTGATATTACCACATTTCATCAATTACAGTTTTCAAACTTGTTTTAACGGTAAAATTCTCAGGATTTTGTCTAAAATTATCGTCGCCAAATCATCCCCATGTCTTGATGGTATAAAGTTAAAAGAATGGACCAGATATAATTTGAATTTACGAAATATTCCAAGCGATAGTTTGAATTATTTGCAAACGGAATTATCGACTCTAAATGAAAATGTTACTAGAAATACTGCCTTGCAAATACTAATAATTTTACCTCACTTAAATCCAATACCTAAGATATGCAAAGATATATTATTAGAAGCTACTGCGTCCATTCATAAAAAATTGTTAGCCTTTAAGAATGGTAATTTTGACAAGGAACTCAACGTATTAAGTTTTACATTCTTGTTAGCAATTGAATCTGTTGTTCATATCTTGAATCCAAATGAATTTTTCGAATATATCACCAAGCATGGTATAAATTTATCTGAATTGATACATAATTATTCAGGAATAAGAAATATACTTGGTGCAGTTGATTTGTGCGTAACTCACATTGTTAATTCCGAATTCAAAGATGATATTGTTAATATTCAACTGTTTGATTCATTAAATCACGATTTAGCACCGCTGTTAGGATCTCCTTATCATAAGGATAGACTTGTAGTGGCCCACATTTATTCTTTGTTTAGCAATGTGAAAGATTTTATTCCATCAAATGATCTGGTAGGAAAAAATTCATTGGAATTACCATATTTAGCTGAAGTTGAACCAGCTACTGTCCATACTTATAGAGAAAGATTGCTGCAATTACAAGGTCTTGCATTTGAAAGTAATACACTTAGCAATTTGGATTCAAAATACTTGAACTTTCCTTTATACTATCTCTTGGGTAATTTATACATAAATTTTTCATTGTTATGGGATCCAACGATAAAACTTATTGCATCATATGCACATAAACAGTGCGATTCATTTTGGCCTATATTCATCTCAAAATTGGAAAGTGTAAAAATATCAGAGGAATCGGCAGTCAGCAGCGTCCCCACATTTGATTGTGACGTTACTTCGCTGCTTTTGTCCAAAGTTTATGATAACGATGACAAACCTGATCATAATAACTACAATTTACTACTTTGGAAATGTATGGCTTCATTTCCTGACTTCTGCGAAATGAAAAATAGAGATTTAACTGGCTTGTTCATTGATTTTGTTGAGAGTAACTTTTTCAAATCCAATTCCGAGGATGCAAAATCTTGGAGCATTAAAAAACATGACCCAGATAATGAGTTGATAGTACAACCAACCCAAGTTGAAGATGTCGATGATTTAAATAGTGAAAAAACTGTTCAGGATGATACTGTATCGAGTAAACTATCGTTTGATGGTAAACATAGAATCAAGCTGCTCCTTGCACAGCTAGAAATATTTTCTAAAGTAAAAAATCCGCGGACTTTATACCGAGAGGCTGATATGTATAAAATATATTTGGAATTACTCTCCTCTAAAAATGCTGAAATTCAAAAATCTGCTCTAAACTGTCTCCTATCATATAAACAGAAGTACTTGTTGCCTTACAAGGAACATTTGTACAATCTCATAGATGAGAAGAGTTTAAAGAACGAGTTAGCTTTGTTCAAAATTGATGAAGAAAGCAACATGATACAAAGTGATCACCGTGAAGGATTATTACCAATTGTTATGAGAATAGCTTATGCTAAAATGATAATGAGAACTGGAATGCGAACTGGTGGTAAGGCCGGTGGTCTTGTTAGAAGAACTATTGTATTACGATTCCTGGCTGGAACTCAAGAAGATGAAATGATGATATTTATCAACATGTCCTTCAAACTCTTTCAAAAATATGTACCGATAACTTCTGACGAAAAAATAGATGTGAATGAAATGGTCAAAGATATAATCGATAATCTGGATCTATCCAACATTATTCCACCAAAGCGTTTACAAAGCTCAGTGAATCTCTTAGCCATTATAATCGAACAGTTTGGTGGCAAAATGTCTAATAAATTACTACCACGGCTATTAGGAATATTGATTTGTATTCTCGCCCATGTTACTGGAATATCACAGCGATCGAATGACGTTCATCCCGGCTACCTATCTTCAATCAGAAATCTACGCACTAGCTGTCTCAGTATATTATCAAGATTTTTTTCACATTATGAAAACTACCCATGGACGGAGTGTGAAATCGACGCTCTGTTTGCCGTAGCAGTTTTTCCATGGCTTGAGAAGCTGCCAATTGAAGGTATCCACAGTCCAACGGCGTTATTGAAACTCTTCATGGTGTGGAGCCAGAATCCTCGATATTATCTCTTATTTGAAAAACATTACAAGAGTAATCCATCGCTGACACCCTTGCCATATGTGATACAATTAATGCTGGGACCAAAGACTCATGGTTCTGTAATCAATGCCATAATGGAAATGATCGAGAAGATGTTGACACTTCAAGATTATGGAGTGACTGATAATAACGTTGTTCAAATGGACGTAGAAAATAATTTTGTCCCTTTGATACTAGTCAACAACATGTTGCAAGTTAAACAGAATCTTGCTAATCGTTTAACAGATAACATCAATTATGGGTCTGCTGTGTTGCTATCTCATATACCCGATATTTTGGAGTACATTAAGAGAAAGTTGAAGAGAACAACTAAAGGTGTAAATAGATTAGAACTCATTGTATTATCACGTGTATCCGAATTCGTGACAGATCCTGAAACATGCGATACATTGTTAACGCTACTCCTACCAATTCTTGTAAAGAAAGCAACAACCGGTGCAACTGAAGAGATGGTTGTTCAACTGGTTTCCGCTATCGTAAATCTCATTAAAATCGTTCAACAACCAGAGAAACATATTCGGTTAATTGTACCATTGGTAGGTGTGATTACATCCGTATCGGCTAGGAAGTCTCTGATGAAATTGTACAATATTATATCGGAAGGTTCTATGGAACAGCATAGGGATATTATGATGCGTAATTGCAAATTATTGACACAGTTAAATGCCTGGGACGGTAAATGGATTGATCAACCAGATTTTGAAAAACGACTTGATGCTTTTAAGGAAGTTCATACATTGTTGGAGGAAGATGGTCTTACACTGGAGTTTGGAACAGCAATAATATACAATTGTTTTTTCTTTTTGAAATATGAGAAAGATCTAGCTCTGCGAGATGTATCGGGACAATGTTTGAAAACAATTGCTCCAAAACTAGTCATGAAATACAAAGACAATCACTCCGAAAAACATTATCTAATAGATGAGACTATTCTATCAATCGTGCGAACTGGAATCAGGGATAAAAATGAGATTGTTAGAAATCAGGCTATTGCTCTACTGGGCCAATTGGCAATGGAATGTTCCGACGTACATCCTGTATTGAGAGATCTCCATCCATTAACAAATAAAATTGATCCTGAAGTTGATGTTTTTGAAAATTTACAACACTTGCAGTTACACAGAAAAGCACGTGCACTGCTCAAATTCTGCGCTGTATCTAAAACATTGAAAAGATCGCCAAATCCCAAGACTTTGACACAATTTATTCTACCTTTGGCATCTTCCTACTTATGCTCTGAAAGCTTTGCAAATAAAAATAGTATCGTCGATGCAGCTATTGAAACAGTAGGAACAGTGTGTAGGCTTTTGCCTTGGCATCAGTACGAAGTTATCCTAAAATACTATTTAGATAAATTGAGATCATCCGTGGAATTTCAGAAGCAAACTATAAGGATCGTCGTTGCAATATTAGACGCATTTCATTACAACCTTCTGAAATACAAAGAGCCTACAAATGATGCGAAAGTTACAGCGAGAGAAGATGAGTTGAAACAGAAGGAGATACTTCCAAACGAAGACGAGGAGAGTATTATCGATGCTTCACCAGATACAGATGAAAAGCTAGACCAAGCATTAGCAGATGATAAACTACCGCCTGATGAACTTGAACAAAAAGATGTCAGATTAGACGTACAAACGGACATTCCAATAATGGAAAGAGAGCTGATTCTTTCCCAATCTGCAGCTAGGAGACTGGTATTCAGTATAACGAAAGGCTTATTGCCTCAGTTGCATCGTTCAATTATGGCAAGAACCCAGCACGAGAACAGTCACAAGGTGAACAGAAGAAAGACAGGCTTTGAACGAGAGGAGGAAGAAATATTAAGAGTGCCAATTGCACTTGCCGTTGTAAAACTGCTTCAAAAGTTACCGAAAGGTGTTCTGGAGAGAAATTTACCTGGGTAAGTTTAAAATTTACCATTCTTAAAATGGGTTGATGTTGCAAAATGTTTATTCAATCATTCACCTTTTTTTTGTTGCTAGTGTCCTGATGAAATTATGTACATTTCTTAAATCTCGGTTGGATTCTGTGAGACGTGTGACTCGTGAGACTATGCAAAAAATAATGATAACATTGGGACCAGAATATTTACATCATTTGCTTAGGGAGATGAGCAGTTTGCTGACCAAAGGCTTTCAAGTTCATGTTCTTGTGTATACAATACATGCTATACTTGTTTCTTTAAAGCCATATTTTGAACCTCTTCATATAAATCAGAATTTACAAAGCATTTTATCGGTGAGTTAAAGAAAAGTCAGAGTCAATTATTAATTGCAAACGTTAAATAAGCCTACATAATATTTTTGTATTACAGGTATGCAAAGTTGACCTGTTTGGTTTGACTGCTGAAGAAAAGGAGATTGCAGGAATTGTAAAAAATATCTCTGAGGCAAAATCGACTAAAAGTTTTGATATCTTTCATATATTAGCTCAGTATATTACTGAATCTTGTTTACTCGATCTCGTTATGCCGTTAAAAGATGCTCTACTCAAAACTCATTCGTATAAAATTATTCGTAAGGCAGTTGAGTGTCTTAGACAAGTTGTTTTGGGTTTAGCGGATAATACTTTTATAGAAACTGATAAGATGCTTGTATTCCTTTATGGTGTTGTTTCCGAAAGTATACCTGACCTTTTACCTGCAACAAAACCTAAGGAAATGACTGAAAAAGAAGCTGAAATTAAAGCACGTCAGAAACCTGATTGCTTCATCGTTGTCCCTGAGCCAAAGAATAGAATGGGTATAAAAGCTAAAGCAAAAATTTCAAGCAATACCAATGCTCACATTATGGTGGAATTCGGTTTACGATTATATCACATACTCTTGAAACGAGATCGTCTATCAGCACCCGAATTTAAAACATACTTGGACCCTGTAGTATCCATATTGAATGACTGCTTAAAGTCGCAGCACGTCAAGGTGAACAATGATTTATATAAAGCATAAAGTCCCGGAAGTTTACGATATTTCCTTCAATTTCAAGCTACATAATAAGCAATGTAGCAAACAGATAATCTTCACTAATAAAAGTACGCCGTTTATATTATCTGAAATTTTACTGTATTCCAGCTCACTACACTCGCTCTTCAATGCCTGAATTGGATCTTGAAGACTGATCTTTCATCCGTAAAAATTTTCATTGGAGAAATCTGTTCTTCGATGTTCAATATTCTGCATAAATATGCTGCGGCTGGATTGAGCAAAGGAGACAACTTTGATCTAGTAATGGCAGCATTTAAATGTATGTCTGTAGTTGTACGAGACGTTAAACATTTCACCATTAGTTCTGAACAGCTTAAGATACTCATTCTTTATGCTGAACAAGATCTACATGATTACGATAAGCAAGGAACTGCTTTTACTTTACTTAGAGCTATACTAAGTCGTAAATTAATCGTTCCCGAAATGCACGATGTTATGGAGAAAGTTGCTAAGCTTAGTGTCACATCGGATCTGGATCACGTCCGGCAACAAGCACGGGGATTATTTCATACATTCCTAATGGAATATCCATTAGGAAAAGCTCTGGAAAAGCATCTCTCATTTTATCTATCACAATTAAATTACGAATTGAAACCGGGAAGACAAAGTGCTTTAGAAATGATCTATGGCATTATCACAGGATTTCCGTTGGTAAGATTATTATGTTAACTAATCTATTTGCAATATACCTTACAAAAATTGTTACAAAGACTTCTGATTCAGAATTTCTGTCCTCATAAAATGTGTTTATCATTTCAGACTGTATTATCACAACATTCAGGATTATTCTTTTTGATGATCGGTGCGAGACTGGTAAATGACGATGATCCAGACTGCAAAAAACTCTGTGCCAAATGCATCAAAGAAATGATCACTCGATTGCCTCACAATGATAAAAACAAATTATTTGATATTGTACTATTATGGCTCAAGGATGTCAAGGTAATATTAAGTAACGCAAGTCCCAATTCCGTGCCTAATTCTTTGTAATCTACTGCAAGTATAATTGTAGAAAAAATATTCCTTATCTTGAAATGATTTTGATTCGTGTAGGATAATTTTTTTTTCACTAAAATTAGTCAATTTTTACAGGTTTCCCATAGACGGCTTGCAGCACAGCTTTGTGGTATTTTCATTACCGTCGAGAAGGAAGAATTTGAACTACATCTCACCGAGCTGTTACCACTTATTTTGAAACAATTTAACGAGAATAATTCTGACGATTCAGAACCAGGTCGTTTTGTAAAGATACAAAACACCTACAAGACTGACATAGACAATGCTAGACTGAACAATACAAAATTTGAAAATTCCGAAAGAATGAGGGACCACCATTTGTTCCAAGTATTACAAATGTTGTTGAAATTAACAGCTAATTGTCCTAGTTTTTTGACGAATGAAAAATATGAAGATACAGTATGCACATTAGCTGGTAAGTCTTTCCCACCAAGTCTACTAAATTATTGTCTTAAAAATTTTATACGCAGCATTACAGTTGAAGGCTAATAAAGAGGGCATTAAACTTCAATACTCATAATTCAAATACTTTCAATTTCAGCCTACAGCCAATCATTATTGGCACATCCTCATTTATGGGTCCGCTTAGCAGCAGCACAATTAATTGGCTTTATTTTGGCTGCTATTGATGCTGAAAAAGTAGCTGCCATTCTTGAAAATCCTGATGAATCTAACGTGCGAAATGGTTTTATTTACGCTGATCCATTTCCCACTTTAAAAAGCTTGACTTTGGACTTGGCTGCTCAGCTGCAGCCTAATCTCGTTTTTGAAGATTTAGTTGATCAGGTGGTAAAAAATCTAGTGTTTGTTGCTAGAGTTCTGAAATCTGTTCGATCTAACGATGTTCAAAAACCCAACAACCATCAAAATGACGATCACGATAATGACAGAATATCTCTATTCTGGCTTGTCAAAAGAATGAGGAAAGTTGTCAATGTTGAAGTAACTCAATCACCGAAATCCACGATAATGGTAAGTTTCTATTATGCTTTATGTATTTTTTCTAATAATCGATTGATTGTTCTTAATGCATATCATTAAATTTCGTATATTCAGCGGACTGCAGTGTTTAAATGGATCGCTGGTGTTGTCGCAACTGTACCTATAGAAAATTTGGAACCTGTACTGTTTCATCTGATGTCTCCACTTGTTAGAGAAATGACAACTACAGAGGAAGGTAATGCTCCGCTCCGCCATTTGGCAAAAGATGTAGCCACAATGATTAAAAAGAGTTTGGGAAGCGATGAATATTCAAGTCTGCTGAGCAAGGTCCAACAAAAATTGGATACCAAGAGAGCAGAGAAAAAGAAATTGCGTACACAAGAGGTATATCTTTATTTCTATATCTGTCAGTATTCGTATGGATAGTCCGACAATCAGTTCTCACATGGTAGAGGAATGGAATCTTGAAATAAATATCTTTTCATTTTGTTATTCCAGTTTGTTACCGATCCAGAACTAGCCGCTAAACGAAAAATCGCTAAGCAGCAGAAGAAAAAAGAAGCCAAAAAGAGGAAAATGGAAACTATGAAGGGTCGGAAAACATTCGGGAAACGGCAGAGAAAGGAAGTGGATTTCGATACGTTATAGAAAAAATTTTGTAATCCCGTTTTGTATATATCAATACTTGTTTTGTGAAAAAGAGAATGTGGATTTATGGACGAATCATTTTAACAAACTTGTAGCATATGTAAATATAATACAAATACACGTGGTACTTCCGTAATATACGTGAATTGAATCGAAAACAATTTCTGTTCAATGCATCGAATATTTTTTTTTTTTTTTCTCCAGTGAGTTATAATATTGACTGAAAATCGTATAGATTATAACTTATACTTGAATAATTATAGTAGCTAGCTTTGAATAAAGTACATGTCTACGTATTATAAATGGGTCTATTTGTTGTTTTTCACTCTCCACTTCCAAAGATTCTATATGATTAGTACTTCCCGATTGCTTCAAAAACTTTCCAGTCATTTGCCAAGTTTTAAAAAATTGCAAATAATTTCTGGCTCCAGATTTCCATACCCTGTTTTTTCTTTCAATTTCATTTATTTTCTTCTTATAGAACTATGAATAATACAAAAGTCGCGCATGTCCGATTATATATAAACTATACACATGCTGAATCTTATAATATTCAACATTCCAAAACAGATAATGGCATCCGAAAATTGGATACAAGTATTACATACATATACATATATTAAAAAGTCAGATGTAAGTGAAACTTTACTAATATGCACATAAAAATAAATAAAAAAAATGATATAATTGGAATTTTTCGGATATGTAAGACCAAATCTAATTATTTACCCCAAAAGCTGTTTTAGCTAATTTCGGTTTAAAGTTAAAAGTACTGTTAACCCATGTTTATTTAAATATACTTCGACACACCTACCCAATCTAAAATTCTTAACTCAAACGTATATATGATTTAACTCTTCTATAATACTTGAATTTTTTTCGTATCCTAATATTATAGAACTCATAAAAAAATTAAAAAAAAAAACTGCGAAACTTTCACGAGCTCATCTCTGAACTAATAACATGAGTTGCTTGATTTTCTGGAGATGTGTCTAGCTGCACAGTCGTGTCTTGAATCTTCGATCTTTTAGATCTTGGTGCCACCGATTTTTTCTGTCTGTAATATTAAGGATAAAAAACAATCCGTCGATTTACTTAAAAAAAAATTTTTTTTTCTTACCTTGGCTTCTTGAATGAGTCTCCGATCTGAGAAGTCTCTTCAGTCTGCATAGTGTTTTCATTATCTGGGAAGAATAGCGTTCGTCTGGTCTGAAAAAAAAAAATTAAAACAACGTTACTATCAACAGTTAAGTTAATTGGGTACGTATGTGTATACATACATAAGATAAATTTATTTCATAAGCTCAATTTATTCATACTACTATTCAAGTAGATTGACTTTAGTTGATCAGTATTTAAAACCACGCTCTTTTCAAGTCTTGTTTTCATTTAAAAAGTAACCAAGCGATGCGTTTTCAAGTCTAATAAACATCTTACATTCTCCTGGTCCTTGTTAGCGCAGACTTCAGGATTACAGTTGCAATTCGTACACGCCATATCGTTTTTTCTACAACTGCATAAACGTGATGTGCACTTAGTTTTACAGGAACACTTAATGTCTCCATCTGAAGATCGCTTCTTACCGGCAATTCCATTCTCCGCTCGTGATTCTAGTGCAGATGCCTAGAAAGAAGGAATAATCAGTAACACATAGCAAAAGATAAACTGATTCATCGATCAATGTCGAAATATTCGTTGGATATATATTTTTTTTTTTTTCAGTTTCCAATCTGAGGAGTAAATGAACTTACCAGCTTGCTAATTCTATTATACAGAGGTGTTTTCGTCCAATCCGGGTCTTTTTCTATATCATCTTCGAACATACTATCATCTGTTGATGCATAATCGTCAAAGTGTGGTTCCAAAAACGTTGTTTCTTTCTTTACTTGAGTCTGATTTCTCTCCTTCTGTGATACCTGTTTGAAAAGATATAAAGAATTTCATTAATTATAACCAGTTTTCAACTGAGAAGATAGAAGTTTGTGATGAAGATTCTTACAGATGTTTTATTTTCCTTAATTTCTGGTTCTGCAGTAGCCGATCCGCGTAGTTGTTCGAGAAGGCGAGCTACAACCTCTTCCTTCTCTGCACAGAGCTTTGATTCTCTCTCCTGGTATTTGGCTATTTGTTCTTTTTGTTGGAGCTCCATTTGCCGTATTTTCATACGCAAAGAATCACACTCTTCCTGCAAGCAATGAAAACCATTAATGAATGTCCCAAGTGTAAAGCAGTGCATCATTGTTTGAAGTGTGTAACAAAATCACATAAATATAATACATCACATCATCACATAAACAATGGTTAAAATAGATGGAAAAATATTGAAATATTAACATCTGCTCTTAATGCATACCATAAGTTCGTCATATTGATAGCTTTTGGCAAACTGGCTTCTTCTAGTCTCAGCCGCAACATCGAACAATGTTTTCAGAGCAGTTTTGGCATCTGTCATGGACTGTATTGTGTTCCAACGAGTCTTGGTTTTATTTTCTGTAAAAAGTTACAGCACGATGAAAATAGATTATTCGAAACTGTTTATTTTATACCAAAAGATTTAGTTGAATTTTTTAAATCTTTACCTTGATCAGAGGCAAGAATTTTTTGTTGTAAATCAGCTATCTGAGCACTACGCAATTCCAAATCTTCAGTGAGTTCGGAAATTTGTTTCTCGTAAACAGCCGCGTCGTATTTATGTTTATTCGATTTTATTTTAGACAATGTTTTTGTAAGTAATGCTCTGTCCTGCATTAATCTTTCCAGTGAACGTTCCGCGTCTATTGTACTTGTTAGGACTTCAAGTTCTTGAGTTACCCAAGCTTGTATTCCTACAGTGTTCCCGGATTTGTCTCGTTTCTGTTGTGCCTTGCTCTGTTTTTCCAACGCTTCCTGTAATTTCAACAAGTTTAAGTATTAGCAAAAAAATTATTCAGACACATTCATGATTCACGTTACATCGTGTATCAAGTATTACTTACTTTTAGTCTTTTATTGATAGCACATGCCTCTTCAACTTTTCGTTTAAGTACATTTTGTTGTTTGCCGTGCTGAGTTTCCATTCTGACTATTTGATTCTGCCGTTTTCTATCTTGATCTTTTAATTTTCTTAGTTCCTGCTCCCTAGCAAGCTTCCAATGTCTGAATTTATCATTTTCAGATCTCATCAACCGCATTAGTTTAACTTTATATTGTTTCATTGAACGAATTTCAGCAAGCAAATTATTTATTTTAACATCTGATTTCTCTTTCATTTTAATAACCGTTCCCTGTTCCATACATTTACGAGATAATTCAGCAATCTTTTTTTCCAACTCCCGCACCTTCTTTCTTCTCGCTTCCGCAATCCTGAAATAATTCATTTAAAGAGTTACAAAATTTCAAGATACTATGTATTTTTTTTTCGCAAATATCAATATTTCACGAAATATTCTGTATGTGCTGATTAAAATGCATTACAGCTTCTTACTTGGAACTAGCATTGTTCGATTGTACAGAGACCAAAACTTTTTGAAGATCTTCCTTCTCTGTTTGAAGTTTCTTTATCTCTTGTTCCATTTCTTGTATTTCTTTAGAGTACTCGACCATTTGTGAAGTGTTTGCCATAAGTTTGTTAACCAATTCTTCCTTCAATGCTAATTCACGATTTATGTTCTTGAATTCATTTTTTCTTTCAGCTTGCTGTAACGTGTGCTCTTCCTGTTTAACATCTAAATCTATCATGCCGGGATCAGCTTCGTCAGAATTTCCATTCTCAAAATCACCCGTTGCTGTTTCATGATCGATAGCAGGCTGTTTTTCTGTCGACAATTCATGAATCAAAAGTTCTTTCGCAGTCTTTTCTTGGTCGTTTTGGAATTCTGGAACAGAAATTTTCACATATTTAATTCCTAGACTTTTACAAAATTAGGAGTTAAGGTAATCACTCTTTCTTTTGCATGAATGCAATTTTCTGAATTTGCTACAAATTAATTTCACCTAAAATTTTGTTGTATACGGCGACCAGCGCCGATCTGTGTCCGTTAATTTCATTGGGTTTCGCATCGAAACTATCGATAACTTTTTTAACTTCTTCCAGAAGTTCAGCTAATTTCATCCTAATAGATTCACTGGCACTTTCAGCCAAATCGGCACGCTCATTCATGTGAAGAAACTCAATTAAATTTGAGTTTAATTGTTCTGTCAAATCTCTATTCTTTGCCTGTACCACTTGAAGTTTACTTTGCAGTAATTCATGCTCAGGCGGACACGCCGGACCCGCAGTAGTATTGCTCCCTTGAGAGAGCAGAGCCAATCTCAATTCTTGGATTAATTTATTTAGACGATTTACTTCAGCTGCATGGGGATTCTGGTTCACGATCGGTTTGTTCTTTATTCGACGAGCCCGATCGGCGTACCTTAACGTACTTATTGTCTCATCCAAATTGTAATCTGTAAATAAAAAATGAAGCAATTACTAGAAACAATATGAAACATCGGTAACAGTTCTGTAAGGGCAAATCACCTGGCATAAATCACACATTGAAGAATTGTTGCTAAAATTTTTATAACAAAATAATTTGAGTCCCATTCATTCTCATAATACCATTCGAAATCATCCATATGCATACTAACCAGCAGGACTGACACACGCGATCATAAGAGTCATGGAGTTTCCACCAAGAGAATCTTGTAATAATCTTGTGAGTTTGCTATCACGATAGCCAATATAGTTACTTGCATTTCCATCCCCCAATTGTGAAATGACATTTCCTAGTGCAAGAAGTCCTTTATTTATGTTAACTCCTTCTTTGAAACGTTCTCCTGTAGCCTTGGTCTTCTTACTCCGTTCGGAACCGGCTAAATCTACAAGGTGGAATTTGGCCGTGGTTGCTGTGTTTCTGTTGAAAAATTTCCAAGAAAAGAATAAACAACTGTTCTCAAATTCCAATATTATAATTAAATTTGAACAAAATTTCAACTGTTGAGTAACAGATTCAATATGTAACATATATTACTAGATTGGGATCGCATGTGAACGATTTTTGCTGCATCAATCTGAGTATCTATTATTTCTAAGACTCTAAATCCTCAGACAAAAGTGATGAATAATAATTATGCGATAATTGTTATAAGAGGATGATTTCTGTTAGTAAAATGCCAATATTATGAATATCGAATAACGTCCGTTTGTACAGATTTAAGAAACAAAGTAAATTATATATTTACACATCATCTTTTTTCTCTTGGTGAATGTTGACGGTAAATATCGCATGGCTACGACTACTTTGAGAGTTCATTGCAGTCGCCCCAGTGGCTCTACCCAATGAACCTTGCGTAAGACATCGAAAAGTTTCAGCTGCGTTATCAACTGCTGTTTCAGTAATACCAGGTATTTTGATTCCTTGAGCGTCTTCTCGTATATCAACAACACAATTCTCTCGTGGTTTGTTTGAAAGTAAGTCGTAAAGCTGTTCTTGGTAAAGTTCCATAAATGATACTGTGATTTTAAATTCCCAATCAGTTTTTCTGTCAACTATTTCAAATATCTCTTTTATGGCTCTAGGGATCACCCCCATATCTTCACTCCCCTCTACGTAAGACGTGCCCATGGAGTGAGTTTTTCCACTTCCAGTTTGGCCATAGGCCAATATAGTCACATTGTATCCTAGCAAATTAAAAAAAAAAAAAAAATACAGATCAAGGAAACAAAGAGCTATGCTCAGGTAGAAGAATGATCTATAATTTGTGATTTGAAATGGGAAATCGAAATTTTTGAGAAATAAGATTTGGTGAATCTAAAAACGAGAGCAGTAAAATTCTTTTCAACTCGATAACAAAGTTTCATGTTATTATATCGTTATAAAATAAAAAAGCAAAGGCGAATTATTACCTTGGAATAAATTATCAATCATTCCTTTAATTGCAGAGTTATAAAATGTCTCCTGATCAACTTCTGGAGAAAATACATGGTTAAAAGTAAATGCTTTGTCAGTTCCTAGAACCTGGACTTGTGAATGACTGTTCATTGTTGCCAGGCATATTTGACACCCTTTTTCAATCTCAGTTGGTACCAGCGGTCTGATTCTCAGTGCCACTCGTACGGAGGCATCTACCATCTGTAATTCATTTAATAAAGACAATTTTAACTTGCTTTAATTATAGATTATATGATTTAGGTGGCTAGATAGAACTTCAGATCGTCACAATATTTACACATAAATGATTTAGTGTGTAGAGTACGATTTGTCTGACAGGAAATTTTCGTCTTTGCTAACAGCAGAATGATGTATCTTAGATCACAAGCTCTGAATAATTCGGATGACGTATATAAAGATTTATTTTTAACTATAACGCAACAAGAAATAGGGTGCGAATTGCTTAGAAAAAATTAATTTAGGCTGAATACAGGAGACCGTCAACGGTTCCGGTCACATTGCAGTTCGTATGAGATAATTGATATTTATGTTGAGAAAAATTGTGTAGTAGTATAACTCGGTGTTTGAAGTGTACGGAAATCTTTTATATAAATATAAAAGACTGTGAATTATCTCTGTTAATCTTACCTTGAACCCTTAAATACGTTCTGAATCCGGCAATTAATACTTTGGAGTTCGGCGTCACCGATTGACCGATTGCCTGAAAAATCACAAAACCGTTGCAGGTTGCACAGTTTGAATTTCGGCCATCAGCGTCTCTGTTCATCTCGGGATCGAACTACCGAAGACACTCGTGCACAGAAGGTAAGTAGGGCTTCTGATGTATCGAGAAAATCGGTAAGCAAGAAGTGTGCTACTATCACCGGAAAGATATCTACTATACCGGCTTCCAGATCTTCCAACTATAGATTTATCGATCAATGCAAATATGTCAAATATTAATGCCATAGATTTATTACTGTATTGTATTTACAGTTTTTCTTTTAATTTCACAATTACAATTAACCCTGACTTTGTATATTGTGTATAAACTTTCTATGTAATATTGAAATTTTTCAGCCAAATTCTAGGCCCAAATCTAAAACTTGAAATTATTGAAACTATACTAATGAATTTCAGGCCTGATCTTCCAGGACGTTTTTAAATCCAGATTATAAAAATCTGCTGAAATTATAAAGATTTCATGAAATATAAGTTTTATAGAAATAAAAATCTCTTCGGAAACAATTATTGTTTGTAAAATTCATTTCCGAAGAATATTGTGCACTAGCATGTAATTAATATCAGTAGAAAATAGAAATTTCTCAATTGAATAGAATAACGAAACCGTAGGTTTTAATAATCACAAATAAATTTATATTGTATGTTGATTTATTAGGATGTATTATAATTTATCATGAATATGGAAAAATACGTATAACCGGGTGATAACCGGGGACATTTCTAACCTATAAATTTGATATGATTGAGGTTATGTTATATTAACTCATACCCTCGAAGCCGAAAAGGAGTTTGTCAAATCGAAGTAGAACTCCGAGGAAGTGGAAGGCTGTACCAAGTCCTGCGAGACCTATCCCCGATTTCTGAAATATATCCTAATAGTTAAGCGCCACTTCCATGAAGAGTCTCTAATTTTGGCAAGCTGTGTATTTTTCTTTTTCCAATAGTTTAAAATATTGTAAATTCATTTTCTTTATCGCTTGACGAGTTTTTACTTACTCTGGATGTTTGTGACTTCAAACATCTTTTAAATGAATAAATAAAACTAATGCTCAATGTATGTAAACGCTCTTTTGCCACACGACTGTCACCTACAATCCAAACCGATTCCTGAATCACGAAATGTCAAAGCTGTTTCACATCCTGCTAATAATAGTCCTATTCACTATTTTCAATGCTGAATGCTCTAACGGAGATAGATCTCAATACTACAGAGAATGTCTCGTGAAATGTTACTCGAAAAATTGTACAGAAGGTATTGAAATTTTTTCTTTCATACATATTTATAATCCACTCCTAATATTTGTCCATGAGTTTAACGTGCATACCCTAGCTTAACGCGCTATTTTACAAAATTACAATTCTTATTCAATTCAGTGTAGTTCATTCTGATTTCCGATTTTAAAAATATCGTTTAAATATCGTTGCTGCTCTTACCAGTTCCAAATCTCTTTGTATTTTTATTTTCATTTTTATTATCATCATAAATCAGGTAGAGAGAAGACCAAATTATGATAGACTATTCTCAATCATCACAGGTATGAATTTCAAGGAAATTCCTGCTACAGAATTGAGACTCTTATTATGGACGTGCGACGATGATTGCCGCTACATTTGCATGTGGAAAACAGTAGACTATTTCACATCCCGACGTCTCAACGTTCCGCAATTTCATGGAAAGGTATATTACCACACAATATATTTACTTCTACACTAATCCAGTGATCAATATTTGCTCAATAAATTTCAGTGGCCATTCACACGAATACTTGGTCTCCAAGAACCTGCTTCAGTATTTTTTTCCCTCCTCAATTTACAAGCCCATTTCACGATGTATAAACGGTTTAGAGACCAAGTGAGATCATCTAATCCCATGTACTTGGCTTGGACTTATTTTAGTGTGGTGAGCTTCTTCCCTTATTGATGTACAAGTCGTACGCTTAAATTTACTAAATAATTAATCATTCATCTTATTTCCATTCATTACAATATTTTATAACTTTCATTCTAAATGATTCAGGTTTGTATGAACGGTTGGATATGGTCGACGATATTTCACGCACGAGATAAACCCTTTACAGAAGTTATGGATTACTCGTGTGCATTTGCTATGGTTCTCACTTCGTTATACTGCATGTTATTACGGTGATGTTTATTTCTGATAAAATTGTGTATATTGTGACTCAATATTGCTAAGTTTCTGATATCTGCTTTTGAAAATTTATTTCAGAATAGTCTACAGAAGTCATAAAGCATTTGCTCTGTTTACTGGTGGATATATTACCGTACTTTACGTACATCTGTCTCATTTATGGTCTGGAAATATTAATTATGGATATAACATGATGTTCAACATAGCTGTTGGTAAGGAATTGATCATTTCTCTCGTCCGTAAAACTGGGGATAAGCAGTTTATAGAATTTTTATATTTTATAGGCTTTCTGACATTCCTCCTGACCATGGTTTGGTGGTATCGCAACAGAAGAACACTGGGACACGCGGCATTGATTGGATGGTTCAATCTTTTAACTGTATTAGTTACTTTGCTAGAAGTAGCAGACTTTCCTCCAATCCTATGGATATTTGACGCCCATTCCTTGTGGCATGCATCTACTGCACCATTGACGATATTCTTGTATAGGTAAAGGAATGTTTATAAGCAATCTAGTTTGATTGTGGAAAATACGTGAGAGTATTGAATTTTAAGTCATCCAATTCTCTTCAATCTTTCAATCATTCATTTTTATTTTTTTTCAGATTTATGATTCGAGATTGCAAGTATTTGCGAAGATCGTTTGAGAAGAGTTTGCTAGATGCCGAATGAATTGTATTCATGAATTCCGCTCTACTTTATTCCAGATAGTAATTGAAATAAAATTCAAGTTTCTTAAGTACATAATGTATACATAATCGTGACGTACAGGGTCAGGAAATGTTTTAATCAAGTTACATTGAAGAAAATGAGAAATGCCTTGGAATAATTGATATTTTGGCATGAAAATTTAAAGTAAGACAAATAGTTTAAACATTTTGTGTGGTTTTAAACCATTAAAAGTACAAAATGTTATCTTTTATTAAACTTTTATTATTATATTTTGTATCCATACTTAGATATATTAAAATGGAGCACCATGTGGTAATGGATAATCTGTAAATTACGTAAAATTAAGTACAAAATTTATAATATTTTTATCTGAATGTTAGTTAAATTGTTTGTGTTCATACATAACACTTTTAATTCCAAAGATGTACAATATACATGCTCTGCTGCATTTATCAATAATAATTCCATATTTATTTAAGCACTACCTGCAGTAGCAATGTTAGGTATGTAAAGTAACTATTGTT
Source organism: Macrophya alboannulata (assembly GCA_949628255.1). Taxonomy (NCBI): domain Eukaryota; kingdom Metazoa; phylum Arthropoda; class Insecta; order Hymenoptera; family Tenthredinidae; genus Macrophya; species Macrophya alboannulata. The sequence goes on along the minus strand of OX451207.1, from coordinate 39,186,747 downwards.
TGTTTGATTAACATCGTAATAAAATTAAATAGCTACCACAATCTAATTAAAGCTTATAATTTTTCATAGAAAAGTAATTTTCTAAAGTCGCTTATGAAAATTTCTTTTAGTTGCCATATATTTTTGTTTTTCTCGTTTAGTGTAAGCAGTATTATGATATTTGTTATTTAAACGTATTCTTGAATGAAATTGTAGCATTGAATTAACACTAAAACTATACTTGCAAAGTATAAATACAAATTTCAGATATATTTATAATCGAATCTTGGCTGGCACGTGAATTGAAAGTATTAAAATGAACATGAAACGTTTTTACCAGCCAAAATTCATTTACAGATAAGTACGAGCTATGCGACTAATGTACTTCGATGAATTAAAATATGTACACATGCGTATTCATTTTTTGTTTGAATAGTCGGCTCAACTGATCACTTGTGTCTACGTAGGATAGCTCTTATTTCGTTCATGTTGTAACTAGTTGTGCGTATAAAAATCATTATTAAAAATATCAAAAGTACTTGATAAAACTGAACTGTTTTAAGCAGACAGTCTACAAGATGAATAGCTGCTTTATGTAAGTTATTTTATTCATTATTGTATTATAGAATAATCAATATCATTATTGATCGATAATTATTGTGCTATTAGATGTGCGGTACGAATTACACGTGAACATGTTATGTTGATAATACCCAGTATAAATGCAATAGTAAAGTATCAAATATAAATTGTTGTTAAGAGACTGAAATTCAAAATGTACATTCCTAGTTAGTGAAGTAATTTCTTTCATTATTTACTTCAGGGAATGTTTCATCCTATTCCAAAAGTAGTAATCTACATTTTATGGCAGTGATATGTATAATATGAAAGTGATTTTTGATTGAAAATGAAATTATGAAGGCCAATAATGTTTCCGAGCAATTTTAAAATAGCTAAGAAATAGAATTATTTTCTGGTATCCTATAAGTCTCCAATCTTTGGTGGACTATTTAGTAACTTTAAAATTTCAGTCAATAGAAAAAATGCTTTGTGCAAAGATTTATTTAGAAAAATTAATGTGATCTGATTAATATTGATCTAAGAACTAGAGACGCAATCATCACTATATCATACATTTGTCTCTATTGAAGCTGTACTTAGAGATGTTCATTAATTACGCATGAACACATTTTTTTTTTTTATATTTTAAGTTAGTAAAAAGATTCATATATTTTTATATATATATACATATATATATAAAAAATATATATATATAAAATTTTGTAGAATAAAGTAAGAATTATACTCCATGAAAACTTATACTTTACATGTAGTAATGATCATTTTATTAAATATATTTTTTTTTTTTTTAGAAAAATAAAAGATTATGTCATAATGTAAATGCAAATCATAAATAAGTACCAATTTTATACATTTTACAGTACCTACATAATTTTGCAATGGTAAAATATGGGATATTTCAAACTCACTGTATCAAGTTTTCTAGTCTCTTTGCTAGAAACATTGTTTAGATTTTTCATAGTCTTTCAAGTGTTAGTAAAGATATGAACGTATTTTTTTAAAACAATACAGTCTATATAACTCGAATTCCTTACATTTTACTCATACTTTTGGTGAAAGCTTGTACCACTAACAAACGAAATATACTCGATGATCTGATGAAAAAAATAAATATCATCAGTCTTATCTCGGTTTCAAATAAGTTAAGATTGATTTAATAGATGTAGTTATTTCATGTTATAACTTCCGACTTAAAATTTTATTCTTTTTTGATGCAATGATTAATTTTGATTATTTAGAAATTAAGTCTACTCCATTGTGACGAAAGAAGCACGTTTTTCTCTAAAAGCCTTTTAGTATATTACACAAATCCATTTTTATCCTATATAGATTCAGTCAACAAAATAACAAAGAATAAATTCTTCATAGTATCACGTATAAAATAAAATAAAAAAAAATCTTAATTAATTAGGCAGTTATATTATTCATTATATTTCAGTTTGGTCGGTGATTAAAATTCCATTTTAAATTATGTAAGTAAAATGTAAAGAAGTAGTTATTATTGTTATTATTATTATTTTTATATTCTCAAATGCAAAATGTCAAAGTGATATACCTACATGAGTAAATCTTTAAAGAGTAGAACATATTCTCCCCGTAAAGAAAGGAAAAAAAAATAAATAAAATAAAAAAATTAGCTCCATTCAGAAATAAATGAGCCAAGATCATTATCACAATTATCCTATTTTTTTTCATAATAATAATTGGCCGTAAGTGTTAATTTTTTTAATAGAATTTTAACAAAGCATAACGTATTCATACTGTGCAATCACCAATATTATTCATAGTTATTTATCTCTGAATAATTAGCTAATAACTTAGGACAAATACTACGAATTTTCAGTATCTTCCCCGTAATATTTATATATATTATTCAAATTAAGTATCTTAATGCTTAAACAGTGCCTCATTCTCCGGGTTATCGTCCCTATGTTTTTCAAGATTACCAGAAAGAGTAGGATCCGGCCTACGTCGCTTAAAGAATCCAAGTTTCCAAAGCACTAGCGTCAACAAAATAAGAAGCAACAAACCTGCTACTATAGCAACAATGATTATCCATATCGGGACGTATTCAGAGTCTTTTTGATCCAGCAAATCTGGGTATGCTATGGTTTCCGCCTAGGTAAAGAAAATCACATTTTTACATTCCGAAAGATTAAAAAATTATTTTTATACACTAAAACTGAGAGAACAATTTATGCTAATAAAAATAAGCCTATTTTATCTTTTTACTGCCCTCATTTAACATTGCGATACGAATAAATCTTTTGTAAGATAAGGAAACGAGATAGTATAGGATTTGAAGTACTTAGAGTATTTTTGTGGCATTTTGATAAAAGTAAGACTTACCATTCCTAGATCGTCTTTAAGATTTTCTTGTTGTATAACAACATTCGAGGGAATAATAATTTTAGCATGAGATCCAATTTTGACCATATCAACGCTCGGATAATCTTCTACAAGGGTTGAATTCCAGAGCCTTGAATAGTAAAAAAATTGTTTATATCAAAGGTAATAGTTTTGTAAGTCGTAATAATTTTATCCAATTATTTAGATGTTTCAGAAATTTACCTGGCTTTAACAGGAATTACTGCCAGTTGTCTCCTTTTTAAGTTATAAATAATGCATGTGATAACAAAGCACTTGGCTGTGTTCGCCCTGCAATTCTGTAACAGAAATGTACACAGGTATTTTAAATAAAACAGAAATTTTTGATTACCCGAGGTGGGTGTGGCTAAACAGTCCATCGATTATTATTTCTTACTTATAAATTAAAATGAATTTACTTATGTACGAACTTAGTTATTGTTGATTTTATATTTTATACAATTTTGATGTATACATACCATCGAGACGACTTGATGCCTGTGACCATCCTGGTCAATTGTGGTATTTGTTATAACAACTTGTTCGGTATCTCGCCGATTCCTGCTATTATTGGACTGGTTTTGATAATTATTAAATTGCGGAGCAGTGGTAGACGATGAGAAGATAGTGTCTACATCGTCGAGACTGGGACTACCCTGCAATTTTAGTTGATTTGCATTGTGCCCAGGCGGTAATGAGCACTCTCCACCTCCAGATGCTGAAACATAAATGAGAGAACAATATCAGAACTTTGCGGACTGGATAGTGAAGCAGAATTGAAGTTACAGAACTTTTTGAATGCCTGTAACGCAAAATGGGTTTTGAATTATTAAATCAAACAACAAATTGAAGTACCTTGTACTATTGGTAATTCTTCCAAATAAAGAAGCCACTTCCCATGAGGTTTATCATTAGCAACTTCGTACGGCCAGAATATACGGACTTCAACGCTACTCGCTTTCCATGGACCTTCGTTAAATATTTCATAAACATGCGATACTTTTGGTCCAACTTCGTGGAGATGTTTTATAGCGGATTCACCGACTATAGGTCCACCGTAAAAGACCCACTGTGCTCTTGCACTTCTGTAAAAATTGAACAAGAAAATTAATAGCAGAATAGAAATATTTGGAAATTTTGTTTTTTACGTGAAAATTGAAAAAATAATGAAGATTAGTAATACCCGTTAATTGACAATTCAGCTTTCTTCAAGACGGTAGCTTGTAGAGAAATTGGCTTCTTCTCGGTCTTCTCTTCTGACGTTGAATTAACAAAAACCACAAATTCGAGCTGAGATTCATTGTCCTCTAATCCTTTAGGGTCAAATCTAACTTGTATGTTCACAGACTGATTCATCTTGAACGGATTTCCAATACCGCAAGTTACCAATGTCGTATTAGCCAAGTTACAAATCACTGAATCGTTGCTTTTACTTGCAATATAATTCAAGCTACGAGAGAGGGTGATAAATAGTTGAGCCTCGTACGCAGATTCACCAATATTTGTTGCATTCACATCCACCACAAGTTCTTCTTTTTCTCCAAGTAATAGTTCGTAGAAATTTTTCTTAACTGTGGATTCTGGAATGAATATTATGAAAATAAAACACCGTCAAGTTTCCAATAATTTCCATACGCTTTTAACTTTGTGATAGCAAAGTGTTTGAAAATTCGATTAATATTCAATTATGAGATTAAAATTCACCTGCGAGATTCAACCCAGCTGTAAGTCTAACATCGCTTTCGCAAATATCATTAGTTCCGCATTCTTTTTGGAAAGTGGCTTCAAAAATTCTGGCAGCTTCTTGTTGATTTAATATTGGAAAATTTTTTATTTCAGGTAACGGACCTCCTTCGGCGGGCATAACTGGCTGTTCTTGAATCAACGTGTAATTAAATCTAAACTTTATTGGCGATTGAATGTTGCGTGTGTTTTCCTGAAAAAATGATCACATTATTATTCATGAATTAGCTCGATTCAAATCATTTCAATATTCAAGGCCTTACCTTTAGGTAGACTGTGTCCACTTGGCAATGCTCTAATTTTTGTGGATCCAAAGTGACGATACGATTAATAGAACTTGGCCGTACAGAACCATTTCCAAACCAAACTCGAGAGAACTTTCTTATTCCTGAATAAGTTTCAGCTTCTATAGAATAATTCAATTTCAAATTTTGCATGTCTTCGTCGCTCACCAAAGATGCAGTTTTGCAACAAGCTTCAAACGAAAAACTGAAAAAGAATTTTGAGAAGTTATTAAATAGTGAATAATAAGTAAAAATCTTCTGTTTCTATTTAGTTTTAAATATCTGTGAGAATATGAAAATCAGATATATCAAATTCTAAACAACATTTCAACACACCATGTGTAATTAGAGCTAGGATCAGCCGGGCAACCAACTTTGTTTGGATCTATAGGAGCAATTTTATCTTGATAAGTAAAATTTTTGTTCATATGTCGAACAAACGTTGTAATGTCTATGATTTTTCTTGACCGCAGAAGGACTACAGCATGGGCATCATAAGCTCCGACCAAAAGATCTGGATACCCATTTTGATCCATGTCCATACCACCGCTTAAAGAGTAACCGAATGTGCTGAGGGAAGTGGGAAGTTGGTTGGAATGAATCACCTGAAATTATTAATAAGTATACAAAATAATGCAAAACTTTTATACGTGATAATCTACATAATACTTGTTGAGATTTATTAAAGTAACTGAAATTCTGAATACAAACCTGAGACGGCGAAGTGATTATCCCATCTTTTGATCCTAGATAGATGTAAACTGCTCCTCTATCCTCATAAGGAGCCCCAATGGCGATATCTTCATATCCATCCTTATTCAAATCTCCCAAATTTGTGAGGGCGAAGCCAAATCTAAAAAAACAAGAGAAATGTAGTTTATTTACGATTCTGTTTAAATGTATAAAAGAAAAAAAAAATAATTTCAACTTGAAACTTAACAAATGATGCATTGACAAACCTCGATTCCTCGTGACCAACTAATTTAACATGTTTGTTGCATTTTGGATTTTCCTTTTCATTTTTGCATAGGTATGTGTAAACGTATACTGCTCCGCCTTCAGCTTTGTTAAAATAAAACGGTGCAGCGACTATAAGATCCCCAGTTCTAAATATGGCAATGCAAAACGAATAATAATTAGTATACATAAGCCAATAGTGCATTTATCAATAAGTTTGAGGTGTGAATTACTTGTCTCCGTTAACATCAGCAGAAGCGATTTCATATCCATAACTTGAGGCGAATTGTTCTCCGTCCAAAATTACGTCGACGTTCATTTCCGGTTGATTATCACGTCTAGATAATAAAACTACTTGTCCTGTGCCATTCGACCTAGGTGCCCCAGCGGCATATGATAAACCATGACCAAAAAAGTTGCCTGCAGCTATCGACATACCTTTTTTGGAAATAAAAAAGTAAGTCAATCAGAATCAGTTATTGTAATTCATTATCTTTTAGAGCATAATAATCACTATGCTTACCTAAGTAACTGTATTTATTAACGGGAGAGGCGTCCTGCATGGGAGCATAGTAGATGTTGTTATCCCTATCGAGGTAATCATCAGAGATTGTAAAGAGGAATAAATTTCCTTTCCAAGTATGCGGGCCTGGAGTACCAATGACTACGCGGTCTTCGGATGTTAGTAAACCGCTGGTGCCAGCCTGGCAGTAGCCAAACTGTTCATGGGCTCTGTTGGTAGATAAATGTTGATTATTGTGAGGTGGTGTGTTCTGATTAACCATCCAGTGTTGTACTAAATTACGTAGAAAGTGTTTTCCGGCAGAAATGATAAAGGTCTTGATAATTTTTGTACAACACTGAACTTGTGAGCAATTTTATTTTGACGTCAAAAGCTTGAGAAATTGTCTAACTTGCTTGTCGGTCTTCCTGAACAAGGCTTCTTTACTTCCTCATATTTCAAATGCTGAGTTAGAATATAACACAGTCCTTGACCCCAGCGAGAATCTTGAGTTTTAACTATGTAACGATGAGCACAAACCTAAACAGATAATAAAACTTTGATCGTGAAACCTGGCATTAAATATTGTTCCATTGAATTTCAGCTAAGAATGAAATTTGCAATCAATGCGCTGCGAAAAACACTATAGAAAAATAGTAATTATTCAATGTATTCAGTGGAGAGAGATTTATTTTTTTCAGAAGTTGGAAGCTGGATAAAAATGAGTTGGAACGTGTACCATGACTTTGCCTCCTGCACCTTGGCTCCGAACAGTAACTCCGAGCCATTGATTGTCTTTTATTTCGTCATTATATGGCCCGATTAATTCGGGTGAATCAATATCTGTAAATAATAAATATTTAATAAAAAAAAAGATCACAAGGCAGCGCAAAGCGATCATAATGCATTTCCATCACTCCAAGTGCTTTTTCATATGCTTTAAATTCACGCCATTAGCTGATATTAATTAAAGGTCAAAATTCATACAAAATATATTGCGAGCATATCCAGGATGATATTCATCTCCTTATAAATTCTGAAGCTGAATGAAATCCACAGAGTTTATCTCTCTTTTCATTAGTGAATGAACATTTTTCAAATAGGTATCTCAAGAAGGTAAAATTTATAAACTAAGGTCAGAAACTGCGGACAGGTCAAACGCCATTCTGGAAGTGTTTCTCTTCCTCCAGTGATTTCCGTATCCGACAAAGTAGTTGTCGTTACTGAATTAAGTTAGAGTGACAGTATAATGAAGATGATTAAAAATTCTTTAACAACAGTTAGTAACAATGGTCAAGTAACAACTCCGACAAAGTTAAATAGGTCAGGAATACGAGGGAGCCTCTGAATGGAGACACATCACATATTAACACAAAGTAAGTGGCTAGCATGTTAATTTCATCCAGCCCAGTAATTATTGTGAATATTTTTCATGCGTAAAAGGCAAGTTTATTAGTTGCGACAAGCTGTACAGTCCTCCCATTCTGCACGCACATGATTAAATGCGTCGTAGCGTTTTTAATATTGAAAATAAATTTTCTGATGAAATTCAATTTAACACAACTATGTTATTCCAAGAAGTTATACACAGGGTATCCCATTTTAAAATACACATTAGGATATCTCAATAAAAATGACAAAACTTTTTAGTTTTGATATTTTTTTCTTTGATTTCATGTTTTTGATGGAAATTTTTTTTTAATTGTAAAAAAGAAATCTTTCAACCAAAACAAACAGATGAGAAATTTAACTTTTCGAAAAAAAAAGTTTCCTACAAAAGTAATGTATTTTTTTCTGTAGATTATGAATCTGCACTAAAAGAATAGGGGTACCCATTTAAAAAACAAAAGTTACCTTATAACAACCCCATAAAATGCTATAAAATTTCAATATCCATAGCATTATCAAATGTACCCCCTCTGAACCATACAACTTTTGTCTGAAACATTCTTCAATAGTATCTCCAGTTTTCGAGATATCCTAATGGGTATTTTAAACTGGAACATCCTATATATCGATCTGACGATTATTCAGGAAATATTAAATCGATTTTCAACTAAAGACTTAGCACCCTGAAGTTTGATTAGTCCTCAAATTGAGCAAAAGAATAATTTATAAAATAGAAAAACTAAAAATTAAAGAGCAAATAACAAGAATTTGAGAAAAACAGAACTAAACCCTTAGAGTTCTTCCGAGGTAGATGTAAAAATGAGATGTTGTGATAAATTGGTGTAATAAAAAATGAATAAAAAATTTATTGAAATAATTCATTAAATATTATTCGAACATGCTTCTGACTGAGTATTAGTGAACATTGTCGTGCTTTTTAATTTAGTAAAAATAGCAATAAAAATCCTGCAAACGTACAAAAAAAATTTTTCATTGACAATAAAAATATATTCCTCTTATTAGTCTCATTTCCCTAGAACTCCTGTTCATAGACTTACTTGAATTACTCGAACTTCCAACTGCCGCCGGATCGACCAAAACATAATATGATTATGAGATAAATTATTTACAAATAACATAAAACATTAACTATTATACATAAGGCACTAGATAAAATCTACAACAATTATAAAATGAATTTACAAAAAAAAAATACCCTTTATTCCATCCGTCACAACTTGCACACAATCTGTAGTATTCGTTGTTAAAGGGCATTGCCATAGTGCACCCGATCTGTTAGTTCCTGGCTGTAAATTTTGGTCCAAAGGAGCGCCGATCAACATCCTAAGGAAAAAAAAATTTTTTTTTTAAGATCAAGAATAAAGGAGAGAGGAAAAAAAAAGAAAGAATGAAAATGAAAATGAAAATGACAATGACAATAGGCTGATCAATGAAACAATTGTTAAAGTGACATGTATAGTATGTGTGTATTTATTTGGGACAATAAAGTGACGTGTTTGAGAGATAAGATTGTGATATCATTAGCCCGAATTTGTTAAATAATTGTTGATAAAATTTTTCTGCGGTTAAAGTTAGTTAGATTATATATTCAAATGGACGAAAGATTGAAAATAGTTATTAAACAGTTTTTATTTATCTTTTTAATATTAATTGTGAGATAATAAGGTGGAGAATTTTTGTTAATTTAATAGAACTTACCAGCTTGTCAATTTTTCGTTATTATCATTGGTAATTTCTTGATGTTCGGCGACCGAATAACCGAAATAAGATCCTGGTAAACCTCTCTTGATAACAGGTATTCGAGCTTCTAAATTGAAACTAAATACATTGCATGTTCCTGATATTAGAATTAACAGGATATAAAGTTTCTGCATTTTGAATGAAACGTATTTTCTTAGCTATTAAACACCCATGAAAATAACAAGGCGATTATTATTCCTTTCGCGATTATTTTTATATCACAAAAACTCCGTTCGGTCTATCCATGAATCAAACGCACACCCCAGGCCACGGAGTAAGGCACAGATGCCTATACATATACAAGAAGAATGAATACATCTCCTTGAATATGTGCTATTATACGTACCACGATAAGGAGCTAAAATCAGAATTTACTCAGCGGCCAGTTTAGCCAACCGTTGATAATTAATTATTATTTTTGTATCGTATTTAGATATTTAAATCGTTCTGTGGAACCTGATATAGGTTCTTTAAACAGTATAATGATGCTTTTGAGACAATAAATTCGATGAAGGGTTAAAAATTTCTCTAAATTTGGTGGATTTTTATCAAATAATTTTCGCTAGAGAGTTGATACTTCTTGCTATTTCGTACAACACATGCCTTAAAGCCGGGACTCCAATCACTCTTGATTTTATATGTTGTGGCCAATGGCCACGGGGCTGTTATGTGTGTCTGATGTCTTTAGATCGTATTCGTCCATACCCAACATAATAAATAATAAGTTAATAATTTTTAAATGATATTTGACAGCTCTTGTCAGTCAAAGCCTGGGTAAAATTTAGTTTTCAAACTAAGCATACCTACTTTGTAAAACGACTAGTTTCTGTATCCAAATTACAAGGCTATAAAATAGTATTTTGTCATTATTACTACGTTATAAAAATGTAACGTGAGATATATGAATAATAATATAAATAAAAATGCATCCATTGCAGTAATTTGAACGAAGCTTACAATTACTTACTTGCTAGAAAAGCAAGAAAGACAAATCATATGTCATGTGAGTATATTAAGTTGAAGTATTATTTTTTAAATACATGTATATACATGTATGCATGTATGTATGTATACAAAATGAATTTGAACATCAATAATTCCAAAGGGTTGTTTCTCGTTTCTATTTACACTTGAAATATTACTCACTATCTTCAAGTGATTCATTTCATATCATTTATACAACTCGCACATGTTTTGCACTTAAGATGTTTCTTAGAATAGACAGTGATGTTATGGCCACAAAAAGAAGGAAAAAAATATTGATGAAAACATCTTTTGCCATAAGTGGAATTGTATACATAGCGAGAACTGATGAGTGATTATTCTCGGTATTATGATGTATGAATGTGGTTTAAATAAGAATAGTGTCTGACCACTGAGACAATTTTCGGATAACTTTTTTTGTTTTATATTGAAAAGTTGATATTCTTCAAGACTTGTATAGAAATGTAGCTCATTTCGAGAACAAACTCATCGCATGATTTAGAAAGCATTTATTTCCGTGAATATTTCTTCTCAGGAATAGAATTGAGAGTTTTGTAAAAATAATTTTACCAATTAAATAATTATTCTTATATTTTTTTTCTTTTTTTCTTTTCATTCAAAGGTTGTATATGATGATGAGAGTCAACTTGAAGACATTACTGCTTGTCCTCGTTGCCTCTGTATGCAGTTCTTTAATAACATTGTGGTACTACTGCGGGTTGAAAACTTCCGAATGGAAAACTACTTTGCAGTACAAAGTAAATATATGAAATATCAAATTTACCCGAAAGGGAAAGTTGATTGAAAACTATGCGATATTTTATCATTCATTTTCATGTCAAATGAATGATAATAAAGCTTGTTAAAAAAAATTCATATAACATTTTTATCACATTTCTCCAGAATAATCTAGTCGATCGTGCTAGCAACGAACTCCCGGCCAACGAAGAAATTGACTGTTATATAAATGGCGGCTATTCTATCGGCTGCCGAAAAGAGGGTGACGAGGTCTATTTACCCTTCTCATTTATCCATAAATACTTTGAGGTGAGATTCATGGTGAAAAAAAAATTTGAAGGGGTGTAAAAAGATAACAAACTATTATTCTCTTTTATTTTGAAAGAATTTGTAAATTTTCTTTTCATTTAGATAATCTTTTAAAAATTTTCTGATCTCCAATTGTTTAGAAAACAAATCTTCATCAGATGAGTAGAGGAATATTTCATTCTGATACAAATTTATTGAGTAATGAAATTTTTTTTTCTTACAAATATTCCAATTGATAAACTTTATCCTTGGTCTATGCTTCGATAAAAAAAAAGTTTACTGGTAATCTCATAAAGATCTACTTCATAAACAGTTAAAGACAAATTAATGTATACAATAAAAACAGTGCTTGATCTTTCTACTAAGAACAACTATTTTCACATCCAATGCAATTGAACTATTTAAAAAATACTTCTTTCAGAACTTGAGATATTGATTTTGATATAAATATTTGAGGAGTAAATTGTTATAACTAAAAATTCTTCACCACGGATAATTGAAATATTTTTTCTTATTTTCAGGTATATGGTAAATTAGCAACGTATGACGGTCTGCAGAGATTTGAGTGGTCACACAGTTACTCCAAAGTAGTGAGTCCAAAAGGAAAATATGACCCTCGTGGAGTATTTATGTATTTTGAAAATTACAACGTCGAAGTAAGAGAGAGAGTGAAATGTGTGAGTGGAAGCGACGGTGTGCCAATATCTACTCAATGGGAGAGTCAAGGGTATTATTATCCGACGCAAATTGCACAGTTTGGGCTTTCCCATTACAGTAAAAATCTAACTGAGCCAGAACCGCATAAAAAAACGATAGAAGATTCTGACAAAACTAAACAAGTTTGGGCGGTACCTCAAGGCTCTGTGGTCACGAGGCAATTTGATAAACGAATAAATAGTTACGTTATGAAATATGCTACTCCGGAAACAAGTAGCTCTGGTATATCATTGAAATTTGATCACGTATTAGACTTAGTATTGAAGTTAGATTTATGTATTAAAGATAATGGAAGCTTTACTATTGTACTACAATCTAGAGAAAAAAAAGACACTTATTATCTTCATTATACAACAAGAAATTTAGTCATGCATACAAACGACAATCACATTTATTATGGTATTGGTATATTTAATAATCGTTGGCGGCATCTAACCAGAGATTTAGTCGTTGATTTACAAAAAGGACTGAATTTAAATGACAAAACAAAGAAAAAATTATCTCGTTCCAAATTGAAGGTAAATAAAACGGCAACAAATCACCTGGTAAAAAATAAATCAACTAGTAAAAAAATATAAACTTATTATTTTCAGGCAATAAAAATGATACTTTATGGTTCAGGAATGATCGATAATGTAACATTGTCAACTAGCGAGCATATGGAACAATTTTACGACGCTGCACGATGGCTTGTTGCTAATCAGAACGTCACTTCAGGGGGCTGGCCCAATCCTGTTAGAAGGAAAGTTGCCACTGGAATGGCAACCTTAGAACCCGGATGGTAGGGTTCCTTACATTAAAAACTGAAATACAACTTATTTCACGCAACGTGAAGCAAGAAAATCCAACTATCAATCTTTCTTAGGGGATATTATCTAAAAATTGACAATTTTTGAACCAGGTATTCGAGCATGGGACAAGGACACGCTATCTCAGTATTATCCAGAGCTTATTACCATTCTGGAGACGAGAGATATCTGCAATCGGCAATCAGAGGCTTGCGTCCTTTCCGATTATCGTCTACAAAAGGAGGTGTGGCTGCTTCGTTCCTTGGTAGATATGTATGGTATGAGGAATACCCGACTACGCCTTCATCTTTTGTACTTAACGGTTTTATATTTTCATTGCTTGGTTTATACGATTTAAAAAGTATAGCGATAGGTAAAGACGCCGACGAAGCTGCGGCACTGTTTGACCAAGGTATGACGTCGCTTAAAAGTATGCTGACGTTGTACGATATGGGTTCAGGAACAACTTACGATTTACGTCATTTTACGCTTAAAGTAGCACCTAATTTAGCTAGATGGGATTATCATGCGACGCATGTGAACCAACTACTTTTACTCAGTACTATAGACAACGATCAAATTTTTACTACCACCGCCGAGCGGTGGATAGGATATATGAACGGAAAAAAAGCCGCACATAATTAGTTTTTACTGAAAAAAATAATTTATATTATCTATTTACTGGCCTATATGTATATGCGTTATTTATAATACATTGGCTCTGGTATTAATAGCTCAAAACACAATATCATACCTATAAAGATATAAGCTGGAGCTAATTTTCAACTACTGATTATTATTTATATAGTTACATGTTAATATATGTTAATCGTTGGCGTAGAAGACACGAAAATGACTTACTTGAATTGTTTCTTCTTTATCGAAGCTAAACAATTAGAGAATTTATCTATACTATTTGACTGCTAAAATATTTTATTATTTAAAAATCTGACCGACTGCATATAAATTATTATTAGAATAATATTCTGATGCGAAATGGGTGCTTGCCTTTTATTATATATGTATAGATATCTTAGTTTTGTATCTTGATTATATTATATCTTTCGTCACAAATAATATTCGTATCTAACTGATCGTATTGATATTTTGAAAAAAATCTTTGCTTTTAATATCGTTAATTCCTGCTATACTAAACTTCACAACACTTGAAAGGCTTTTGAAATTTGAAAGTTATACATGCTGGTATAATGTGCGATTAATTATAATTACTGATCTTTTAAAACGAATCAAATTTTTCGCCGGTACAATTAAATTCCTTTTTTTTTCAAAATTTCGTTTAGCGTCGATCCAAACACAATCAATTGTAGATACAGGATTTTTGTGGGTAAGAAAGCTAAGGCTGTGACCTAATACTTATTATTTTAATCAGCATTATATTATCGATACATAGTACCATCGTTGATACTATGTGTAAAAATGCCTTAAAAACCAATCTAGGCGAGCGTTGAAAATTAATGACGAGCATAATTGAATTGGTGTATTGAGTTTTTCTTTGGTATAGACAGAAAAGCTATGGAAAAGATCATATTCTATGTATGTTACGTTGAAACTTATTATAAAAATTATTATAAAACCTATGACTGTAAATAATAGATTTTTGGGAGGAAGATGACGGGCTCCGGCGCCGCTGATGATGAGGACGATGATTTATTAAACGATATTATTTTTCAATAATATCAAATTGAAAACAAAAAAAAAAAATTGGCAGGGATGTTGGATAAAATATTGTACAAAATAGATGTGTCAGAAATATGAGCTTTATGAATATGAAAGGTGGTTGTTACGATCTGAATTTTCATTTTCTATGTATAATATGGTAGATTTAAAACATTGATGAAAATTTATATTTACGTGGGTTGAAAATTATTAAAAAAAAAAAAATTCAACCAAATTTTACCTTGAAGGTTTTTATAATGAATCTTTGGATAATTTCAAGTTTTCAACTTTGACAATTTTTATACTATTTATATACTCCTATCTGTTTGTTGTGCAGTTTTTGCATAGAGTCTGATTTGACCAATACTTATTGGAAAAAATCACTTGATATTCAATTGATACTTGGACCACTTTATATTCTATGTAAGCTGATTGTTTCTGGCTCAAAATATACATACATATAAATACCTATTACATATACTTGTAATCGAATAAATTCGTTTTGCAGTAAATATCGAGATGAAAAAACAAAAATATATATATATATATATCATAGCGAAGATTTTAATAAAAATCCTATCTTGAGATCATCGTTAGTCATTAGTTACACACAATGCATGGCATGAAATGCTTCTATGCATTACCTATGACTGCCAGATCTTGATACTTAAATTGTGTTCTCTTAACGTCAAGAAATTTCAATGAAAGCTATAAATCTCGGGCAAATTCACGTTATAGATGTGTAGGCGTATGCAATGTATTTACATGAAAAAATTGAAAGCGTATTTATATTATAGCTAAGCTTTTAGGTAGGAGATAGTATAATTACTTATCTTACCACAGTGAAAAAGAAAAAAGACCTGCTTATTTCATAACTTTGCAGTATTTAGACTACACTTAGCTCAATATTATTATATTAGTATTATTATCATTTGTAGTTAAAGTTTAGGCAGACGTAAAATTTTATTGAACTATAAATAGCAAGATTTATATGAATGGAAATTGCTGATGGTTCATAAACTTGATTAGTGAGTTGAAACTTAATTAAAAATGCGTAAACGATAAAAAATTGAAAGAGAACTGTTTTGATTTTTAAAACAAGTGTTCTGATATTATATTTATTTATTGTGTATTTGAACTGCGTAATACTACTGAAAAAATAATGATATTGAATTATAATACCTTGTACTATTTATAATTAGATACATTAAATCGTAAAGAAACAGGGTAGATTTTAGTGATATATACTATTATAGGGGATCTTGTAGATCTTTTTTCATCGTAAACTCTACAAACATAATTATATTATTGCAGAATATTTAAAAATAGTCTTGGGCTTATTCTAGAAATGTTAATTGTAGTCTGTGACCTAAAAATATTTTTATTTTTCCAATGTTCTGCAATAATATATATTTTACTTTTACACTGATTGCAATCATTTTATATACCCATTATTACGATTTTATTTCACTTAACTGCAATCAGTTTATTTTGAAAAATTTAATACCCGCTATCTTGTCATCTCTTAATGGCGCAGCGACTTATTTTTCATTTATCATAAACGTAAATTGTAAATATGTCAAGTCTCTCAATATTTTGGGACTCATATATGTATATTTCATATAGATTAACAGATTTCATATGAACGTAGACCTAATTCTGAACATTTTACAAAATGTTGTCGGGTAAATCAACTAGTCTCAAGTATTTCTGCAAAATATGATTTCATTTCAAACTCAAGAAAATATATATTCCTTGAATTATGCACTAACATGTTCATTGTGTAACACATGAGTCATTTATGTCTATTCGAACTGCTTATTTCTCTATAATAAATTTTCATTCTACATTCCAAACTCATTATTATAGATTCTCCGATGATGAATATAGTTTAATAAATAGATTATACATATATTTAATTTTTATTACATTCGTCATCTGATGACTGACCATAGTCAAGAAAAAATATATATTTTGGCATGGAAATCTGCACATAAAAAAGACAAAGAAAAGGCAAAAAAAAAAAAACAGTTTCGAATATGTGATCAACTCCGTTTAAATGATTTCACGCATATCAAATAAAATTTTGGAAAAAAACCGTTCACTAAAAAATCTTTTCAAATGCAATAATCAACAATATATTTTCTTACATGTTACATATCAATTCAAATGTTGCTATTCTGTCAGCGAATTATACCCATTATTTACCATGTGAACTGAATGTATTTATTTCAAGTTTTATTTCTTTTATAAGTATAAGTTTGAATAAATTTCTTATCATCTATCCATACGGTGTGAAAGTTATCAAGGTCAATTAATCTGTCCTTGCACAAGGATATGAAGAAGTGATAAGTTTCACAGTCTCGTTCCAATAATGCAATGAACAAAATAAATCTGATATTCATTATAAATAGATTTATTTTATTTATTACTATATTACTGATTATACATTTTATAATTTGAGGATAAGTAAATCATTGAGTGATATCGCCCATACATTTTCAACATTTTGTAATTGTGATGTATTTTTAATTTTTTTTTTCTCTATTTATGTAAAAATATGGTTGCTTTAAAAACTGGAAAAACAAAATACAAAGAAATTATAATAAATTATAACTGCAATATGAATAATGACCTATATCTAAAATTTGTTACTAACAATATTAATTAATCAACGAACAAACTCGTTACTTTTTTATAAGATGTATCCCGTTTTTATTTTATTACTACGCTAATCATAATTCATCTTCATTGTATTCATAGCGTACGATTCATCACCCCCCCCTCACCTATTTTCTGTTAAGTTCCAGCGTATGGGAATATCCTAAACTGCCAACAGTATTCTATGATCTAACATTTGATTCAGCTAAAAGCGAATAATAAATTTTGTTCATCAACTTCCACGTTCATAGATGATATATTTTTAACAATATAAAGACTAATGTATCTAATCCTTCGCAGCACTGACTAGACGCGATAAAATTTAAATCTCAATTTGTGTATAATATAAATATATGCCACATGTATCTACAATTAAAACTTGCCAAAAGTGATTTAAAAATTTCTAATTACTCTAAATGTTATGAAAATATCCAGAATAATTATCCCCCTCTAAATCTGAAGCGTTAAGAGAAAGGTCACCGGTGTTGCACGATATTGTTGGAATATTGGAACCTTGGATAGAAAAGCCATGGTAGTCCTCACGCACAGGACATAAAGGTTTCAAAGGGGAAGGTAGATTAACGCTCGAAGCCTGAGATTCATCTAGTAAACTATCGGAAGTATCTTTGTCTTGCAGAAAAGACTCTTCTGTAGTAAGATCGCATTGTGTATCTAAACTTATCAAGCTGGTATCATCATCCCCTTTACTTCCATGCAAACCACCGTCAGAGTCAAACGGAGTAAAGTCAAACGTAGGTGATGGTGTTATGCAGTCCTCAATCGAAGGGCCTTTGTAGTCACTGGCTTGAGTCAAATTGGACGGCAGTATTTCTCCGGTTTCGTCATTCAGCGATTGGGAATAAATCTGCAAATAGTTAATCGCATCGCACATCAAAAATGAATATTTGGGCAAAGTTAAACCATGGAAAACGAAACAATTTCAACAACATACTTGCGGTATAATCGGAGGTGGTAATTGGAAACTTTCTGCATCGATGCAATCCAGATTAGTCGGTACCCTTTGACTGGGAGTAATGATCAACGGTGTGCGAGCCAAAGCCGCGTCAACTTCAGCTTTAATTTTTTCAGGAAATAAGATCATTTTTTTCTTAAGTTCGTCAGCTTCTGCTATGATTTCTGAATTTTTTGTCTTTAGTTCTTCAAGCAGTGTGATATGTTCGCCCATCAAGTGTATACTCTGAAAAAATAGAATTCATGAGCTAAAAAAATAATCTTTTTAAACTGTTTTCAAATAAGTATTTAATTTAATACCTCACACATGGTGAGAGCAGATTCCCATGAACTAGCTGGAACTCTGGCTCCGGACATGTATGCATTGAAGTCTTGCTCAGGCATGTTTAGAGACTCTGCAGTAAGATTTTCTATAAAAGAAACTGCGCAACACTGCAAAATGTGAACAAAAAAATTTTTGTTTCAATTACATTCCATTAATAGCTCGTACAGAATTAATAATTTATGATATTGTGTTTTGAAATAATGGCACAGAATTATTACCAAATTTGTGAAGTAATAGCCGCCTTCTCCGGTCATTAATCGACTAGCGTTACAAAACCGGGTAATGAAGTTGATGTTACTTTTCAATCTCGCTGGATTGGCTTTTAGTACAATAAATATTAACGCTGGTAAAAATTCGTCGGCTGATGCGGGCCCTCCAACGGATTGCTGTAGCAGGACAAATATATTCCTACAGCAATGGACAACACAGGCAAGCTTCTCTTGAGGCGCTTTCACAGAGTCCATGCTTAATAGATCTGTAACAAATACTGTTATAGCTTACTTGGACCCAATCAGTCCGGAGTAACTGCAGATTTAATTACCTGTTATCGACGTGTAAACAAACTCTGTAACGTCCGAACTAGTTTCGTGAATACGACACTCCAAATTCTTTCCGCTCACCCAATTCAATTGACGTATCCTATGGTTTGTGATATAAATTTTATCAATAAGATTTCTAAACTGTTTTTAATTTTAACAATCATCTATATCCGATCATTTATGCATTGAAGTTTGGGAAACGTTTGAATGTATTTATGCAGGGTGGCCCTTTCTAAACGAGCGAGGCTAATATTTTCGAAACTGAGCAAAATACACGAAAATTTTTCAGATAAAGTTGTATGGCATAGAGAGGGACATTTGATAATATGATAAAAGTTCAATTTCTTGTACAAAACATTATTAGAAATATATTTCTGGGACTGATATCGAGTTACTTGCGATATTCTTTTCTACCTATTTTGAATGGCCAAGTCCTTTTCCTCATCCGTTGTTGATGGTGGGCAGAAAAGTATCCTGTACAGTAAAGTCATAGTATATCTTTCGACGTAGTCTAAAAGTCGTTCTCTAATTTCAGGAGGAACATCTAGAAATTAATATATAACATAGATTATACAATAACTACAATCATGTGATTGCTACATATCAAATTGTATGAAGAGACGATATTACCAGCATAATTTGGACTATTTTCCATCCGTTTTCCAAATACTTGATAAAAGTTTTGAGTCAATTCAGAGAGCTCCTCTACCCTCTTAATGTCTTTATTTTGTAATATGTTATTCACAAATGAATGAATGCACTTTCTCACATCCTTCTCAGCCGGCGTCTTTGCAATCAATAAAACAAGGTCTCTAGTCTCTGATTTCACTTTATCAAGTTCTGGATTATCTTTGACTAACTCCTGCCATAGCTCAGTGAATCCTTGCGCTTGAATCAGATATGTTATTGTTAATAAATAATGTTTACTTATTTTGATTCGTTTCTACAAAGCAATCTTGTGCACTACGAAAAATCCGTGAAAATTCTAGATGTAAAAATTTTAATAAATTATACAAATCTAATAGAAATAAGAGTTTACTTTTTGTCGTCGGTTTCCGGAAAACTGAGAGCTTCAACAGTTTAGTCTTCTTCTCTTGCTGCCGTTTCTTTTCTTCAAACTTGTAAAAACCAGGTACCGATGTTCTCGAGCTAGAATCGCTGGCGGGATAAATATTACAACATTCATGATGTTAAATCTGGATTTTTATTTTAATATTTTTTTTGATAAAAAAATGAAATAACCGGAATGGGGATAAATGAATAAATAAATAAATACCTTTCATGACCGTGAGAATGTTCTCTCTGTGCTCGTTGTTTCTGTAAATGTTCCCTGTGACATTTACTGCAATAACCTTGCCATTCTGCGTTTCCAAAAAATCCACAACCATTTTTACACTTTAAATCTGCCTCGTCTATACGGAGCGTTGGAGTCTTGATAGAATACATATTACGAAATATACCGATCTAGTTTATAGTTATCAAGTATAATTGACGCTTTTCTATTCACATGAGGACAACTATGCAATAAAATTAACGAAATCGACTATCTCGGCAAAAGAGAACATAACCTCTTATTCACCTACACCATCATCAACGATCTGTCAAAAACATCATACGTCATAAAAATGCGCCTGCGCATCGAATTTCGTGTTTACTGTTTCCATGGAAACCGCGTCTCTGATGTATATAACCAAATTTTAAGTTCTTCAGTTATGATATGCATACCTATAACTTTAAATGAATGCCTTATAAATTGGCTGCATTTTATCGAGATATAATTTTACTAGATTGATAAGTTTTACGCTAACCAAATAGAGCTGCAAACAAGATGTCAATAATAATTGATAAGCTAATAGTATTATGATTAATATAAGACATTCAAAGGTGGTGTCAAAGCCACCGCTTAACAAGTGTATGTCAGATAAAAAAACGGTAAAAGATAATACGGAGAAGGAAAGTAGGTGTGAAAATCGGACGAAGAAGAACAAAGAGTCTATGAAATTCCGAGAAATAAACAACGAAAATTCAAAAAAGGCTGAATTTTTTACACAATCTGATACTTGTTCTGAACAGATAGAAGCTATGATAGAAAACATCGGATATGATGCAAAGAAGCTTAATACTCATAGCGATTTTAATCAAAATGTTATAGAACCTAATTCCTGTTCCTTTGATCAACTTTGCTCTATGATCAATGACCTGGAACAAGATATAGCAGGGCATGGAATCGATGCAAAAATTGATCAAAATGATTGTCCCAATATTACGGAAAAAGGGATCGGTCAAAGGGCAGGACAGTTCAGAAAAGTGGATCGAGAATATTCGAATAATCAGGTAAGTAGTTTAGAAACTAAAATTTTGGTAACAAATTTACTTTCCGATGAGCAAATTCTGAAAAATGTATATCTGTAGAAGTTTCTGATGTTCTGTGAGGGATATCTAATTCTCACAATAGTTCAATGAACTTTATTTCCATTTTAAACGTTTTTCTTGGCGATTTCTCCTAGTCTGATCAGACTTTTTTTCTATTTAGCTTCAACCTGAGAAAGATTATTCCAAAAAGTCGTGTCATTCTTCTCCCTCAACTTACGAGGACATCATGTCTTTGTTAGGAGTTCTTGACCACGAAGGTAAAGAGAGAAGTAATTGTACCTTTCTTCATATAGACATACATATGTATTCATATTACATAGAATTGTAGGTTTTTTGAATCACCATGTTTATCAATTTTCCTTACCTTTCCTTCCCCTTCCTCTACTCCGATGTACAGAAATAGTTCACAAATGAGTCTCATTTCCTAAATTCAGCATTCATAATTCACCAATGCTCATATTACCTTGTTTAATTTTTCTAGGATATTTTACCGACGTTTCGAACAACCAAGCTAATGTATGTTCAAAAAACGTTAAGGATATGCAGAATGATCAGTGCATCCAATGCTGTAACAATCAAGGGTGAGGATTCTACTGTGCTTACAATTGAATAAACTTTGTGTAATGATATCCCTTCAGTAACATCGTTTAATCTGATAAATAAATTATTCAAAGATTACTGTCCTATAAAGTAACCAATTGCTATCAAAATCACTGAGGTTTAGATTGATAGATCGAAAGTAATTTATAAGATACTGAAAATTCAGCCCAATTTCAAACTTTTATGATTCAATTCTCTTTTACAGAACTTATCCAGTACGAATTAGTATCCCTGAAACTCTGAAGGAAGATTTAGCGACAGTTCAATTACAGTTAGAGGACCGAGACGGGACGATAAAATTATTGAAAAATGAGTTGAAAGCACAAAGAATTTCGGCTTGTGAGAAACTCGAATCTCAGAGTAAACAACACTCTGCAGAATTACAAACTCAGAAGACAAAATATCAGACTATAATAAAAAGGCATCAAAAGTTTATAGAGCAAATAATATCTGATAAGAAAAATCTTACGGAGAAATGCAACGCTTTGACCGAGTATATCAAAGAAATGGAAGTGAAATATCAAAGGGAATTAAAAGTTTTAGCCGATAGACATGCCGTCGAGTTACAACGGGCTAGAGAACTTTGTGCTGCTTCGGAAAAAATCAGACGGGAACGTTGGCTTGAAGCAAAAACTTCGAAAATTAAGGTTTTTATTCAACAGCCTGATTATCGTTCTTCAATTCTTAGTTTCTGTCCACCCTACATATTTGGTTTTTATTGTATTGTTTCGAAAAAGAACTGTTTATTTGTCTTTCGAAACAGAACTGTTTCCTTTTTCTCTATTCGTCGAGTTCGAAATTTGTATAAATTATTCGTTTTACATTACCAGGAAATGACTGTGAAGGGACTAGAGCCAGAATTGCGAAGTATGATAGAACAGCATCAACAAGAGCTTCAAGAAATTCGCAGCGCTCATATTAAAGAGCTCCAAGACACTGAGCTTCGCACAATTCGTCGATCTAATCAACAGCTAGAACAGTTACGCTTGGAGCTGACCGCCAGTCATGAAAAAATAATGAGTAACGAAAAAGAAATTCTTAGAACAAGGTGGGTTTCTACAATGTATTTCTCTGCAGTTTGAATCAAATTCAAAAATGTAAAACTCATTTAAATATCATCAAAAAAAATTTACTCCTATACTTGTTTGCAGATATCATGAAAAACTTGAACAGCAAGAGAGTTTGTTTCAAGAACAGAGGCGTAAACTTTTGGACAATTTGGAACATGAAAAGAAGCTGTTAGCTCAAGATCAGAAGAGGCTTAACGATGATAAAGATGCTGCTATAAGCCAAGCACGTTCGCAATTTAACGTATGTTTAGGTGATTTTGAAATTTTGATGAATGTCGAAGAGCATCCGGGATAATTATTCTGTTTAACCGAGTCAACTTCTGTACTTAGGAAAGAATCAATACTTTAATGAGACAGAATCAAATTGAAAAAAAAGCTCTCCAAGAATCTCTTAAAATAGAACAGGAGACTTGGATGGAAAATTGCAGGAGACAGCATAATATAAAATTGGAAAAAATGGAGTCTCGTTTGAGAGATGAGTGCAATAGAGAGCGTGACAGACTAATAGAACTGGCTATTGAAAGACTGGAGAAGGAGACTTTAGAAATGAAAACGAGCCTCCAACAAAGTTCGGAAAATCGCCTGAGGTAATGAATTTTTCGAGTTCTAATTTCTACATTCATACATATCAACGATCATAGAGATATTCAAATAATGCTTCATGCTCAGAAACTTAATATCCCTATTTGCTTTAAGATGTATGAAAGAGAAGTACGAAGCGGAACTACAAGATCTAAACAATAGTGAAGAGTTACTCAAGAGTAAAGTGGCCTCAATACAAGACCGGCTTACGGAGGCTACAACTCAGCTCCAAAAAACTGAGGAGAAACTACAGCAGTGTATGATTCAGCTCAGCAATTCTAATCAGGTATATGAGATATAGAATAGTTTATTTATTTATTTCCCCCTTGTTTTAACGAAAACAATAGACTCATTGCAATTTACATTAACAAAAGCGATTTTATTTCTATTATTAAGATAGTCGATCAGTTGACGATAGAGAAAAACAATGCAAAGAAGATTGTTCGGCAAGAAATTGAAACGGAAAAACGCGAGCTAGAAGATAAGATAGCTTCTCTTTACCGAGAACTGACGGAGAGTAATTCTAGTAGAGATATACAAATGGCTCAATTGTACAGCAGGTGAAGATTAAACTATGATTGTTCAATGCTTTTATAATTTATTGGACTGTTATTAATGTGATTTTTTATTCTTTTTTGTTGTTTTTTTTTTTTTATTAGGGTGAAACTAATTGTTACTCAAAAAGATCTCGTGATTGGAAAACTCACTAAAGATAATGACGAAGCAAAAAAGAGATGTGATCACTTGGAAAAACTGTTGGATCAACAGCGGAGAGATTATCTACTTAAATCTTTATAAATATATGTAAATAAAAATTATATAATTTTAGAACTAGAGTTCATTCTTCTATAGAACGTACTTTGCTGTTCTTTTTTTATTTATTTTTTTTTTTCTTGTAAATAAGTATTTTTTGATGAACGCACCCAATTTCAGTTTAATATTTTCAGTAAATTGTTTCAAATCGGTGTACACCTTATATCTTGAAAAACTTTCATACTAACGTGCATTTCTATAAATTTATTACTTAGAATTAGCTCATTGATCGCAAGAAATGATTTAGCAATATGAAATTAAAACAATTTGAATAATACGTCTGAAACATGCTTGTAACTGCAAGTTAAAATAATTTTCTTTCGTTATGGTATTAGATCTTTATTACAATTTGTTTTTTTAAGAGTAAATTTAATAGCTCATTCAGAAAATACAGATGCATACTTTATTTTTAATACCAGCCCATAACACATTTATTTAATTTATCAATAATTATAAATAATTGGGTAATTTGATACTAATATTTCGTTAAAAGCGAAAAAAAAAAAAATAAACAAATCTCGATAAGATTTTAATAGAATATATAATCCTGTTTAATACAAATTTTTTCCTTTTTTTTTTTAGATAATTCGTTTCCTAATTACATATAATATCATCTATATGTTGTTTTTTTTAAGAATATTGAGAGGTCAATAAATTGATAGGCAAGTAAACAAGAAGAAACAAATATTTCAGTTAGAGTATACCTATTAGTTTTTATATATAGGTATATTTCTCAGAAAAAAAAAAGAAAAAACCTTATTTGAGTCACAAATTTTCTTCGACTGTTAAAATTACACTCTTTTAACAACCTGTACAACGTCTTCGTCACTCAAGACATGGTCTTTCCCAACTTTCTGAGGCTGATGCTTTACAGAAGAGCCCCAAACCAGTGCGCTAAAATAAGATACAATCACATTGAACGATTATTTCGAAGTGTAAAAATTGTTTATCTATATGTAGCAGTAAGACTAGATCTTTAAAATATTTTTTAAGTATTAAACAATTTAAACCCACTATTTAAACTCCTTGGCAATTGAGCGATGTAGTTTATTGCAAAAATCTTCAACAGATCTTCTCTCAATATTCAATACAACAGGCGAATTATAATCAGGAAGCTGGCCTTTCGGTTTTGTATAACTGCAAATAATATGTAAAATGATTATTTTTTGAATGGTATATCACGTATGAGATAAATCGTAAAAATTCGTAGCATGATTATCATTCTAAATTCACTTCAACTTACATTCTGACGAGTTGTAGGTACTCCCACATTTTTTCTAATAAATCATCAAAGTTCCATTTGTGATGAGCCGATATTGGTACGCAGTGAGGAATTTTATAAATAACATCCAATTCTTCGATACTAATTTGATCTAAGATGAAAAAAACCGTAGATTAATACAAAATAACGATGTTCATTTAGCTGAACAATATTTAAAAAAACAAACAAATACAAATAATCACCTATTTTATTGAGGAGATAAATGCAGGGCACATACACACGATTACCCTCAATAACATCGATAAGGTCATCCGAAGTAGCATCATATCGTAAAGTTATGTCCGCGTTGTGAATTCTGTACTCTGATAGAATAGATTTCACCGTGTCTAAATCAAGCTCTGATTGTGCTCCCTGTAAAGAACAAAAAAAAAAACATTGTTTTTTTTATAACTTGATAACTTGACTTGGGTTTTTTTTATAATTAATGTTAGGCAGTAGAATCAGTTCACCGGATTCATAAGCCAGAATATTTAAGATAGTAGCTAGAAAATAATTACGTGTAAAATTAAAATTTGGGCAAATATGAGTATAACAACTGTTCTCACCATGGTTTGCAAGTTGATTCCACCCTTGTCCTTTTTTCTGAATGTTATATTTGGCGGTTGTTTGTTAAGCCGCAGACCAAACCCTTCGAGTTCATGTTCTATGAGTCGTTTGTGACCGAGAGGCTTTAGCACATCCAATACAATGAATATGAGACTGCAAGTTCTTGCGACTGCAATGACCTGCCTTCCTCTACCTTTTCCGTCTTTGGCACCTTCGATAATACCAGGGAGATCCAGAAGCTGATGTAACAAATTAGGCAATGATCAGCATCCCATGAGACTTGAAAAACCATCATTTCAATTACAAACCTGGATTTTAGCCCCTTTATATTTGATGCAGCCAGGGACGGTGGTCAGTGTCGTAAACTCATACGCTGCTACTTCCGAATATACACCGGCCAAAGTACTGAGCAGCGTGGATTTTCCCACGGATGGAAAACCTGTCCAATGAATGTGTATCAACATTATCAATATTATCTCAGAACTGAGAGGATATGTAGTTTTTTGACAAAACACTGAATCGCAAAAAGTAATTGACTAATATGAAACGAATCAAGATTAAGAAAAGAGCTAAGGGTCTGTTTTAAACTCACCGACAAACCCAATTCTAGCGTCACCAGTCTTAGCAACTTCAAAGCCTTGTTCACCTCCGCCGCCGCCACCTTTTGGAGTGATAAGTTCCCTCCTTAATTTAGCAAGCTTAGCCTTAAGCAGACCCAAATGACCTGAGGTTGCCTTGTTCTTTTGGGTTCTTGCCATCTGTGAATTATTAATTGTGAATTATATGGTTAAATTATTGTCAGGCTGTCAGACTTCGGCATAAGAGAAGCTGGAGATAGAATACAAATTACGGGATCATAATGGTATAGGTTACCTCGGCCTCGATAGAGGCGATCTTTTCCAAAATAGTACTCATATTTAATTAGTTTTTAATCTCTTCTCGTATTTGATGTAATTTTACGGCGCTTTATACCCCGATTCAAGAACCATTCCTTATTAAACGTGATTCAACACGTGTACTGCTGTAACATGCCGAAGCGAGATCGACGTTCGGCAATAGTTCATCATACACATACACACGCGAAGAGAAAATAAGGTTAGAAAATAAAAAGTCAACCCGAGTTCATAAAGCTACCCAGATACAGAACGATAGTATTTGTTTAATTCCGTGATAGCAGACGACGGGTAAATCTCACTATCTCAGTGGCGCCATCTTGAAATAAGGTATGAAAGCTCTTCGTCAAAAGGCGGAGCCGTAAAACGAACGACGAACAAATCCGAACATTTCCGTAAATAAACGATCTGGGGTTCAAGCTTTAAATCCAAATACGAGGAGGGACCGCGCCGACTGCTGGGCGTGCGGGGTGGGCGCGAGTGGGAGCGAGCGGGCGAGTTTAAAGCTTAACAAATAATAGACATTAAGGCGTAGATATTTAGGCGTATAGTGTAAGGGTAGTAATTTAGAAATAACATAATTAAACAAGAAAAAAAAACGGGCAAATAAATCGTAGAATTATAAATAAATATAATCATCTAATATAAGTATAGCGAGAGACTAGCGCGTTATACTTGCCGACGAGGGAGTGGGAGGAATAAATCGAGGGCAAATAGGAGTTTGAGGGTGAACAGGCGGGTTGGGGTGGGTTGGGGGGGTGTCTGTACGTACACGGAGAGGAGAATCGATCTAAAACTAGGAGTCGCCGCAGTAACCGCTGGGAGGAAGCCACTGTTACAATTTGGCCCATATGCGTTAGTGAAATCTTAGATCGGGTAATTGTAAGATACCGAAGAGTAGTAGGATGAGGAATTCCCAGTTAGACGTAGTTTCCAAAGGACCAATTCGATAGGGTCCCCGCGTTGATAAATCCGGCTATTGGCAATCGGATATATATACCTACCCAAAGACAAGAATGCTGCAGCGTTCGGTACGATTATTTTAAATAAGTGCTTGTGGGACGGTCCCGTACCTGCAGGGATATGACGTAATGGCAAGAGAGGTATGGCACACCGTTATAATCATCAAAAAACATTTATTATACACGTTCTAAGTATAATACATAAATAGATATACATATATACCTTTAATGGTATATACATATACCTATACCTGTATACATTCACGCATACACATTTTTTTTTTTTTTTTCTCATCCATTTAAAAGGAAGAAATAAGTACGCGAATAAACCGCTTAATTACAAATACGAGTTAATTTTCATCCCACTGATCTTAAACGTCGTAATTTCAAAATAAATCTTATTTATATACGGCTATGCACATACGTAGAGATTATTTTCCTACACATAGACACATACACACATACACACCCGTGACCTACATTCCTGGGAGTTGACCCCGTGTCGTTCAACGTACGCGGTCGTGTGAGTCTTCATTCTCACTTTGATCAGCGTAAGGACCTAGTCATCATTTTAGCAAACATTGTCATTGTCCGGATTTCTGATTAAAGATTATTATACAAATCGTGGGTTGAATAAGTTCACGCGTTTAATTGTATATACAATAATATATGTATATGTATATATGTGTATTGTGTATTGTTATTATACATATTATCAGCTTATAGTTTGTCTCGTATTAAACAATAACTGTTAAATATAAATCAACGAATTATCGGGTAAAGCGAAGATCCGGACCGATCGATATTTAATTTCTTCCATTAATGCCTGTCGCTGCAGAGGTATGTTCCTCGATATTTTCTTCTCATCCTTAATCGTTTCGTATGTTTATAAAGAATATCAATTTTTAGATCGTCTAGTTCGTCGATTTTTTCATTCAAACTCTACAATAATTATATTTATGTTTACTATAGGCTGTATACAATTCTTCTTACATTCTATTTCATTTCGTTATCAACTCGAACTATAATCGTTGTGAAATCTCTTGATGAATTTTTGCATCGAAAATGGGACCCATTCGCCGCAGTGGCTAATTCAGTGATTCAGATGATTTTTTTTTGTTTTTTTTTTCGCATACTGCAGCTTGCGGTAAAGGGGATGAGGTCTTTGTCAAATTTTGTTATTTCGGGTGTTTTAGCCTGCTATCGAATCGTCATGGTTCGGTGTAAGACCATTAAGTTAAAATTTTTATAAATTTTCTTGAGTATGATTGAATGAGGTCAGTGTTTTCGACCATAAGTTGCGCGTGCGCTTTGACCGCTTAGCGCCACCCTGTTGAAAACGTTGAAAAGTAACCCAAACATAATTTGCGAAACCTTTTCGAAGAGCGATCTTTCGTTATTCCAAATTCTATTGCAATCCGTTTGTTCCATCTTGCAGTCTAAAAGAAAATCGGTATGGATACGTATGTGAGATTTTTTCTTTCCCCGCTCAATTTATTTCTTGGCATATTTCCTGTCGCGGTTTTTTTTTCCCCTTTCCTCGACAATGAGCCAAAAGATCAAGAGATTTCATCCTATTTCTATGTAAATTGAACGACGAACCGAAATTGATATTAAAAAATATATACACATACTTATAAACAACTATGTATATAAAATCATATTATATGTATACCAACATCTTAAGCCTTTTTTGAAACAACTGTTTTGTCTAATTACTGGATATTTGTCACGCCCAGTTCAAAGACATCGTGAGAAGATTATTTTCCGAATAAAATATCTGTTGCAGTTTTTGATATTTGTTATTAAATCGAGGATAGGAACCTCCCATACCCCGCGATCTTGTTTGTCAAGTAAGAAGAAAGAGATAGAGTGAGAAAGACAAAAAGAAAGAAAAAAAGAAAAAAAAAATAGTTGCAAAGACAAATGTGTTACGCGCCCAGACTAAATGGGGGATCAAATGAGATTTGAGAAACTAGAGTTCACTCTATTGTATGCCAACCCCCTCGCGCAACCTCTAGGGGTAGAATTTTTACCCAACTAAGTTCGTAAATAAAAGTAAAAACTTTCGGATACGGGTAATAAGTTTACTCTAGCTAATGAAATTCGAATAAATTCTTACGAAAGAATATATGTATATATGTATATCTAGAGCATAAGAAAACATTTCGAGGATTAGTTACATAGTCTTCGATCGAAAAACACTCTAATTCGATTAAATAAATAACAAGATAAAAAATAAAGTATACCATGCTATGAACTAATCACTTGTATATTGTGCTGATACAGGAGTTACGGAGCAAAAGACCTTTTAAGATATGGGACAGTTGGCGAAACGTAAGAAAGGGACTGGTCGTTAGTAATTTTGAAGAACTGTTACACCGTGGTGAGTATATAGATCAAGAAACTTCATAATCATGGACAAATGAATCAGTCATCTACAGATATAGGGACGAAAATTTGTTCGTGTAGATTGCGATAGTGTAAAAAAGTATGTAACGCGTGTGTCTTTTATTTTTAGAGTTTAAAGTCTTTAACGTGGGTGTATTGTTTTTGTTTTCAGGAAAAGAAAAGTTGGGCGTTCCCCAAAATGAGAATGTATGTTTAGTTCTCGAATCGGACGGTACTCAGGTTGAGGACGGGGAATATTTCAAGACTTTAGCCAACAACACGATATTGCTACTCCTGCGGCATGGGGAAAGGTGGTGTCCCACCGGCGTGGACATCATTCGGGCTGGTACGACAAGTTCCCTCGGCTCTATCCAGCTCTGCCTTTTACTCGTTTCTCCATACCCGAATCCTGGAAGTTGAACTCTTCTCCATTTATTAATTTTTTTTTGTTTCCGTTTCTTTCCCAATTCTCCCCTTTCTCCACTTGCCTCTCCTTCATTCCCCTTTTTACTCACCGGCCAAGCGCACGACCAGCGCATGAATCCCAAGGCATTCGGATTTAAGATTGGACATGATTCGTTCCCGTTTCAACGGAATTAGATATTGAGTGTGGGGTGGTGAACATGTGCATGGGGGTGAACGAATCTGAGAATCAGTTAACTAAAGAAAGAACGAAAAAAAAAAAAACGAAACGAAGATCGTAATACACGATTATTGGACCTTCTTCGATTAACGAACTTGAAAACGAGGTCAGTCGTCACATGCCAATAACAGTTCTACGTTAGTAATTGCTCTCACCAAAATTTCATATTTCTTCAATTATATTTTTCATGAAATTAAATACACGAAATTATCAGCAACTTGCATACCTATATACTTATACTTACAGTCATCGAAAATTAAATCCTTTGACAAATGAAGAATAATTTTACTATTAGCATAAAACGTTCGTATATTAAAAAAAAAAATAAAAAAATTCAGTCCAACCTAATCGGCGTGTTAATTAGGTCAGAAAATATTCGAGATTTAACAATTCGTAAATTGAAGAAAATTAATTACAGGATTTTCCCTTTTTGTTCGAATCTTACCTCGAAATTATTTGGAATAAAAAAATGTCTATATAGCTCCTTAAAGTCTCTGAAATTGATAAAATATATCCTATTCAATTCTATTCATCGATAACATCTGCATACCGGAGCTAAATCGTACCTTGACGGCGTTAAAGTAGTGCAAACGCGTGTCAGGCCGTTGCGTCTGACCAATACGGGGCGTAACTACGAAAGTAGTTGCGGCTGGAGGGATCAGACACAGAGCCGTAGCGCTAGGCGCGTCAGACGGTTGTGTCTGACCAGTACGGGGCGTTACTACGGAAGTAGTTGCGGCTGAGAGGATCAAACATAGCAGTAGTAGTGCAGGCGGTTAGATTCGACGCGCTAGGAGTCGTATTCGAGTTGTGTCAGCCGGTCGCTCGGTCTTATTCTGTTCTATATCTTCGCGACCGATGACTCGCATATTAAAATTTCTTAACACGTAAATCGCAATCTCGACGGCATACATTTATCATAATTTGATGTTTGCTGTACGGTTTAGGTTTAGAAGTGATAGAATACGCGAATATACATAGAAAATGGAGTTGATTGCTTATTGATTTTAACAATTATTTAATCTCACTGTTAGAATAAAAATTTCAACGCCAATCTGTTTATACAGCTCTAAGTAGTTTGTCATCATAACTTCTGAACGGCGAAAGATATGATTAAAAAAATTGGATTTAGATGCACGATGCTCTTGGTTCTCCCTAGGAACAAAAGCTCCAATTCCAAACTGGCTATTGCTAATAACTTTGTTTCGATTTATAGAATTCTTACCAAGTATTTATG
This sequence comes from Macrophya alboannulata, assembly GCA_949628255.1. Classification (NCBI taxonomy): domain Eukaryota; kingdom Metazoa; phylum Arthropoda; class Insecta; order Hymenoptera; family Tenthredinidae; genus Macrophya; species Macrophya alboannulata. The sequence continues at coordinate 39,154,081 of OX451207.1, read as the reverse complement.
CTATTAGGTAGATATAATAGAATATTCGAAATTTTCCTTGAAACAATGAGAGAAAAAAGACTAGAAAAAATAAGATGAACAAAGTGGCATAAAACAAAAAATAGACAATGACGTTTAGATCTTCTTTTTGAACTAAATCAGAGAGAAATGTGTAATTGATGATAGTTTCTTTTTTCGATGACAGTAGACCTATGTCCATTCAAAGCCTGCACCCAGTAAATAGGAACGAATTGTTGAATCAATTTTTTAATGTAAGATGAACCCCGAAGAGTAAAGACGTTGACTTGATCTATTCGTGCGAGTTTGTTGTGCGAATATTGGCGAATTTAGATATATATTTAAATTGAAAATGGCATTCGTTTGTTGCAGCAATTTCAGCAATTCCGAAAATAGTTTGCGAAACGATACACGCGTTGGAGTTACACGATGAAACGCCCTCCTGGAAAATTATGGACAATAAAGGACGTGTCACGGTGGTTCTCCACTGGGATCAGCGCTCATCGTCTCAGGTGCAGCAGCCAAAGTCTCAGGATGCCCAGAGCTCCAAGTATTCGCCCACTAAAAAGACCGAACTAAATTCAGGCTCCCAAAGGCCCTCATTAGTAATCCAAACAAGTCTCGACAAGCTCCAGAGTTATCACGACGGTATTGGTATCGGTAATGGAAAAGCTGGTGGCCACGTCGCGGGCGACCTGGGCGGCAGCATTGGTGGTGTTGGTATTAGTGGTGTTGGTGGGGTAGGCGTTGGTCCTCGCTACAGCAGCCCTCAAATAACTGTGATAAATCATGACGATATGGTACAGAAGAGTTTTACTAGTCCGAGTCATAGTTCCTACGGGCCAATCCTGGCTTCTGGCTCAATATCATCGTCGACCCAACATAGCAGCAGCGTGCCCGGTAGCCGCCTCGTAAAGCAAGGTACTAACTCGTTCGATAGTACCACCATTCATATCCACACACCAGAGTGTTCGAATCACATCCATCAACCAGTGGTGCGAAACGGGAGTCCCGTTAACGGTGCGGACGGTGGTAGTGCGGCTGAGTGTGATTTTCATTGTTGTGCACTGCACGAGGAGGGGCGAAGGATCGCGGTTCATAAATCTGTTGCAACATCGCCGATCCAGGACGCTCAACATCAAACCCCATCGCCACAGCCACCATCATCGTTATCGGATGGTACCCGGCGTTCAGGAATGGTAAAGGGTCACGTTCGTTTTCGGGACACCGAAGACAGGGAGGATACTTCTGGACCTGGTCAAAGACTGGGCGGTGGTAATTCGACGACTTCGTTTCACCCACACGGACATCCACATCACCATCACAATCATCATCAAGAACACGATAGCTCCGAGTCTGAGACGGAGAACACGATAATGGAGGACGAGATAGTTACTTCGGAAAAATTTTTACTTCTCATTGATCAGCTCACCGTAGACCAGAAGCATCATCTTAGCATCAAGGATATCGGTATTATACTCGAAAGGCTAAGCTCTAAGATATTAGACGTTGAAAGATTGGATAGGGAGAGCGAGAGCGACGAATGTTACAACTGGACTATTAAGGCGGTTATACGTGGTGACGTCCTCAGGGAACTTGGGGTTATCTACAACGGTAATTATTACGCTATTTCGGAACACCCTGGTTACAAGGAAGAGTCCGAAGAGAATAACGAGGATAACGAGGAGGAGGAAGAGGAGGAGGAAGATAGACTTTAATATGACGCTGTTTTAATAGTTAGATAGATTATACCTATACCTATTAATGGTTATTATTAACTATTATTAACATAGTATGTACTAACATAAAACGTGATTTTTTTCAAATGTTTTCATAATAAAATGCATCATAATAAATAATATGATATAACTTAGTTCTAAAGACGGTTGTTGAAATGTACTTATTAAATAGTGTGTATACATTATGTAGGAATCATTGGGATACGGATCATCTCCGTAACCGTCCACAACACTGCCCTATCTAAAAACAAACAATATGAATATATTATAAAAGTTCAATCCTGATTATTCACGCATCTATTTCATATTGTGTTGTATCTCAAAGACTATCTCCCGAGGTCCTCAATGTTCTTTTACTATCTCTAATCTTATATAGTTATTATAGAATTATATGGAACTTTTTACTCGATCGTTAGAATTACTTACGGCTATGTCAAAATAGGCGGGGCTCGTCGACGAGAATTATTGCTATATACCCTCGTTTCTTATTCTATATTCACGATCGAACCAGAATATCGGATCATTAGTTTATCTCAATTTTTTTTTTTTTTTCTTTCTTTCTTCTTTCTCTCATTTTGAGCCTTCCAAATTATGTGAGATCTTCCCTCTATATACTATTATATATTATATACTATACGCGGATAACAATCACAACGTTATACTTTCATACCGATATACTATGCATCGATTCGAGGAGCTTAGTTTTAAAAATACCACTTTTCTAGAAAAGAGAATGAAAAAAATAGACGAAGATAAAAAGAAAGGGCAAAAAAAAGCCTTTCATTTAAATATGGATGTCTGTGCACTCAAGCAAGTAAATAAGGATTCATTTATTTGCCGTTCAGAACTTTATTATTCAACTAAGAGTTTTCAGTATTTTTTTGCAAACTGCTCAAAACTAGTTAAACTCGCACGTGACGCTTGTTCAAATTGAATATCTAATTCGTTCGAGTGCAGACACATTCAAATCCACGGTCGACGGTTTATATGGTTGGGTTTGACCCACAATTCGAGTAGACTTTCAAATGTTCAATATCTTGTTATTAATATTCTATTCGATATAGGAATTAATAATCCTCTTCTGATTAATTGAATTAAAACTCGAATCTACGATCTTGCTGAATCAAAACTCGGAACGTATCAGATTTTTTTTGTTTTACAGCTCAAATTGAAACTACGGAATATTTATACTACTATATAGGTATATATGAATGTATAATTTCAACGGAACGAGGGCAGGTATATAGGTATATGATAATACACATACTATATATATACATACGTAAATGAACGTAGGAATAATTCGTTTTGCATATATTTTATTACCCCCAATATTAGTTAACATACATAATTCGAAATCGGCCCACGATCAGTATTATTATTTCGAAATGCAATACTGGGAACGATTTATTAGAAACGATGGTTAACCATTCGAGAGAAATTCTTTCTTCACCGTATAGGGTGGTAAAAAAAATGTATATTGAATATACATCGTACACCGTTGTTACGTTATTTCATTTCTTTCTTTATTCTGTTTCTTTTCTTCTTCTTACAAAAAAAAAAAAAAAAATATGTACGGTGCCAGAAGATATTTGTTCAAAGGTCTAGACAAATGTATCTCTCTTTATATCTGTGGATGTTTTACGTGGTCCATTCTCAGTTACGACCAAGGGTCATTTGTATCCGCAGGTTGTATAGCTTTGTCCAAGTTTTTTATTTTTTATTTTTTTTTTCGTTCTTTTTGTAAAGAAGGAAAACTACAAAAAAAAAAAAAAAAAGAACGAAAGTACCTACCTACGTCGTCGGTTGTATAAAAGAAGTTAGAGTTCGTTTTCATGTATCTGTGCAGTAATTAGAATATTAAATCACAGGAGATAGGAGATATGTAGATATAATACATTTTTGGAACTCACCACAATTGTTTATCTTTTTTCTTTTTTATTTCTTTTTGGTCTCTTATAATTGATTTGATAAAATAATATACACTGTGCAATGAACATGTACATATACATAACTAGAAGCGAAAATTTCATGTTACGCAATTTGTTAACGAATTTTAATAAAAATTCAATTTAAACCACGCCTATATACCTATATAATATTTGCATACTTATATACTATATAATAATTACTCAAAAAATGATATATCTGCCACAATGATTCCCCAACCAATTAATTATAGATCACGAATGGTATTTTCTATATTTCGAATTATTTCGAAGCGAAATATAGAGATACTGGGAACGAATATATCCTGCAACTATACATCACCCCGTGTCTGACAAGTTTGCGTTTACCTATATCATATAAAGGTATATATGTTTTAATTCATGAACGTTTCTATTGTAATCCATCGTGTTAACAACCTGGTGAACGTTAACACGGAATACAATAACGAGTGTCAGATTATATACCTGTAATTTGTTTAACCTTATTTGCGTACCTCGACAAACTCGGAGAAACCTGAGTTATCGTTGATTTTACATTCTCTTTTACCCTTTTGCATGAGGTAGGACTGTTTGGTGAACTTTTACATGAAATATATCGTGGCTACGATCGCGTTTTCAGACCCTGGTATATGATAATCGTAACTCCTAACGAGCAGCCCAATTTACGTTTCCCTTCGTACGTATGTATATACCTACGAAACCATTATTTCTGTGTAGAGCATAGTTCAGAAATGTTTTTATAATATCAAGCTACACACGTTTCTAGCCGGATCCTGATACGCAGTTTACTTTTTTCCTTTTTTTTTTTTTTTTTTTTTTAAATACGAATACTCTTTCGGAGCCCGGGGAGGGGCGCGCAAGCGCTCGACAGATTCTTAACTGCCAACAATCACCAGGGGAGCCATCCTGCAATTTTTCACCCTGCGATCGCGTGACTTCGTCTTGGGTTTCAGTTCTCTTAGGGGAGACAAGCTTGATTGACAATGATAGTAGGAGGATAAAATTGAAAACCATATCTCTCCGGACCAACGTGTAAGCTCACAGATATAGCGTTTTCGAAAATAGAGAAGCTGACGTTCGTATAAAATTGTTATAGGATCAGCAAAAAAAAAAAACAAATTATAATAAAAAACAAAAATAAAATTGGTCTGGAATTTAACCCGGATATAACATCAAGCTGGCTAATCTTCTGCAGTAATGACAATTACGCTCGAATATGCCTCAGGGTAGAATGATTCTACGATCACCGAAAGACGTAGATAGAATTAATATGTATACGCAAGGAAGGAAAAACGAGCGTTTATCGTACGCCAATAAATTGGGTATTGATGCTGAATAAATTTATGTATCTTCTTTACTTTCCGCCGATTTTCTTTGCTTCAATCTCGTTCCGTTTGCTTAACTTGTGTTTCGACAAAAAAAAAAAAAAAAAAGGGCAAACGCAGAGGGGTGACAATTCTCGGCAAATTGAAATTTTTTTCGTTCGCTTGACTGAACGTCGCTCTTTAAATAAAACCTCCCTTCCAAATACATTTTTGATACGCAGTTGCCATTCAAATTTGTAAATTTTATTTATTCATCCAGTTTTTTTTTTTTTTTTTTTCTCTTTTTTTGTTCGGAAGTAAAATTTTTCGATACGTATTTATTATATACGTTATAAAATTCACAGGCTAATAACGCATCTCTCTCTCTATAAACTCTCGGATATACAGAAGATTTAACATGTTTTTTCAACGTCGTTTGCTCTCTTGCCTAAATGGGGGCTTACAATTAGTCTAGTAATCGTTTTCTGTGAGAGCTTTTTTTCCTCTCGGTATAAGGTGTTCCGGCGAGTTCTTTCTAAATAATCTATTTTTAATTCGAGTAATGAATCGTCCAGTAGAAGAAGCATTCACGGTCGGACCTCGTTAGCTAAATGCTTTGGTCTCTTATTGAACGTTTACCTCTGGGAACGAAGTTCTACTTTACTCTCCCGCGAAGGTTCTATAGGTATATTTATACTTACACGTGTATACCTGAATGTACATATATACATATGTTATACCTACTTACATATATGATAAAATAAATATATGATCCACGATGCGTATCCCCGTATATACCTCATTCAATTTCGATCTATGCGTAACAGATATACCCGCCCACATGAATAGGCGAGGTATGAGGTAGAAGAAGAGAGCTCCCGCTTTAGAGATATCCACCAGATATGAAGGAATATATATTCAAATTTCGAACGAATGACGCAGGGCATGAGAAGAAAAGAAAGGAAAAGGAAAGGAGAGAAAAAAAAAGTCTCTTATATATCTATACCTACACACACATAAATACATAAATATATATATACATATATGTACAGGTATATGAAATATAGGTATGCCGTGGACTCGGATGATTGCATCGTGGGTTAGAAATATGTACCAACGGTAGTATGGTTCCATAGGGAGAAAATAAGATTCGAGGGACGGCGGGGAGGGGTGAACTCTTAGAAAGGTTTACCGTTTACGAAATCAGTTTTTCAATTTGTCAACTGCGTATATATGCGTATACATATATACATATATACATACATACGTATATAAACTTATATGTATGTACATATATATTTAAAGAGGCAATTTTATTAGGTGGGAAGTTTTTTTCTTTATCTGTTTGTCGAATTAGAATCGCAAGGAATATAACGCGTATATACTGCATTGCGCAGACTGGAATTATTTTTGTATTTTATTTACTTTTCACCTCCACATATGTATGTATAAGTATATTGGCCTGTACCCGTCTCGTCAGATGTCTTGTTCAGTCTGTACCCATATACGAGTCCCTTCACAGTCCCTATGGTTTCCAATCGGACTGTGAACTTTTTTTTTTTTTTTGCGAAAAGTACATGTTGAAACATATACCTGAACCTCTTTTTTAATTTTTTACTGCTCGATTTTATACTTTCACCGTGACGTTTAAAAAAAAAAAAAAAAAAAACGATCTGAAAAAATAACGACACCATTTCTTGTGTAAAAAGGTCTGAAATTTCCGATAAAAAAATACAATCGGACTTCATTAAAGCCGTTAAAATCACAATTCCTTCAATATATGTGATGCGTGCTTTTGAACTGCCAATCAACATTACGCGATTGTATTTTTTCCCTTCAAAGTTCATACTTTTTTACGTAATATGTCGAATTTTGAGACCGGAGGTCTTTAATCGGAAACCGTGGGGCTGCAAGGTGTTTCGGGAATAGGTGATATGCATGAACGTATTTCGGTACATTGTACACGTTTAGAAATGGTATGCATAGACACATTAATGTATACCTATGATAGGGAGAAAAAAAAAGATCAATTTCCATAGTTACATACGCGTATGTACGTGTACAGTAAAATTAGATTTTCTTTTGTCTTTACATAAGTATACATAGGGTATGTATATGTATACCTATATGTATAGTGTTCGGGAGGCGCGAGGCGGCACAGATCAAAGAGTACCGCGCTCGTACAACAATTGGAGATCGTCGTCGTCGTCTCTTCGTTAGAATAATCGTATCGACCAGGTGAATCCAGAATCAGGCTCTGAGTCGAATCCCGGAGTCCCGGAGTCCCGGAGGGCTTGGCCGTCTGCTACCAGAGCGCCCTCAGGGCTCGCGTCATTTCCTAGAAACTCATCAACCCCTAGCTTTTGAATACCGGGAGTTTTTCCCGCCATTGACCTCGGGGTCGTCAAGAGTTTTCAGTTCGGGATCGCGCAAGCTCGAATGAGGTTTGTTTCACCCCTCAGGAGGCAAAATTCCCAGTGCTGATTTAACCGTGAGGTTTTTTTGATACAGAGAGGTGATCTTTTTTGTTGAAAAAAAAAAAAAAATAAAAATAAAATAAAAATAGAAAACCCTATACACTCTTCGATAGTAAAATTGTAAAAGAAAAAAGAAAGAAGGAGAAAAAAGAATGAATTAATTAAAATTTAGACACTCGGATGGGATGAGTATATATTGACGAAGTCATAAAAAAATTAAACGAATATTCCGAGTGCCCCAGGCGACAGGATCGCGCCGTATTTCTGGGGCGCTTTCGTATCTGCGTGGCGCAGCGTGTTTCGTGGCCGGGAGGGTGTTATTGATTTGACAGGGTTGACGGGAAATGGCGCAGGAATCGATAAGAGGTGGGTCCAGGCGTGGATGGAGGGGGTAGAGGGGCTGCAAATATTTTCATACTCCAGACTTCCAGCGGAGGAAGAAGATGGCAGCCAAAGCGTGATTTTATCAAATAACCCCGAAGCGAATAGTTTCCTAAAAGAGTGCTAAGTTTTTTTCTGTTATTGTGATAAATAAATAAGTAATCGCGATATGTTTAAATTGTAACTAAACAAAGTCTAGTTAAGTCATTTTATCTATGGCGTACGCGGTTTTTCGCTCGCTAGCTACTCATTATAGGTACCAATGATTATACGTAACATGAGAAGGATCGCCATCATAGTGTTTCACGAGCGTCATGTAAAATGGAATTAAACAATGTTGTTAAGACATAAACATGTTTTGGGTATATTGTGGACTCTTTGTTCTCGTGATTGCTGTACCTGGATTTACTAGCAGCGCCGACAGCACGTCGAAGCGAGGTAAATCTTGCTTGACTGAATGATCCTCCTGCCATTTACACCTCGTTATTCTCATTCTCATATACATATCCACCCCAGATAAATTTTTCATCGTTATAAAATAATTCAATCATCGCCATGTCAAAGAATTATCAGTTTTTTTTCGTTAAAATCGACCATTTTATCAACCCCTTGAATCCACAATTCATCACGATCAGTGTCTCACCTAGTTTCTCATTCCACCATAATCACGAACACAGCATGTTGAAAATTTTCTCATAGTTGCCTGTCGATGAATTCTATAATAATAAATAAATTTTCAAATTTCATTTACGTCTATTATATTACGTTAATATGTGTTTGTGTTAATTGAACCATTTTTTTTCTACCCTACTGACATACTTATACGTATATACCACGATACTATATATTTCGAAGTAAACTTCAGGCAGATTTCATTCGGATACATACATTCGATTTATTGTATATAATTAATTGGCAATTATTATCGTGAAACAAAATTTTCCTAATGAAGAAAAGAAAAAAAATATATACATATATCAGGGGAAAATTATAGAATCAGTTTATTGGTTAAATTTATTATTAATTTACGCATTTAATTCGGTTTATATAATTTTATAGTTTATAAATTTAATATAATATATATGGTATTCTTTCAACGTATGGTACTAGCATGAATTTATATATATTTATAGAATGTGAAGATATCGTTTATAGTCAGTATAACGACGGTTTATATAATTTTAAGTGATTATTGCTTGTTAAATAGGTGTTTAATTTTAACCATAATTTGCATGTATTACGATCATTATATACGTTAAGTTTCCTTTATATACCTGTAATATATATATATAGTATATACACGATCTGTATACTAAAATATGAATATATATATATATATTTATATATGTGAAATAAAATTTCTTTTCCTTTACAATTACATTTTACTATATATTATCTTTTTTTTTTTTTTTTTCTCTAATTTATTTATTATACAAATTATATATACTGGATCATATCGTACTCGTGAAAATACAAATCGTAACACTATCATTAAATACGACACGTAAAACAGTCCGCGTAACAAATTGGGCGAGGGTGATGGACGGGTGGAATCGGGAGTTGGGCTCGTCTCCGGCGAACCTAAACCCTGTTCCAAATATAGAAACAAAATGTACGTGCGAACGTCAGGGTGGGTCGTTAAGTCGTTATCACAGCGATTCTGCAAGCCCAATAGAAAAATACTATAAATAGTATTATAATGTAGAGAGTAGATCGTCGATACGACGGCTGAAGAGGTTCAAATTCGTCAAATATCTTCGTCATATATTGACTTGGCGAAAAAAAAAAAAAAAAAAAAAAATGGAAAAATTGAAACGTTATAAAAGAGAAGAAAACTTGAAACGAGTGAACCATGAAATTATATTTGTCGTTTGAAAAATTCTAATCAATTGTAAAATAAGATTGCGAAAAAAATTATAAGGCTTTGAAATATGCATATATTCAAGTTTTCATCGCCTCCATTATACACCCATCAGAGATCCTTCTATGCCTAGGTATGACATGTGTGTGTGTGTCATTCTTGAATGACTTGCTATCCCATGTAGCAACGTGAGAACGCCATTCACCCGACTAGTATAATAGACGATCAGTATTCACTATTCAGCCGTCAGCTCGTATTTTCGAATTGCTTTCTTGCGTTGACGTTTGAAGGTAAAGTATACAACCCATTTTTATCGTCACCTCTGTCGTTTGTCCGTCAAAAAGGGTCCATAGTAAGAATATTAATTCTAGTACCTCAGACGCGATTTAGCATCGAGAATATTCTTGATTTTTTTTTTCTTTGTCGTTTTTTTTGGATACGAATATATTTTTTTCGACGATCGTCAAGGTGTTTTCTAAAATAGTGATATTCTTCGGAACACGTTATAGTACTGAAATCCAAATTTCCATACCGTTTTATACGAGAGGCATTTGCCACGCCTTAAAAAAAAAAAAAAAAAAAAAAAAGAAAAAAAAAAGCAGATTCTAAAAATATTTTTCACCGAATGAAAAATACCGTGGGTACCTCAATTCCATATTATATCTAATAAATTATCCAGCTACAAAAGAGGGTCTAAATGTAGCAAATCAACGAGCCAAAAAAAACATCTCTCCTTTTTTTTTTTTTTTTTATACGAGAGGAATATATTTCAGGTAAGATAACAATTCGCCCTCGGAAAAGGGCAGTGATTTATTTCATCTGAAATATACCTCGTTTCGACGTATATTATAATATAAAGTCGAAATAAAAATTGAAGATACTTCATTTGCTTAGCCGAGGAAGAAGAAAAAAATAAAAAAATTCTGGAATTATGTTATTTAAACCGGATGTAGAGGTACAGTCCGTAGGACGGAACTTATTAGTGTTATACTCTTAAAATTGAAATTCGTTCTACCATCTTCAACCCGTATACCTATATATATATATATATATATATATATATATATATATATATATATATATATATATATATATATATATATATATATATATATATAGGTATATATATATATATATATATATATATATATATATATATATATATATATATATATATATATATATATATATATATATATATATATATATATATATATATATATATATATATATATATATATATATATATGGTATGTATATCTATACATACCATGTGCCCCACATTTTGGTTACGGTCAATAAACTAGGTTCGCGGCTATCATGTTGCGGATATAAAATAACGGACCAATTCCTACGACCCGAGCTATAGGTACATACATACCTATCTGTGTATTTTGTGGATTCCAAACAGTTACGACCCTTCGCAGAGAGGAGAGCCGAATAGCTACCATATGGTTTAGCGTTACATGCCACGTAGTTCAGGACGTAAAAGTAACCGCTGGTACGTATATATAGTATATTTACTGGTATAAAAATTATGTAGGGTAATAGTTCAAAGACAGCTGACATGAAATTTCGTAAGTTTCTGCAGAGTTAAATTAGTACCAACTATAATTGTTTCGTACGAAAATTCTATACAACAATTGGCACTTGGCACGATATATATTCTCAAGTATCTAACTTTTTCTCTTTCTCTCATTCTCTCTCGCTCTGGATATGGGAGGATAATTATTTGGAGAGCGTTCATTAAGACAAAAGAATGTTGAAGTAGCGTCAAAGCTAAATGGTGAAAACAGTAAAACTCTGGTTCTTTTGATCCGTCGAAAGGAATAAGAACGTGTTTTAAATTAATTGCTTCTAATCTTCAACCGTTCTCTCGTCTTTGAACTTGGCGAAAGAAAAAAATGAAAAATGAAAAAATAAAAAAAAGAAAAAGAAAAAATTCCTACTTGTATAACAGTCCTAGTTTTTTACCGCTACAACACGCCTCTCATGTTCAACACGAATACTATACCCGGGGAGAGTTTTTGTCCTCGTTCTCCTCTACGCCGCGCCCCGTCAAACTTGTCCGACATACCCCTTGCTGCCACTACTGGCAGTACCCGATCAATCCGATTAGCATTGGCAAATCGCACGATTTACGATACTAAATAATTCTTTAATCTAACCTAGGAATACTCGAATTTATTCTATGCAATGTCATTTCATATTGAACATCAATTTATTACTGTGAAAAGATCAAATAGAATGATTATACATATACTGTACCCGTGAAACTCTGCCGCGTTATATCAGATTCCTTATTTCCTAATTTTGATCGGTTTTCTCTATTCATTTTTTGATTTTTAATTTCCGTTTTTCATTTTATTTTATTTTTTTATATGGATGAAAGTGATTCTGATCATTTCGTGCGTAAGAAAAAAAAGAAATGCGATGAATTTTCTTATCAAAGGCTTGATGAAATAAAAAAGGCTTGAAGAAGAAGAAGAAGAAGAAGAAGAAGAAGAAGAAGAAGAAGAAGGAGAAGAAGATAATATAACTTAAACATGACGACAATGGGAAGATGAGCCTCGACTGACGAGCGTGGTATTTGTTTTAGAATTCCTACGCTTTACCGATGTTCGAAGTGGCAAAGCGTTTGAAATCTGAAACGAATGCGCGTAAACCTTCAGCGCGCGGAGATTGGCGAATGATAATTGAGTGAGAAAGAAGAGTCGAAATACCAGCGAAACGAAATAAAATAAAATAAAATAAAATAAAATAAAATAAAATAAAATAAAATAAAATAAAATAAAATAAAATAAAATGCCTGCAGATTTATTCTTCGCCGTCAAACGTTGAGGTATTTTAAAAATAAGGTTTCGGTATATACCTTGGTTGGTCCGTACCTTCAATCCGGCCTCAGAGACTAACTAAATCTCTTTGGCAATCGCCGGAATCTTTTAGCCTCACGGAACATGCCTCCCCTGCAGCCCCTAGAACTGGAATCAGGCTGGAAATTTTTCTCGCTCAAACGAAAGGACTCTGGGAAAATTTCCTCTGCAATATCGACTTGGCTGTAGGTATACGAAAGGCCGGGGCAGAAAATTACGATAAAAACCACCTACCTGTATATACGTATGAGCGGGGAAAAAGTTAGAAACCGTGATGTATTAGTTTCGTGCTAATGATTAATTATCACCGTAACGGTAACTAAATGGTCCAAATATCTACCATAATGGGGGTATAGGGATTTTTCTTTTTCTACTATTTTAAATATGATCTCCTCGATTCACGGTAGGCAGCATTCAGCACGGGCAAACAAGTACCTGACTATATTTAGCCAGCCCATATACACAGGGACAGGAATATGTACAATATACATACACATACGTGTGTATATCCGAAGTAACTGCACCCGGCATGCAATCAGGTCATCTAATATGCATTCACAGTTTTACTGTACTCTGTCACGATCACGAACGTTTATTAATTCATTTCATTCATGATTGCAACCTTATTTATTCCTCTGTTGTCACGAGCTGCGTAGGTGAATCATTCTTTTTTTTTCTTCTCTCTCAAATTCGAGCCGATTCAAATCTCTCTATGATCTGATTAATAAATATATGGTCATGAAATAGAAATAGCAGAAGCAAAAAAAAAAAGAAGAAATAAAAATAAAAAATACAGAATCAAGAACTAGGTAACTAGATTTTTTTTTTAACACTACAATTACATACGGCAGAGTTGTAATGGAAATACTTTACTTCGTCCGAAAAGACACCGCAGCTGGCTTGAGATTGATAATTAATTGAAGCAAGATTTTTTGTAAAATGAAGAGAGAGAAAAAAATAAAATAAAAGAAGTGATTAAATCCTAACACTTCACGCTCGGATGTAATTCGCAGTGTTACAAGCGGTGAGAAAAAAAAAAAAAAAAATGGTAGTACAAAAATTAATCGGTAGTTGAAGTACCATATTACAGAGACGGCTGATTATCATCTATCGAGTAGCACTCGGAGCTGTCGAGTGTTGTCGTTATATTTCTTTGAGGCTAGAGAAGCTAGAGATTTTTTCGCCATTCTCAGCGTATATTACGAGGGTTTTTTTTTTCTTTTTTTTTTTCTTCTCGCCTCTTTACGTTCGTATCTATCAGCTCATCGCTCTTAAAAACCCACTAGAGTCGTTGAATATGCTTGGCTGACAAAACAGATGTTTTACTACTGAAAGGCGGTCTATTTCCGTAGTGAGTATCTCTCGAGCAGTTCAGTCGTGCAGAAAACCCCTTTAACTGCAACAGCAGCTATTCGTTCCCGTGTATTATACGTTGGACCCAAAAAAACTGAGAAACTTGTTCTTCGCGGAATGCTTCGGTCGGTATTTTAGTCACTTGGACATTGTCCTTTGAGGGAGTACAAGGAAAGAGGAAAATACTTTCACGCTAACGATTGTTTAGAGAGAGTTTCGTGTTTCTGCAAACGAAGATTTCTCGAGCCTCCCTTCTGCCAGATTTCTAATTGGGGAAAAGAAGAAAGAAAAAATAACTTAAGAAAGGAAAAAGGAAGAGGGAAAAGAGACACACACACAGAGACATAGCCGGCTGAAAACGTAAGAAGAAAGGATACAAGCAAAGAGATAAAACGAGAGGAAAAAAAGATACAAGAAAATGAAATATAAGAACGTTAAAGTTGGGAGAGCGAGACACTTTTCGCGGATTAACAGAGGACTCTGCAGCTTGATGGAAAGCTTGGATCAGCTACGAAATAGGTTTGTTGTGCCAGAACGGAGATGACAGCCTAAATCTTATAGCGTCCGGTCCCGGACCCCGTGACGAGAGTGCGTCGAGAGTAATTTGTCAACCAAGTAACGCGTCGCTCGATAAAGACCTTCAGCACGGCCCGTTTCACGGTGAAACGTTCGATTCAAAATGGAAAATAAATTCATAAGAATACAGAGAGCAACTGAAATCCGAAAAAGCTAGGATTAGTACAAGAGGAAAGAAACGGACTTGGCAGATATTTGAATTGACTGAAAACTAATCCGTTCCGAGTTGAAACACCGTCGATAAGATTTATTTATTTTTTACTCTCTCTCCTTGTTTATCCGTCCTCGATCCCTTCTCAGCCAGGGATCACATAACTTTATCAATTTCGTTTAAATTCTTTAGATTTCCTTCGAACAGATGTGATTTAGTATCGCCCGAACGATTTATTGCCAATTCGCGTCATGACGGGTTCGAAATCCCGCGTCTCGCCTTGGACCCCAAAAGCGCGCGTGCAAGTCCCTTGCGACCCCACGGAGCCCGGCGATATCCGAAGAGCAAATCATGGATACCCTCCGCCGGGAGTCTGACTCAACGGCGACGTTCTCTACTCGCCCGAGTTCTACACCACTCGACGATTATACCTTTTTATATTTATTTACACCTGCTGTAGTGCTTGTTCCTTTCTGGTTCACAAATACGTATAATGTGATAAAAAGTGTACCATTTTTTCTCGTTTTCGTTTTGGGGTGTGTACCATAAAACGCTCCTCTGTACAGCAACACGTAGACAACGTTATACCTGTAACGTGCTCGTTTATTTTGTCTTCTTGAACTTTTTATTGTTGTTGTCCAGAAAGTATCTTATCGCGAAAAACTACGACGAGGAATGTAACACTTTGGGCTCTTACTCTGCAGAACGGTAGACAGAGTTCCCCGAGAGGGAACATCCGTGTAAGGCAAAGTCGATAAAATAGAGATGTTTACATAGGATGTCCGTAAAACTATTTGTACGAGGATCCCATTCGTTACCATGTCGCATACCGTGTGCCACGCGAAGCGCCCAGAGTTTAAGAAGCATTATTGGGGCGTGACTGAAATATATACATATATTAAGTAAAGAACACCCCTGCCAGTACCAGGGAAAAAAAAAGAAAAAAAAAAAGAAAGAAAAGAGGCTGAGGAAGAAGTAAAGACGGTGACGCCGAGGCGCGTAGTATAGCTTACACATTGGACAGCTAAGAAAAGGCGAAGGAGGTTGTCGGAAAAAATAAGGGGAAAAGAAAAGACTGCCTAACCGTTGAGACATCTTCGTGACGGGGCACGTGCCACATCTGACACTCTGAACGATCTTTGCTCAACGTTCAGTCCCGGTGGTGTCACTTATGCTTGTTGCTTTCGTAAACAAGGGATACCTACAACCGATGCGAGGTATTGATCGAGGCTTTAGATACTTTCAAAAATACTGAACAACAATTTCGGGGATAAATCCTTTAAATTAACCGCTCGATTTTGAACGACTCAAAAATAATTCGTAAGCATCTGAATTTTACACGTAACGTAGCATATAGCTTAAATATATCTGCATACGAATATAAATCCAACCGTGTAGTTCTTCTTTTTTTTTCTTCGTAATATTTCCGCGGAATAGTTTTGAATAGAATCGTGAAATTTCAGTGGGATAAACTCTGGGGGCACATGTGGGATCAGTAAAAACAGGGTTCACAGATTATCACGACCTAATCCCACAGAAAAAAAAAGACGATGGATAGCTATAGCGAGGGCTGGTACTAAATCGGGAGATTGTAATATCTGGTTGATATAGCTAGTTTAGAATTGAAATGAATAAAGAAGAAATGATTTATAAATATTGAAAAGAACCGATCGATACGGCTGCGGTTGTATAGATAGAAATTGGATTTCTGTAACGAACAAGAAAGGTTTATTTTTATCTACAGAATCACTATACATATATACGTTATTCGAATATAGGTTGGGTAATAGGTCAAAGTATAGCCATCACTCGCTCGATCGGCGAGGCAAATTACTTTTTTATTTAGTTCACGTGAGCCTCTAGCTTCCTTTTTTCTCCATACTTAACTGACTTAACACTGAAGTTAACTGATTGCAGTAACATCATTTGTACGAATCTTTAGATCATAAAAAAAACGAATCATTAAACGAAATTATTGGGTCGATGATCGTTACGACTAAACTAGCAAACTACCTGCAACCTTCGAAATGATGTGATAAAACAGCAGGATAAAAGCTTCGGAGAAAAGTTATACAAATAACGTTTCGTTTGGTGGATTAGGATCATTTTTAAGAAATAAAAAAAAATCGAATGTAGGTAATTCGGCGCATAATCGAATCAGGCAGGTGGAATAAATTTCGATTCTGTGGCAATCAATTTCAGTATTATGTTATTGCTGGGATAATAATATAGGCTTTTATGGGATAGAAAAAAAAGTTGGACGTGATAGAAAAAAGAAAAAAAAAAAGAAAAAATTGTCATAAAAATGGGTGAGAAACATAAGTTTTCGAAAATTCTACGATAACTCCATGAATTTAAAATGATGAATTGGTTATACAGTTTGTGGGATATAGTTAGTTCGGAAAATATGTTTCCCTAGATATATATACGAGAAACTTTTATTACAAACTACTAATAATGTGGATTCGAAAATTGATTTACATACCTTATCATAGAAACGAATTGCAATTTTTATACAAATAAAAGTATTGAAATTAATATCATATTACATCAGGGTATTATTCTTTCATTATACTGATTTAGTAAAAGCTCGGTGGACTCGTATAACGTCCCAATTTGAGATGAAAATTGTTGTGAAAATAACGGTAAAAACGATAAGGCTGAATCAGGAAGTTAAAAAACACCGAATAATTCAATAATGATTCAACTGTAGGTATAAAGAATGAGAAATAAAAAATTTCTGAGCATTAATTGAATTCGGGTATATATATATTGTAATTTTGAAAAACCGTTATTTTTATTCTTTTCAAATACCACAGGTATACGCATATGTTTGTACAGCAGAAAAAAAAATTATTTTTTTTCATCGCTATCTTCGCAAACATGTTGTTTTATTCATCCTTACAGCGAAACCTATCCCTGAATCAACTCCCTACCCCAGTAAAAAGAAAAAATAAAAACAACAAAAAACAGAATTTGTACTTCTGCCCTTTCTCCGTAGGATTTTTTTTCAATATTATTTATTTATTTATTTATCTATATCCCGTATTTCTCCAGCATCCCTGCGGCTGTATATCTTTTATGCATTGGCCGACCCTCGCGTGACTTGTTAGCCATGTAACGCGCGGCTCGGATCTCCCCATGCTGTATAGGTACAGGGCTCGAATCGGACGAGGGGTGGTCGGTCATTGGACACCGTAATGTAGTCCGGAGAGATCTGCTACGTCAACGACGACGTGGTGCAGATTCGTGGATTCGCATCTGCCAGGTGCAGGGCGTGGTACCTCGTCGACAATATCGATTACGTTGCTGGGCGGTTGCGCATTCCCGGAGAGACACGTGGACGCAGGCAGACTAAATTTGCGTTGGCCTATATTTTAGATCCGCACTCATCTGCCTCTCAAAGATTGATTGCTTTTTCCCACTCATGCAGCCTCGGATTCACCCCTTTTATTCCCCTCCTTCACTTCATCCCTTTACCTTCATCCCCTCGTCGAACGAACCCCTCGTATCTTCACCCATGCCTAGCTTCGCACCCTGAAAAACCGAGTCTCCCCCCCCTCCCCCCCCCTCATCCCCCGAGCTTCCACATACATGTTACCAGTCAAAAATTTGTCCATTTCAATTATCTCCACCCTCAAGTTATCTAGAATTAAAATTGAAAGAAAGAAAAATCAAACCCTCGGCAAAGGCCACCTTTCGAGCTGATTACCTTATACTGTTTATATCGGAACAGTTTACGACGCCATATTTTATTTGCATTTAAGATCAGTGGACATTGAAAATCATATTTATACCTATTGAAATTATATTTGAAAAGATATTCGATGGGGAGAGGGTGAATATCTGGAGAATTATCTGAAAGCTTGGCAAATATTTGGAAAGCTTTTAAATTGGTATAGGTATAATGATAATAATAATAACGATTATACGTGAAATAAAATGGTGAAAAAATAATTTTGATAAAAGTTTCGAGGAGATTTTTTTTTCTGCTTTGATTATAAATTAATTCATTTGATTTAAAAATTTTTGAATTTTAGATCACATCTAATTTTTTTTTGTCTCGCTATTCTTAGTGTCGTTCGGGTATTAACTTGATGAGATAGTTATAGTATAGCTTTTTGTGTACAACTGGATACGTGCGTGCTAAACACAAACGTCGACTTTTCGTAGCTGGCAAATTAAACTTCCGCTTCAACTTGAGGAGTATCGATTACCGGCCTCTCTAATCGCATACTTGGTCCCTATTGAAACCGTTTTCCCGAGGGAAAATTCAACACGAACCTGTCCGGCTTAAAGCGATTAGAATTTCACGGGCTGATCGTTACGGTGAAATGAGAGATTATATCACGCAGGGTCTTTATATTATTTACACATGAAAAAACTCGGCTAGAAAATTTTCATGCGTCTCGTTATCACCGACAGAATTATTATCATACCTTTTCTCATTTCAAAAATTGTAAACTACACGTTTCTCATTTTATTTATTTATTTTTTTTTTTGATTTTACTCGATTTTCCATCTTATCTTTATTTTACTTATCAATTTTTTTATTTTTTTTCTTACCGGGGAGCAAAAAAAAAAGATTCAGGCAGTTTTGCGTACACGATGGGTTCTGCACTTCGACCATATCTAAAGTGTAAACGGCGTTTCGTTGACTCGATAAAACGTATCCTCCGAATTATAGTAAAGTTTTATCGAACAAGAATACCGAAGAGTTCTTGGTAAGGTTGGTGAAAAGCTCTCGCCGAAACATTGATCCGATCTACTGCTCGCTGCCTGCTATGGCACGGGGTCACGAAGTTACCCAACTAATCATTTTTATTATTTGTTTGTTTCAGAGGCCGACTATACCTTAGATGATTCCTTTTGGAATGAAGAGAGTCCTGTTGGTGAGTGTGGAAAAATCGTATTTACTATAATCAATGATATACAAACAATGAAAATGTGTTTTACAGTTTTTCCTATTCTACCGTATCATTATATTCCTTATTATTTCCTTTACGAACGGAAAATTCTGTTCGCAAAAAACGCCTTTCGATGTATTTTTATTCGAGTAGGTACAGTGTTTTTTTTTTTTTTTTTTTCATTCTTTCCCCCATTCGTTTTTTTTTCTTTTCATTTTTTTTCCAAAAACTTTTCCGTTTTTTTTTTTTTTCTCTTCTTTTATTTTTGTTCGAATTAAAATTCGTAATCACGCAACGTACTCCGCTTTGTCTGTTTTAATGCATAAAACATTACGCATACTTCGTCAGATCCATTTTTTTTTTTTTTCCTTTTTTTTTATTTTTTTACCAACCGAGGGTTGTTATATCCTTATACGTGCTGTTTATACCCCCGTACATATTACCACACTGCGAACAACTGTAACAGTTACATATACCTATATAGGTATATGTATTATACATACCTACACACGTTAATGCATCTGCTACGAGTACAAATATATCCCCGTTGTTTTATGATTCTAGTTTATTTCAATATTTTTATCTTTTTTTTTTTCCTTTTTTTTTCCCTTGCAAGTTTTACATACGTACATACATTCAACGGTTGTAATAATATGCTGTAATTAATTCTCAGATATATATATATATATATATATATATATATATATATATATATATATATATATATATATATATATATATATATATGTATAATATACAGTGCAGGGAAAAATAGTATGTGAAAAATTGAAAAAAATACAAAAAATACAAAAAAAGAAGGAAAAAACTCTCTCCCACACTCTTTTCACCAAGCAAAACTATAACGATCTGTATAAATATATATAGGTATATATATATATATATATATATATATATATATATATATATATATATATATATATATATATATATATATATATATATATATATATATATATATATATATATATATATATATATATATATATATGCTGTACGTTCGTATAATATATGTATGTACCTTATGTATATGTATATATCCACGTGTATAGAATGTAAAACTGCTGACCTACTTTATGGGCGATATAAATTTTCAAAATAATAATAATAATGATAATAACAATAATAATAAAAATAAAAATAACAAGCTTAATATCAAACTAGTTTCATTAGGCTTAACCACGTTCGTTGAAAAGTACCTATATCTATACTCTTGTTCAGGTATATAGTACATACATACCGCGTACCTACGTGTTATACGTAGATACATACGGTACATACACATACCTGTGTACATACATACATACGTATACATGCATGTACGTACGTACGTACGTACGTATGTATGTACCTACATATCACATTGATTTTCATGTCAAGTTTAATTTTGCGCCAATCCTCGGGGGGTAATTGAAAAGTCGTCATACCAGGGAGGCTTTTGTGAAGCAATTTTTTATCCCTCTTCAACAGAGAGTAATTCCCGATTGTAGCAGTTTTTTTTTTTTATTCCTTTTTTTTTCTGTTTTTTTATTCAACTTTTTTTACTTTTCAATCCTTTCGGGTATTCTCATCGAACAATACTTTCAAACAAATTGTTTTCAAATATAGGTATATGTATACGTTTGTATAAGTTACTTATCTTGCAATAGGCTATAATTATTCACGTTCAAATATAACAGAAGCAAATATATATTTCGATCGATAATTAATAAATAAAAAGAAAACTGGCGTGAAGATCGTCGAGTCAAACTGATAACTAAACGGCGATGGAAAAAGTAAGACTCGAAAAAATAGGGAGAAAAAAAACAGAACAGAACAGAACAGAACAGAACAAAAAAAATAGAAAAGTAAGTTTTCTTCGTTTTGCATAGATCGATCACAGAGCATTATTATTTGGCGCCAAGTCTGAAAGAGGTAAGGTATATACCACGTATAAAGAGATGCTGCAAAGATGCGAGGGGCGAGGCTTCGCTACGTAGACGGTGATGGGATTCGGATATATGTATGTGTACGAGTAAATACGTGTATAAGGGTAGATATGTACCGTATACCTATACGAGAACGAGTGAATTCTCGGCAGGCGGGCAGCTAACTTGAGTGATTAATGTGGCAGCTCAATGATCTCCAAAGTGTGTTGTTACGGTGAAGTTGAATAGCAACGGAGATGGAAGAATGAGAAGTAGATTTATTTTTGTCAGAATCTCACGAGATATACTCGAGTACGTATATACATACATACATATACGTTTACATGCACGTATACATATCTACATATATACATATATACATTCGAAGCTCAAATATGATTTTCCATCTATATAATATACATATATTATACCTATACCTTATATACGTACACCCTGGCCAATTTTCACCGTTCCATTCCAATTCAACTCCAACTATAACGTACACACGTATCTATAACCGATCAAACCTGTCACGATTATTATTATCATTATTTATTCTTATATTTTTATCTCCTCTTTCACATCTGCAGTTCTATATAACTTATCTCGTCATTCGAGTGTTTTTCTTGAATTTTTTATACACCACTCGGTCATACGTCGTCGTTATTCTCCCTCTGTTTTGACTTTCTCACCTCTTCGCTTCTTTTATTCTTTGATTTTTCTTTCTTTTTCGTTCAAATTTATTTTCATTCTCGTAGACAGATCTTATTCCATGGGGGTGGAAAAGAGATTCTTATCCTTGATATACGTCATGTATAACCTGTCGAAAGATTTCAGATCAAGTTAGTAGTATATAGCCAATTCAGCTGTATATAATCTACTTGCGATTTGAATTTTTTTATTATTATTTATTTATCTATTTTTTTTTTTTGTCTTTGATCGTGATTTCAGGTGAGGTTGAAAGATTACTACGAGAATATCGACAAAACCAAGAGCTAGTACGAAATATCGGGGCTCATTACTATCAGATCATCTACCCGGTACAGTTACGGCATCACGAGAAGATGGGTATTTCCACAAGAGAAGTCGGCGCCAAGGTAAGATTTATTTAACTATACCCACTTTCGCTATGGGTGTAATATGTAAGGAATTAACTACCCCGTATGACAATGATTTAGTGGCCAAGTACCTACACCTTAACGGCCCTTAAGATCATGGACATTTTTCAAGAGAACGGTGCGCGGTAATCGAAAGCTTTTTTAGAAGGCTTGCGAAAATAGATTGTAACTATCAATACTTGAGATAAGAGCTTTTTAATGATTTTCAAACACCATATCGTTTCCGTGTATTAAATACGGACAGTTCGGAAAACGAAAAGATGAAAAAGAAAACTAAAATTAGTGGAGTGATGTGGAAAGTGTATATAGGTATATAGGGTCAGTGGCAAAAGTTGTTTCAAGGAAGTCACGAGGTTTTGCTTGGAGACGTTCGACTCCCAAAGGTCTCTGGGTAATCCAATACACGTAGTAAAACTTTAAAGAAACGGTATATAGAGATGGTATAGCCTCGAGAAGAGAAGAGTCTAAGGAAAGTTTTTCTCCTCCTCGGTATTGAGATGGGGTATGAGGGGGGTGGCGTTGAACGTGCAGGGCGGCTTTGTCGGAAAGTCGATACATCTGTCAGCGGTCCTTTTCCTACGATAGCTCACCCAGCCAAAGCTCTTCTACGATTATTTCTAGACGATGACGCAGACGAGATGAAACTTTGCCCAATATACGTATACCCACCTACCGAATATCAGAGATTTTTATTATAGGTATACACATATATATTTTTTTTCTCTTCATTTCCGTTTCAGAACCCACCTAAAAACGGGCACATGGGGGATAACAGCTACCAAAATCAAAGAGGACGGTTACGCGTAAGCATTTCGATTATTTTTCTCATCATTATTATTATCCTATCTGTGCAGTTTTAACAGAAAAATTAAAAAAAACATATGAAATGTACTAAAAACTGTATTCCCTTCGATATTTTAGACGGGAAAGCACTATCATCGGACATCCATTCTTCTCAAGGCCTTCAACCACAAATTTCGTCTAGACTTAGAATTAAATACGTAAGAAAAACTATGATAATATGGCAGAGTCGTAATTTTTCTAGCGTGAGAAAAGAAGAGAGAGAAAAATAAAAAAAAAAAAAGGAAAGAAAAATGTCAACAGCTCGTACATACATACGTATGCCTAGGGCGATTATTATTATCAGCAGTAATTATCTCGGAAGTGCGTTCGTTAACTGTCGCTGATGACGAGGTTTACATGAGTGGGAATTTTTTCAGCCGCGCTATATACCTGTACCTATGTATGTATGTACGAGCGCGTTCCAGCGGAGAAGTGAACGAAAGAATTTCATTTCACGAAGTGCGACGATATATATACATGCATATACATACATATACGAGTAATTTTAAATCCGCGACAATTTTTTGCTCGTTACATTCAGCGATATTCCATATAGTATATGTATGTATAGTATATAGTAAACCTTGATTCAAAGAATAAAAAATAAATTAAATATACATTATTTTCAGGCAACTTTTAGCTCCGAATTTGATGCAAAAACACTTTTTACCTAACGGTGCGGAACAAGTATCGAAACAGGTAACTATCAAAGACGCGTAATATATATAAAATAATTTACTCAAAATTACGTATAATAATCCTGGATCAGCAAGAGCAGTATAAATAATAATTTACAGGAAATCGAACACTGTTTTTATCACGGAACCGTCAAGGATTACCCAGGTGCTAGTGCGGCCTTTCATACCTGCGATGGAGTCAGCGGGGTCATTCATTTAGGCAACGAAACCTTCGTAATGCATCCGTTTTACGGCGGGGATATGTCGGTCAGTAAAATATCGCACGGAAATTAATCTTTCGTACGATTAATAAAATTAGGTATATATACCTATGTAAGAATATATATTCTTACCCCCCGCACTTGAATTATCTTTTCGAATATCAATTCTGGCAAAGTTCCGCGTTGCTGGAAGAAAAAAATTTGCTAAATCATCGTGATTTCTTTATAAAAGGCATTATATTCTTCTTCTCTGAATAAAAGCCGAGAGATTCTATCCTTTTGTAACATTCCTCCAAGATATATATCTCTCCGGCGTTTTGCCCAGGTGAAAGAGATCAGATCCTAAAATCCGGGGATTTCAGGTCAACCGTCAACCGAGTCTGGATCTGACCTTTCATCACCTTTTTGCTACCTCGTAATTAATGGTTGGCGTAGACGTAATTCTTCGTCGCTTTTTTTCCGACCCGGCTAAATTGTTCCTTCGATGAGAAGAGAAAGGGATAAAATAAAAAAGAAAATAAAAGGAAAAGGCAAAAAAAAGAAATGGAAAAATGGAAAAATGAAGGAACGGCTTGAAGCTTGAACAAACGTGACGTGACAAGCTAATCTTACCTCTTTCAAAAAATAAAAAATAAAAGCTCATTCAAATTCATAAAATTGATGAAAAACTAAAGAAGAAGAAGAAAAAAATGGAAATAATACAACGGAAAATTCATCAATCTTCGATAAAGATTGATTTCGCGTGTAACTGTAGAAACATATGCTTACCGTAGAATGTAGACTATATACATACCTCTCTTTTAGCAGAAACATCCACACGTTATATTTGAAGCTCGTACCAAGGCTAATAAGGGGTGCGCGAATTCGGGAAATAAACGACCTCTAAAAAATCGTCGTCAAAAACACATCCTTGGACTATCCGAGGATACGTTTAGCCGATATAAACGTGACGTACGCGAAGCCACAAAGTACATCGAGACAGCAATGATCATCGACAAAGCTATGGTATAATTCGTGACAATTATATATAACGAAATACTCAAATTTTGCTTTCTTCAGACTCTTTCCTTTTCTACCTTTTTTCACATTTTTATTTTCATCAAATTTCGAAATACTAGACTTTGAAAATTGCTTCGGGTAATTTCGCGAGCTTTAATAACGATATTGTTACAGTTTGACAAAAGGAACGGCAGTACGAGATTACAAGTTGTCTACGACGCTATACAAGTTGCGAATATTGCTGACTTGGTAAGTTTCCACAGTTTATATGATTTTGCAGAATTTTGTTAAGAAATCGTCAAGTTTTACCATCCGTTTCGTTATAATATATTACAGTGATTCGAATTTGCATGCATATATTAAACTCAGTTACGTATTTCTCCTGCATTCCTGTTCTACATAAAGTATACAGTTAAGATAGGCAAATTATTCAATTTTCTTTCATCCACTCGAAATTAGCCTCAGAGTTATAAAGTTGATAGAAATTGATTCTGTATATGTATCTGGTCTTTGGGCTAGTGGTTGAAGATGGTATACTCACTCGCTCGCCGTCAGCCAGTTTGTTTTATTAAAATTATAACGAGTTTAAATGCAGCGTGGAGTGAACTTCTTTCCAATTATTTTGTGTTCCAGTACTTTCGTACATTGAACACAAGAGTTTCTGTAGTCTACATAGAAACGTGGCAAGGTAACAACCAGGCACCGATAAATAAAAGCGGTGAGATCGTTAAGGCACTCCAAAACTTTAACGATTATACGAAAAGGAAATTGTTCAGTGTCGACAAAGACACAACCCAGTTACTTACGTGAGTAACAAATATACTCTCTCAGTTTTATATATATACTATATACCACCCTTGAACGTATCTTTTTATTTATTCAACTCTGTTGTAGGGATGAAAACAATTCCTTACCCACGTTTTTACGTCCCGTACGTGTCTGTCAATATGTATAATATAATCCAATGTACAGGTTTGTTTGGTACTCCGCCAGGAGTTTCCATCCGACGAAATGGTACTGTAGTCTTAAATTTTAGATGACCCAGAATACTTTACTGTATTTTGAGAGACGATGCGAATGTTGTGACAAATGCTCGCTCGGACTAAAAGAGAGAAAAGTGCTTTTTACGGACTGAAGGGCGATGTCAAACTTTTCAAAAGCCATTTTTCAAAGTCAGTTAAAATAATGATTAAAGCTGTTAAAATAACGTCCGGGCGCAATTTTAGCGGTCAGTTTTTTGTTTCTGTTTTTTGTGTTTTTTTTCATGGGTTTACATTGTTTCTCACGAAAAACAGTTTAGAGTGATAGACTGATTGAGGGATATTGTAAATCGAGTTGTCAAACTCCTGAAACATTATTCAACTTTCTTAAAAAAAAAACGAAAATTTGAATTTCACTTAGTTTTCAAAGCTAGTTAAATCTCTCGATTTTTGTATACGAAGAATTTCTGTGAAAAAACTCTTGAAATTTCACGGAGATTATTATTATTTTTTTTTTTTAAATAAGCTACCATATTGAACCCTCGTAATCGAAATCAATATTCGATCATTCAAATTTCTAACGAACTATCCTACGGGGCTAGGCTTCGACGTTTGACAATCGTATTATTCTCCTTAATCAACTCTTCCCTGTTTTATCAGGGGTGAAACTTTCCATGGAGAATCTGGTGTCGCGGTACCGGAAACCGTTTGTTCCGCAACATCGGTAGGCATCAGTGTCGACCTGAATAGCTACGAACCCCATCTCGTTGCTGGTACAATGGCTCACATGATAGGCCACAACATCGGGATGGCTCATGACAATGGGAGTAAGTATCGTCAAGCCTATCGGGGAAATGTTTGCAGATTTGAAAACGCAAGTTCTATGATTGTGTTTTTTTTTTTGTTTTTTTTTCGTCTTTTTTTTTCTTCTTTCGTAGGGGAGCAATGCGTCTGCAGAGATTGGCACGGCTGTATAATGGCGCAATCGATAGTTGGTCTGGAGAATGTACAGCCGTATAAATTTTCTGAATGCAGTAAATCCGACTACGAAGATGCTCTAAGAATTGGTCACGGAATTTGCCTACTCAACAAACCGAACGAGGTGGGTATATACTAGCTGGTATACTTTATACCTATGTACTGCAGGCACACCGACGCACGTTTTTACCTTCGCGACTACTTCCTCCAGAGTCATAAATTTTACGATCTATAAACTTTCATCCCTTTGCACCGACGAGAGGGCGGAGACCATGGACTCGGTTCTCTTAAAAGGGTTTTTAGTTTACCTCTTTTCGGCACCCTTTCTTTTTTTTTCTTCTTTTTTTCTCTCTTCCTTATGGGTATATATTTTACGTCGAGATACGACGTAATGAAACCAAACTACAGTTTAGCCATTCACTTTAGACCCTCGCGACCGTTAAAGTCTCTTGACCCCTTTTATATATGTATTATACGGATTCGAATTTCGATTTACTATTTATTTTGGTTGAATTTTCTTTTTACGTTCACCCTGTTTTTTCGAAGCTTCGCAGCGTCGTGGCCAAGACTCTCGGTTATCCAAGAACTATTTTTTTTTTTTCTTCTTTAATTGGGTTAATTTTCCGACAGCTCGCACCGTCGGTGACCGGGACTTGCGGAAACAAGAAAATCGACGACGGTGAAGACTGCGATTGCGGTACGATCGAAGATTGCCACGAAAAAGATCCGTGCTGTGATCCTATCACCTGCAAACTTACTACGGAAGCGCAATGCGCTGGAGGTCCATGCTGTGACGACTGCAAGGTAAAGAAAGAAAAAAAATAAATAATCCAAAGAGAGAGAGAGACATGACAGAAAAAAAACTGTCTGTAATTAATTTGTCACCATTTCCCAACCTCTTTAATTAATTACCAAACGACCGTTTCCCTTGCCGAATCAACTATTTTCGTAATTATCTCATCGCCAAAATTCAACAACGATCAATTAAGTATAGACTAATTGACTTCCATCCTGTTTCGATTCCATTTCACGATGGACGTGGATTTTACCCTCGCAGAATTGTGTCCTGCTCATTTCCCCCCCGTCCTTCCGTCTCCAGCTAGCCAAGTGACGTCAATTTGTCGATGTGGAAATTCATCTTGATGGTACAGAGAATTCGAATCTATCTCTCTCTTTCTCTGTCTGTCTGTATGAACGGGTAAAGATAGACGGAGAGCGTTGTGGACATAAGGGGGGATAAATATATAGAGATTGAGTTTTAGGAGAACATCGCCGCCGGATGTTCTTGAATGTTCTCGGATATTCGTAGATTTTGACGTATCTTGTTACGTCAGAGAGTGTATATGTGTATATATCTAACGGTTGGTAATTTGGCGTTGTATCGATTCAGCTTCGTGCTCGGGGCGTTGTTTGTCGGGAGTCAACAAACGAGTGCGACCTCCCCGAAGTATGTTCCGGGGAATCGGGACAGTGCCCGATCGACGTCTACAAGAAAAACGGAAGTCCATGTGGCAACAACAACGGATATTGCTTTGACGGGGTATGCCCCGCTCTCAATCTTCAATGCGAACAGGTATGGGGCTACGGGGGCATTGCAGCGGACAAGCAATGCTTCGAGCAGTTCAACTCCAAAGGTTCGATCAACGGTCATTGTGGCACTGACGCCACCGGTCATCTCGTTAAATGTGAAGCAGAGTGAGTATTCAGGAATTATATAATTGTTTACCCCGGTCATTATTCAATCAATCAATCAGCTCGACGAGCCCAAACAGATTGGTACAGAATAGGGTGTGTCATTTCGGGGCAACTTATTTTTTTCAACTTGAAAACAGGTTGTATACTTGCAGGAAGGTGAAATGAAAAGTCTGTTAAAATTTGAGATCCTAATATTAATATTAAGAGGTGCCTCATCGCGAATTTCTATTTCTCATTTAAATAACACGGAAAATGTTCTAGTGGCGCACTTCAATTTTTATATCTCAAGTACTAAGCCACTCAGAATGATCGTGCATAGCTACTTTTGTTCGAAATTGAAAGCTCTACAAAAAAGGTCTCTTGGTATTTTTCGATAAATCTAACCATCCGAAAGTTATGGTTATTGGTTAATTAACATTGATAGCCAACAACCAACTTGGAAACAGCTAGATTTATCGAAAAAGACCAAGAGACCTTTTTTGTAGAGCATTCAAGTTCGAACAAAAGTAGCTATGTAGAATCATTCTGAGTAGATTAGTACTTGAGATATAAAAATTGAAGTGTGCCACTAGAACGTTTCCCGTGTTATTTAAATGGGAAATAGAAATTCGCGATGAGGCACCTCTTAATATTAATATTAAGATTTCAAATTTTAACAGTCTTCTTATTTTACCTTCCTGCAAGTATACAACCCGTTTGTAAGTTGGAAATAATAATTTGCCCCAAAATGATACACTCTAGTGCAGAAATAAGATCATGGATATAAGCTCTGATGAAATTGAGCTTTACGCGGGTATATATTGTATTATTGGAAGAATTATTACGGTGTTAACGGTGTCTTACGACGATAGTAATTGTACGTAGATATTAGGGATAGTAAAATTGGATCGTGTCATGTATGAACCGCGCGTGTCACCGAAGGGTTAAACGGATTAGAAACTTAATTTCTGCAGGGTAATTTAGCCGTGAGATCAAAGCAGTGACATTCGAGTTTGATTAACTTTGATCGCCGTGGGACTGCAGATAATATTTTGACTGAAGCAGCCCCTCCGTTCATTCGGTATTACCAATTTTCAGTCCCATTACTGGAGATCTCAAAGTAGAATAAACTCGACGAGGGTTGAAATGTTCAGAAGAATTCAGAGAAAAAAAAGAAATAATAATAACATTCATTCAACGACTATATTCAAATACCTAACAGTATCTTTCCATGTACCCCCTTTTTCTTATACCTAGAAATATCCGTTGCGGTTCTCTGCAATGCCAGTCTGGAAATAAACAGCCAGTTATTTCCGGAATGGACCAACTTTACTCCAGAACCATTATCTCTATAAAAGGACAAGACTACGAATGCAAGTGAGTTCACAAATTACCGGAAGAAATTGTAAACGTTAAAACCTTGCTGCACTTTAACCTTCCTATACTTTATTTTCCAACAGATCAACCACTGGAACAGTAGAAGGCTCCGAAATGCCAGGTATGGGTCTAGTTCGAGACGGGACTTCGTGCGGCGACAATCTGGTAAGAAGTTTGATAAAAATTTCGAATGAACTTCGGTAAAAAATTTCCAATGATATTCCTGTTTAACAACGACCACAAATTATCTCCTTTAAACAGATATGCGTCAATCAGACATGCACTAGTCGCTTTCCACATGAGCATCAGGGTAAATGTCCTACCAATCACGGTGACAACGAATGCTCAGGAAATGGAGTAAGTTTGTTGGCTATTATTCCTGGAATGTCTTGTTGAGGTTCATGGGGATGATATGGTTTGGTAATTTTTTTGTTTCTTTGTCATTCCTCCAGGTATGCACGAACAGAAATAAATGCCATTGTAGTAATGGATGGGCAGGGCCAGATTGCTCGATACTGCAAGATCTGACCACAGCAGGTCCTACAACATCCAGCACGGCACTGCCTGGTAAATCTGGCCTAGAGAGTAAAATGGAGAAGAAAGAAACCCCCTACGGTGAGTGAGCCAAAACGACTACTATATTCGCCTCCTTGAAATCTCCACTTTTTGCCCATTTATATGTATATGTAATTCGATTCCTGCTGCGAACCGGATAACGGGCTATACCGACGAGGGGTTACTTCACATCTCGAGGAGTAATTGAGAGCCCAAAATTAACTACTTCGGGGGTCACGTGTCACCCACACAGCTCCCTTATCCTTAATGTTATTAATTTACAGATTTCAGGAGCATCGTATACGTACGTGACCCGGAATATTCGATAGGATTCATTTCTATATACTCGTACATTAATAATTTTTCTACAACCTATGATACTTATATATCTGTGGGACATTTTAACCGCAGTTTTTATAAAACGCATTTAATCACACGTCGTGATATAACATTTTTCACACAGCTATACGTGATCTAAATTCTATCGTTTTCTGTGACCCAACTTAGGGGACAGATGGGCCATCTTTAACTATACAAATTATATATATATATATATATATATATATATATTTTATTTTATTTTTTTCGAATTTTCTCTTTATTTTATTTCTGTTATCTTGCGACTTGATGCAATATTAATTGTCTCTTTCCATTGTAAACGACATTTTCATCACGTCATCGTTCTCCTCTTTATCCGCCGTCATGCAGCGGATACAAATTTAATTTATATCACATACATACATACATACTTCATATATTAGTCTCATCTTGGGGTCATACTATCAGCTGTGCACAAAAAAAAAAAAAAAAAAAAAAAAAAAACAATATCTCTATGCATTGTATGATTAATGTTTTTGAACGTAAGGTCGTTTTTGTTTTTCCCCCTAAAAAAAAATAAATGAAATAAAAATATTACAGTATCATCTGTATACGTATAGACAAATTTTAGATACAGTAGAAGATTTTCAAATCACTTTTCCAAAAAACCGAAAAAAAAAAAATAATAAATTGAACCACTATTTTTTTTTTTCAAATTAAATAACGTTACCCTGATTTGAATAACAACAAAAATAACGTTCGAAGAAAATTTTTCTGCTTTACTCTCTCGTTCCAAAAAAAGAAGAAAAAAAAAATGGGTTAGTTAGGGAATTACGTTTCGACTTTGTCTTTTTGCATGACCAACTTTCTTTTATAAAGATTACCAAAAAGTGGGAACAGCGAGAGAGTGAGAGAGAGGGGTAAGTGGCCTCAGGCCTCATATCGCGAGGGAGTCAAAAGCTCCCGATCCAGCAATTTCATTTTTTTTTCCTTTCTCCTCGTTCTTTTTTTCTTTCATATTTTTTTTTTCTTTCCCCGGCAAAGAAATTGCCGTAAAAAAAGTGTATTTTGCCACCGCACAACCCTCTTTCTCTAAAATTCGAGATAGGTAGCTAGGTAAACGCGACAAGGGCAAAATCGCGGTCACCTTCGTTCTACAACACCGAAGTCATCGTTTTTGTTGTCTTGCCGCGATACGTGACAATAATAATAATTAGGGGAACGAAGCATATTCTTATTATAGTCTCGGTATTTTTGAACGTTTTTTTTTTTTTTTGTCCTCTTTTTATCCCCTTTTTTTTCACCCCTAAAATCTTAAGAAATTCCCGAATCTCGCGACGGCTGATCCTCCTGCGGGATAATACCCTCTACTGAATTTAATATCATATATAATGAGCCGATCATATTGCTATATTAAACCTAAAAACCGTTCGGAATAGCGCGGAGCTTTTGCTCTGATTTATTCACAAAATTAATATGACCCAAAAGTTAATTTCGCCATAAGGATATACGGAGATTTTCCCATTACCTCTTTATACTTTCCAAGTTTATCTCGCCATTCCATTTACACTGCACTGTACGATAATATATACAGAAGATATTAAAAAGAAAGAAGAAAAAAAAGGAATCAATTCCATTTCATACCAATTCTTCAAGTAGATTCAACAATATAATTGTAGGAAATTTACATTTCCGTGACTTGAAAATCTTTTACTGAAAAAATCGAGCAAAAAGCAAAAAGCAAAAAGCAAAAAAAAAAACGAAAAAAAGAAGGGGAAAAAATGTATGTATATTTGTGTGCAATTTGTATGGAATTTTCGTCGAATATATATTTTTTTTTTTATTAGTAAAAAACAGATATGATATACTTCCTGCACGTGCGTGATAATAAAAGTTAATTGTTAGTGGGAAAGATGAGATTATACACGTGTGGTGGTTTTCAGGGGGAGAGACGCAGAACCTTAGCACACCAACGATGGTAGTAATCCTGGTGCTTGTGGTCAAGTCTGTCTTCATTTGTTTTGCACTAATGGCTGGTTGCTACAGGTACAGTAGCCAATTACACTTCCAGCGGAAGCTCACTTGGCTATATGTAATTTTCTAAACCCGAGATAATATGGGTCTGATCAGCGCCTGTCTTCGTCGTCAAGTACCATAATCGTGCCTAGCTGGATGAGAGGAGGCATCGCACGCGGCCGTCTGCAATGCTCGAATATAATTAACAAATCTATTACCTAATATAATATATATATATATATATACATATACTCAATATATGTATGTATATGTTACATATAAATATTAATCGATGTTTATGTATGTCTTTTTTGCTCCTGTTTTTGACGGTGTTCTCGATGTGTGATAATGGCATTATACAAATTATATCCGTATATAACTATAAAGAAACATCACCCATATACCTATATATATATAGTTTTGGGTAACCAATACTATAATAATTGAAGTAACTAATAGACTTATGAAAAACGATCAGAGCCTAATATTATTGAAGAAAAAAAGAAGAAAAAAAAAACAATATTATTAATCGCTTTTTAGTCTTGGCTATAATCGTTTTTTTATATATTACATCATATACGTGTATACAATATATCTATATATACCCATATATATGTATGTGTATATATTTCAAAATAATTATATACATTACACACATGTATATATATACCTATATATATATATACTTGTACGTATGGTGTGCAAATGCAGTGCCAGCTGTTGTATGCCCTGTGAGCACGATTATAAACGAATCATGTTACTATATATGCTGCATCGTAGATTTATATGCTGTGGCGCACGGTGGTTAAATTTCTTGTAAAAAAAAATTTTATTTTTTTTTTTCTTCTTTTTTTCCTTTCCTCTACTACTTTTCTCTCACTCTCTCTCTCTCTCTCTCTTTCTCTCTCTTTTTGTTTTTTTCTTCCACTTCATAATTATTGATCGGTTCTCGTGTCGTCACGTATAACATACATTACATACCTATATATACATATATATACCATATATTCACCGTTATATAACGTCATCTTGGAATAATTATTTTGCAACGGGAAGGGACGAGAGATATTGCTACATCTTTCGCAAATGACAATTCTATTTTATCATTATTATTATTATTATCATTATCATTATTATTATTATCATTATTATTCGTTATTATTTTACAACGTCTGTTTCTCGAAAAGAAATAAAAGTACAGGTGACAATTATTCATTTCCAACATATAGGTATACATATATACATATATATATATATATATATATATATACTCATATATCAAGGAAAATAATCATTTTGAGATTAATTTCTGGTCATTATTATTATTATTATTATTATTATTATTATTATTATTATTATTATCATTATTATTATTATTATTATTATTATTATTATTATTACATTGACTTTTAAATTTTTTTTTTTTTTTATCAAGTTTCCGGGTCAACCAGGGAAGGAGGATTCATCTGTTTTTTTTTTTGTTTTTTTTTTTTGTTTTGATGAATTTTACACTTGTGCATATTATATATAAGTTTGGGATTTAAAGTTCATCGAAACCTCTCAGCACGTATACTTATAATATACTTTTTCTTGTATACCTATGTGCTGCAGTGTATATACATATATAATACCGCGTGAACGCTCGCACGACTTCATTGTGCACTGCACAACATCCTAGGGGATGGGGGGGGAGTTCAATCGATAGTAGCAAGATTAACAAGTGGTGAAGAAAGTAGAAGAAGAAGAAAAAGAAAAAAAAAAACAAAGTTCTCTCACCGTGCGCGAAGTAGGGCTGCGGGTAAAGAGGAAAGGAGGAGAAAAAAAAATAATAATAATAAAGTTTGGTTTGCCCTTTGACAAAAAAAAGAAAAAAAAAAAAAAAAATGAAGAAGAAAAAAAAGTAAAGAAAAGAGTATATACGCGGTGGTACGTACGCTCGCTAACAAGAAGAGAAGAAGAAGAAGAAGAAAAAGAATGATAAAAATTGTTCTCATATATATATATATATATTTTTTTTTTTTCTATTATAGGATATATAGTATACCTATGTATATATACATATATACATTTAATGTATATATGTATATATGTCGTAATTTTGACATAGTCGTTACCCGAAAGGATAAAGTAAAATAAAATTGGCGACGTGCCCGACATATGTACATACATACATACGTACGTACACCGAACGCGAAACAGCCCACGGGTCAAAATGGCCTCGTTACGTTATACCCACAATACTGCAGGCCGTAAAATTCGAATGATAATAAAGATGAAAGTATAATCAAAAAAAAAAAAGGAAAAAAACAAAAAAAAATCCAACATCTTTATACCGTGATATGCAACATCGTATAACATGCCCCTATTCTTCTTAACACCAGCTTATAGTTATCAGTCAGATCGAGTTTATTATATACCTGCGAAAAATTCGATCAACACTAACACATATATATACCTAATATATAATATTGATTAATTAACTATATAATACTTGCCGCTTTAATTAAAAAAAAAAAAAAGATAAAATGGTTTCGAGACATGAAATAGCTACTTTATTTATTTATTTATTATTATTATCATTATTATTATTATTATTATCATTTTTTTTCTACAAAATTCTATCAATCTAACGTTAAATGAATAAATAAATAATTTTTAATTTCATTATATTACAAATAATCGTAATAATTCGTTGGTCAAATGTAAAGTTGTTTTATTATTATTATTATTATTATTGTTATTATTATTATTATTATTATTATTATTATCATTATTGTTATTATTATTATTATTATTATTATTATTATTCTCGATGGTGTGTATACGTGCTGATATCGGCTTCTCTGTTTCTTTCTGTTTCTGTCTGTCGCTGCCATCTCTCTCTGTCTGCATGCTGTGGCCTGGCCTGTGGGGGCGGATATCCACATTCTACAAATTTGGCCCCACTTGGATAACGTTCGGTAACGCGCTTCGACCCTGGTTCTATAATATTGCAGAGAACTACCACGGCTCAAACACTATATTTTTAGTTGGTATGCTCATGTCGGTGGTAGGGGGTGTTTTCATAGTATTTGCTCTGATGGCTCTCTGCTACAGGTCAGTCGTAGTACATAAAAACTTCTCCCTCTGTCTCAGGTTAGTGTGCAGTACATACACATAGAATTTCTTTATATTTTATTTTTATTAGATTCTTTCCAACGTAGTCTCTTGTGTCCAAATCACAATCACATTATACAATATATATCTATATATATAAAAGATTATAATTATACAAACAACAATCGCGATTTTAACCATATCGATTCGTATACGCGGTTTAATATACATATATATAATATTTGCTTTCATTAACTAAATTGTATATCGTCTTTTAATATTCGTCTACGTCTTGTTAAATATATATAAATATACATATACATATAGCATGTATAATAACGAGACGTTGCGTGTATATATATATATTGTTCGGGATAAAATGAAAATGAAATAGAAATAGAAAGAAAAAAAAAAAAAAAATGAAAAAAAACGAAAAATTAGAAAAAAAAAAAAAAAACAAATTCAAGTGAATAAGAAAATGAAAATGTAAAGAAAAGAACTGTGTAAGAAACACAAAGTGAGATAACTCTCTCTCTCTCTCTCTCTCTCTCTCGCGCTCTTTTTCTCACTGTCGGATGAGATACGAGAAAATTACTGCAGCTATGAAAACTTTCTCCAAGTTTGTAAGACGAGTGATATCTTTTGAATTCGCGACTGCTCTTACTCGTTATTAAGATTTCTCGGTTTTTCTTATGGTATACCTTATATACCTATATGTATAGTTGCGTTGTTTTAACTTCGAAACAAAGGGCTTTAAGTTTGAGCGCGATAAATTTACTCGAAAGTCAGGGAATAAAAATCCCACCTAAATTTATAAGAAAGATTTGCTTATATTATACTCGAGATAAAAGAACTGACTCAATTCCATTTAATATTACAATAATGATCGTTCATTCCATGCATCATTGCTGGATAATCGAGAACAAATTTTTTTTTTTTATAACACCTTCAATTATCGCATCTTGAATTAATTTCAATCAGATTTTACATCCCAGTGAAAATATATTTATTTTTTATTCTATTATTATTAGTATTATTACGTTAAATTTTATCACTCGTTTTACAAACTTCGAATTACTTCCAAGCTGCAGAGTTTCCCGGTTAATTACACGCTTCGAAAAGTTATAGTTTGAATTTCGAATATATAGTTCTTTTTGAAATCGTGGTACTTTTTGAAATCGCGCGCGTGAGTCGATTTCGAGTCTGATATCTATATTTTCCGAGAGAATAAAAATGAAAAATGAATAAAAGCAAAAAAAAAAAAAACGAAAAAAATCAAAAAAAAGAAAGAATAAACGAAAAAAAAAAAGAAAAAAATGAGATATCTGTGATCAATAATTGAAAAGTGATATAACAGGTAGCTTTATATTCGACTGTACTCTTGACGAGTTGCGTACCGATTGTAAATGTTTATTTAACATTTTCTCTACTCATTCGTTGGTCATTTTAAATAGGTTTTTTTTTTTTTTTAATCGACTGGTTTTTTTTTTCTCAATATTTCTTCATACGGAAGAAATAAAAATCATTTTCAGAGTCCCAAATATAAGAGACTACGAACGTCCTGAATCATTCAAAGAATATACTGTATACTATAATATACAATATACATACGTTAGAGGTTTGTTAATATTGAAAAAAATTGTATATGTAAATGATTTTAACCGGTCTTTAAGAATATTGTTCCTCATTATTATAATTTTTTGATTTTGAATACTTTTTTTTTTTTCTTTTTTGTAAACCCAGTTTGGTTTGCCTTTATTATAGATTTAAAACGAGAAATCACGTGAGTTTTATCAATTTTGAAACGCTTTAACATTAATTTACATAATTTGAAAACCGTAGAGCGAGTTATATAGTATATATATAATATATACTATATATTATATACCTATACATATATAGTAGGTAGTGATTGCAGTTGATTGATAATTTTGAATAATTAATTAAATAATATCTCGTGAAATTTTGAAATGAGAACAGGGAAAAAAAAAAAAATCGGCTTAGGCGAGCAGTACAGTCGAGAAATGTAAATCTGCCTTTGTATTGCTATAATAGCTGGACAATAGGAGCTACTTTATATCTTACTCAATGTATATTATGTCTGTTCACATCATTATTATTATTTTTTAATTTTTGCTATATTTGTCGATATAATGGGTACTGCAGTGAAGGGCATCGAACGTACAGATTTGTGCAAGGCCGTCCCGTTCGGGTCTACCATTTGACTGGTTTACTATTTATGTTTTTAAAAACCGCATGGAATTCCACGATTAGATGGTAGCCCCAATACTGAAAGCCATATACAGAGATATAATATATATATTTCCAAAATAGTACATATATATATATATTCATGAATACATAAGAAAAAATAAAAATAAAATAAATAAATAATAATGAAAATAACTAGCAAGTTGTCTCATGCATAGCCCACCAAATGCACTTTTTTAAAATGCTTGTTAATTAATAGCGTGCATGCGCTTCTTTGTCCTGTCTCATAACTCATCGATTGGCACCATCATAATCACCTGATCTTCTCACAGAAGGAAAAGCACCATTCAGAAATACGATCCACCCTACTCAAAGAAACCAGCACAGAAAAATTACACCGGTGTATCCGGCAATCACAATCCTGAAGATGCTGCCCTCGACAGAGTAAACAAGATGCTCACATTCGGCAGCATGCCGTCGTACAGGTACGTAAATCTTTTGAACACGTTTTTATAGTTTTTCATTTTCTACATAGACGATATTAGGTATATTATTATTATGTAAACGCAAATTTGACTTATATATTCGCACTAATTTTTATTTGCCGTTACTTTTTATCTTTTTATCGTGTATCTTGATTTTTGTGAAAAACCAAAAATCAGAAGATGCGTTATACGTGTATAATTGTTGTTTCGCAGAACAATAAAATGCTGCATGAGGCGATAATACATATAGTTGCTTAGCTGCAATTCGTTTAGATTGAAAAGATGAAAATGAATAAATAAAAAGCTTTGCTTTATAAACCGTGGAGTAGAGAGATTTCATTGTTTTATTTTTTTTTCACATCATTATAGATACACGGTAATTCTGTTATGTATATACCTGTATACATATACATAGTATATACATCTAGTGCTGCACCATTTAGTAAAACTTAAGTATGATAAGACAAGAAGGTGGTGGCACTGTCCTCTGATTTAGTAAAATCCTTTAAACATATCCTTTGCTTTGATATGAAATATCCGTTCGTAAATCACAATTATAACATATGCAAATCGCGTGAACGTATTTCGCAAAGGGAAGGAGGATATTAAGGGGCTTATAGAATTGTAACACTTATAGATAATTTAGTAGATAGTAATATATGTGGGGAATTCCATGTCAACTCTACAAACGTTTGTCCCCGATCATTTTCGATTTGACTGATTTTTTTTTTTTTTTGTATTCAGAATTCATTGAAAATAACCTCAAGGATTTTTTCAGATTTTTATTCCAGTCCGTTCTCTAGATATAAATTTTCGAAAAATCTCGAACCTAAAAATTTGAATTGCATGTAAAAAAAAATATTTACAAAAGTATAAGGGCATCATTTTTCTCGCCTCAAATTGCACTGTCATAAAAAAAAATCTTGAAGAAATTATTCAAAATAATTTTGGTAGGTTTTTTTCACTTCAAAGTAAAAAACAAGTTTTTTTCTCTAAGTGGGACACCTTTGATTTTTCTGAAAAACAATTTCATAAAATTCTAGAGCCAAAGCCTACATTTTTCAGACTTCAACGATCATGTAATTCCAATTTTTTCTATTTTTGATTAGCGAGGGAAGTTGAAAAATCGAAGAAAAAACTTGTTTCTTACTTTAAAGTGAAAAAAACCTATCAAAAATCATGTTGAATAATTTCTTTCAACATTTTTTAATGAAAGTACAGTTTCAGACGAGAAAATGATGTCCTCGCTTTTGTCAATATCATTTTTTTTCGATGAGTGGTATGCAATTGAAATTCTTATGTTCGAGATTTTTCGAATATTCATATATCTTGAGAATGAGTTGAGATAAAAATCTGAAAAAAATCATGAAGGTAGTTCTTTCAATGAATACTGAAAGATGAAAAAAAAATCAGTCAAAACAAAAATGGCATGGAATTTCCCAATAAACAAAATTTTTACTCCGCTGTAGATCGTTGCAAATATCATGTCCTTCAAACGTTGCTTTCGCGTTAATCTATAGTATATATTTGACGAAATAACCGCATGCATTTTAGAATCAAAAGCATCATTATTCCTAGCTTTGCGTAAATACATACCATATATAGATACACATCAATACATACATTATACATAGGTATAATAATATCTATCTATAACTAGGTAATATACATATAGCGGTATAATATGTACAATTGTATCTACATCCCGTAACATGGCAACTAATAATTAACGAACTTAATAATGCATACAACATATCCGAATATGGATATCGATTGGTGATGCGCGTTCAGCTTTGAACTATAATAATAATTGCATTCCTAGATACATACTAATTGCCCTCGGTTTAACAAGGTATATTTTATAACTTTTTATTATATATATATATATTAATTCCTCCACTGTACACGCGAATTAGCAGAACCAAACAGTTTGATCCTTTCGAACACGTCAAAAGTGCGTTCAGGCTGACCAGTAAAACGCGTATCTACTTATACAATCGTTGAGAAATTCATCCCCAAAATATTGTACAAGCGTTTGAACGAATGAATTGCATTTAAAGAACGAATTAGGATAGGTAAAATTTTATTGACAATTGAATCTTTCGATTATTTTTATTTAATGATAAGGCGAGGTGTCAACACCTTCTTTCGAACGAGGTATATATATATACCTATATACAGGTGACATATACATACATATGTTTAGAAATAAAAGTAAAAATATAAATATAATGTATATAATGTATACATAGGTATATATTTATTTGTACATACGTATATTAGGTATAAGGGTTATACATTATGTAGAGTCATGTAAGGGATCTTGATATACCAAGATCGTAAAAATAAAATGCCCGCGGCATGCCTATATTAGTATCTTTCTAGCCGCGACGAGAGCCAGCGCGTCCTGTTCCGACCCATGAATAACGTCGTCACCACGGACGGGACACGGCTCAAGTAAGTCTTAAGTGTCTCGCCGTTTCTATGGTTTCCTCTGATCCCTTTTTCGTGGTCCCTCGTGATTCCTCGTGGTTCGTTTGGTCTGTTCGTTTATACACGTTGATCCGAAGATCCCGTGTTTCAGCCTATACATACATACATATACATACATACATACATGTGTTTGCACACTATATACCTACCTATATGTTTCTTGACATTTTTTTTTTTTTTTCTTCTATATACCTTTTCATACGTACGATATAAAGGAATATTATGTATACTTTGATCTTTTACTATTATAATATATCGCTCAACTTCGTATATACGCAATTCTATATAATCAACGAATATAAGGACTATTGTCATCATCATCATCATTATTATTATTATTGTTGTATTAGAAATCCATATAATCAGCCGAATTTGAAATCACAACATGCTGTTGCTGTCGTGATTTGGAATAAAGATCTTTTCTTCCACATTCTAAATATGTATATTATCAAGAGACTCGGTAGAGTCTCGCGTCAAGTAGATTAAACAAATTTTTTTTTTTATGTTAAACTAGACATTGAACATCGTTTGGAAATCAAAGTCTACATTGATCAAATATTATATTTGATTGAAAAGCTTCGTTATAATTAAAATTAATAAGGTTTATAGATTTATAGGTTTGGAATAGGATCTTGAATCTCTTTTGACGTGTTGGGGGTATCGTACATACATAGATAACATACCGTATACCTATATACGTTGTCTTTCGAAATTGAATAACACCTGCGAAAAATTCAAAAAAGAGTTTCTTGCAGAATTATATTTGTAGTAAAATGCACGTGTTAAAAAAATATAGCTACACATATTTATACCTATATATTGATAAGAGCTAACAATTAAATATCCGTAAATGCTGATCAACATTCCTTCCATACGTAACAATCTAGATTTCCCAATGATTTACATACCGCATGTCCAAAGTCTGTAGAGTAAAAAATATGAAAATCAAAATAAAAGTGGAAAAAAAAGGTGATCGCCATAAAGATGAGATACACTATAATTTTCACATATTTGTAAACACACTCCTGCTTTCATAAGAGATGCACAAACGTGTATGAAAGAAGACATATAGGAAAAAAAAATTTAATAATAATGATAATGATAAATATAAAAGTTTCCTTCATTCCTAATTGGAGTCACCCGTCGATCACCTTTTGTTTCCAACTTTTTTTTTATTTTTTTTCTCGTCGGTTGGGTTGGTTTGTTGTTTACACGTTAATCAACCCTCGACTTGACATTTTGTAATAATGTAGATCCTATAACTCGATCTCTCAATCGAGAGGATCAATGAAAGAATTAATTGGACGGGTATATATGTTGTACATATACATATATACATGTATAGATGTATATCGATGTATATGTATTGTATACCTATACGTATATTATACATGAACGA
Source organism: Macrophya alboannulata (assembly GCA_949628255.1). Lineage (NCBI taxonomy): Eukaryota > Metazoa > Arthropoda > Insecta > Hymenoptera > Tenthredinidae > Macrophya > Macrophya alboannulata. The sequence goes on along the minus strand of OX451207.1, from coordinate 39,111,148 downwards.
GGGAGTGTTGTGCATCGCGGTGTATAATTGAGAGAAATCCAACGTTTCAGGGAGCATAAGCCGCAGACGAAGAGGTCGGGAATCGAAGTGGAAGACGGAGGTACGGGGGCCGAGGAGGCTGTCTCTTTCATTGATCTCCCACCAAACAATCTCGCAAAGTTACCTGAGAAGGGAATTTTAAAGAAACACGGTGGTTATGGTATTGTAATGCCTGATAGTTGTAAAGAAAAGTGGGCCGATGACTCACAATCCGATAACCAAGATGCGTTATCCCAGTCCGACAATAACTTGGGTGGCTTGTTAGGTATAGGGGGTGGAACCATATCGGAGGTTGAAAGGACACTAAAAAGCTTAAACGGTTACCACGAGGACATAATAGAAGCCCTTCGTAACGCGGCGTCGCATCGTGGTCTTGGAACAACACCGTCAGGAAGTTGCAGCCTCCTCAGCGAAGATGCTGTTAGGAAGTCTCTCGTAGATTGTGGCTACGCTGATTCATACGGGAAATGTTCGGACAGCCAGGAAAATATGTGCGACAATATCGACGATCATTCCGAAAATCGCGACGACGAAGACGACGACGGTACTGTACCTCCATGCGGCCCCATCCGCATTAGGAATCTCGAAGATCTCATCAGGCAACTCGAACATCACTCAACCCGCAACATGAGTCCCAGCGGTTCAGAGGACATTCGAATATCCGAGGGCGATCGTCAGTATAGGATAGATTCATCCGTTTGCAGCGAATCTTCGCAAGGGTGAGTTCCATAGATTTTTTGTGCTAAAAATTTCATTCTTTCTTAAACCAACGATCTTGTAATATAGTTTGTCGAATTATATTTTCCACAATGAAATTTGCTACGACTGATAACTTTTTTATTTTTTATTTTTTGTCTGCATTTAGGAGTCGTCGATGCAGTCGTGGACGCGACGATGATTCGAGATTCGTTTATGGTCGATATCGTCAACCATCAGGGCGCAGTCCCTACGGTACCCATCAACGACCACTTGGACATCAAATGCACGAAGAGGAAGGTATCTACGAAACTGCCGACCCCGATAGAGGCTCAAATAATAGGGGTGAAACACCCGACAGCGAAAGGTATCAACAATAAATATTCAAACGTAAATGATATTTCGTTTTTTGATCGATTAACTAATTATTTTGTTTCTATCGTCGATCAACTCCAGTTTGCATATGGTAAAAAAAAAAAACAAACTATATTCACACATTTATACATATATCATAGGTATAGTGCGATTCAGATACGATTTGTGTTATTGATTTGTGTAAAAAACAAAAAAAAAACATCAGGGTGGGAGAAAGTTGTTTTTCGCGAATTTTCTTTTTTTTTTCTTCAAGTTTGACTCGAGTGCTTGATATTTATTAACTTTATTTTGTCCGTGGACATTCATTTGTTGTATATATACGGGGATGAATATGTAGAGCGCGTTAGTGATTCTGATATAGATCCAACGGGCTCGTATAATCTTGTTATTTTCTAGTGATGCATTTATTCAAGCTCAACAACAATTAGCCCGGTGGACGAATGAGGATGGAGTTCAATATCGACCGCCGCAACAGCGACCGCCCTTCCCTGCGTCAATGGGAACGATTCAGCCGCACCTGCAACTGCTAATTAAATTGAAGAAACAACAGGAGCAAGAACAGCGACGTAAGCAGGCTGCAATGGAAAAGGAAGAAATGGAAGATGAGGAAGAACCGGAAGACGAGGACGACGATGACGACGACGACGACGACGATGAGGAAGATCAGGACCAGCAGGAAGATATGCAGCAGGAAACGGAAATGATTCCGATACAACAACGCGGCTATTATCCCTCCCCGCCCCACTCAGAAAACGGTCTCGATAACGACGAGGCAATAAATGCTCAATCCCAACAAGAAAACCCCCCCGAAATTGATGGAATCGATGTAAATCATTTGCCTAATGTTAACAATTGCCCACTAGACGATAATTATAGTCTAGATTGTAACATAAAGAACGATTCCCCGAAAGAATTAAATACCAACAACACTAGTGATAATGAAAATACTGCCCTACTGCCCCCTTCGCATTTTCCTGAGTACAAGCATTGATAATTATTAATCGATGACAGATAGTGTCCAAAACATAGTGGTGTGATTTAATCTTGAACTCGCATTTTATACTGAGAAATAGTGTACATATTGATAAACTATAATTGCAACAACAGGTATTAAATTATAATAAATTAAAATAATCTATATGAAATGTTTATTAATAAACATTAGTAAAACACTTTACTTAAATTTTCATCACCTATACTACTTTACGATTATGATAATAGGTCACTCGTCAAAGTGAATTCTTACCATACGAAATTACGGAAACATACAATGATAGTTTCGTCAACTGGAACATCGATGAATGAGAATCCGTGATGCAGATAATATTTAAAAAAAATTTTAATTACTCTTTCTGAAGCGCTAATTGGTAAGTTCAGTGGCACAGAGAATTCAAACTGTTTCCCGCATTATTTTTGCGGCAAAAGTAGTTCGCCAATTCGCCCCCAACATATGGGGCTCGCCACTTCCCGCCGTGGTTGGATGTCACATAATATGGTATCGTTGCTTCGCCATCTATGAGATGAGGTACAACTACATCGAGGCTTGGTTATACACCATGATCTTAGAAAATGCGGGAATTAGTTTGAATTTGAATTGGATTATTCAGAAACCTCCATGTCCTCGGTGATGTCCCCTAACTTTCGAATTACCATCACAAAATGCCTAATTAGTATTATTTAAATTCGACTAAATCGTTGACTGAAGATCTTGATGTTTGGAAAATTATAATCCACTACGGGAGATCATTTACGATTATTATTGATGTTATACGTATATCAAGTAAATAAAATATTTGAATATTAATGAATAATATATTGAACAGAAAATCAGATAAAATTAAATTTTTGTTCTAACATGGGTAGAAATAGTTGTATTTATCGCGTATGGGATGAAGCGAATTCTTCTTCTTGCTGGAGTCGATCACATGCTCTTCAAATTCTACAAAATTTTTAAATCTCTGATAGTCAGGACGGAATAAAAGGCTGAAATCGACTGGAAAATAATAAGAAACAGCCTAAAAACAGAATTTTTAAGACTAAAAAAAACACTATGAAGATAAGTTTAATGCCCCCTGAAAAAATAATGAAATCTCAGTTGAATAATAATGAAATATCAGAAGTCAAAGGGAAATCACATGTGTGAATCGCGAAATCGGTGACATCGGGAAAAAGAGGACACGAGAAGCTTGTAAGTATTGAAAAAGGCGACGTAAAAGCCCCATTTCGAAGAAGCTAGCAAATCTATATGAATGATAGAAGAACTAAGATATCTATATACTAGGGTGGTCCTTATTTTGGATATTTTTGATTTTTTTTCCACGATCCCCCTAAATCGGTTCTAAATAAATGAAAAGAAATTCCTGCCAAATTGGAGCTCGATATTTCAATTTTAACCTGGCCCCCCCGGCAGTCAAAGTTTTAAACGGGAAAATACGTGTATTTTAGACTGTCAATTGTTTGAACATTTTTCCAACCTAGTAAAAATTGATATAAAAATTCGAAATTCTGCACAAATATTCCCCATAGTATAAGGTATAGTTCTAGAAGTATATCAAATTTTTTTTCTTCTATTTATTCATTTTTTTATGAATATCAAATTGATATTTATATAGATCATAACTCCAGAAATTACGGATGTAAAAATTTGATATACTACTTCAATCATACCTTATACTATGAGGAATATTTGTGCCTTATCTCGAATTTTTATATTAATTTTCACTAGGTTGGAAAAATGTTCAAACAATTGACAGTCTAAAATACACGTATTTTCCCGTTTAGAACTTTGACTGCCGGGGGGGCCAGGTTAAAATTGAAATATCGAGCTCCAATTTGGCAGGAATTTCTTTTTATTTATTTAGAACCGATTTAGGGGGATCGTGGAAAAAAAATCAAAAATATCCAAAATAAGGACCACCCTACTATATACATATTAAAGAAAAAAAAAGTACAAAATATTTGCTCGTCATATTTTTGGAATTACAGCAGTCTGGAGTACTCGATACTCGGAGTATATTTGGCAAAGCCACTGCAAACGATTATAAGCCAGATTTAATATTCAGCTGCGACTCGAATTATAATCCCATGTGTATAGCTGTTAAAACTCGTGCGGCAGTGCAAATCAAAGTATGGGAGTATAAATTCTAATCATATATTCAACGAAATCTAACTACGTGAATATTAAACCAGATTCAAATTCAAACCATCAAATTATCGCGCGTTATCGTCACTTACACATCTCTACGTTACCGACCGACGCCGTGTACCGGTATGTCAAACGCCGCTGCGGTGGCGCGTTAATCCGTATCTGGCTTCTTTCGTCGTGGTGGGAGTAGCAGACACGGTAGAATTTTATTAACCTAATTACATAGCGCTGAGCCACTGACAGAAGCAACGACATCTTGTATGTTCGCTTGGATGTCAGCTGTGAATCGAGATTGTCGTTTTGACAAGAAAAATTATCAATAAATTAATTCAAATTATAGTGCATTTAACAAAATAAATAAATATATATATTTTATTAGTTATAAATTATACCAAACAAAAGTCCAAATAAATTATCAACATGGTTCAACACTACCAATCACCAATTCGGGTATACAAACACCCATTCGCACTTGTCATGCTGGTATGTATACATATGTATGTTTATTTATTATTATTAAGCAACCTTGGCATCAAGCATTTATTATGATTATTCTTTCATTACTCTTGATAAGTTTTACCATTCATTTATCCTGATATTTAATGTTTACGTTTGGTTTAAACTTTTTCGACTACCTTTGTCTAGGTCAAATTTTTCTCATTAAATAACACATGATAATATATTCACGTATACGCCTATGTATGACAGATAATTATCCTTCAATCGTATTTCCCCAATGACAGTACCATTACAGAACACTATTTGCGGTTACAAGTAATATTATACCTTGACTTTTGGATCAGGGAAATAAAACAACTTTCCTAATTAGCCTTCACGAAATATAACTGAGGATATATTTTTTATGTACTATTAAAATCCAAACTGCTACCGATCGTCGTAGTAAAAATATAACAATCAACAAAGACTGCAATTATCCAATTATTCAATATTAAAGTATATTTTATACCGTTTTCTTATTGCGTAACACATATCTTCTAAGAGCAAATAAAATCTTTGTCAGAATCTAAGCTTTTATTGCATATCTCTTTATACTTTCCACAAAATTATTATTATTTATTATTATTATTATTTTTTTTTCTTCTACACGTTTTTTATACTTCAATCAATGCCTCGGACAGAGCGAAATTCAATACGCTTAGATTTATCAATTTTGTAACACAATAAACATGGATCATATTATCAATTTCGAAGGTCATATATACAATTACCACTCCACAGTTTGTTTTTACATGTTTATTCTTCTCTGCATATCTGTTTAGATTTACTCTATTTTTGCAATCAAAAGGCCTGGTTCCAAAGCGCAATAAAAATCTTTTTATTTATCTATTTATCTTTGGGAAATTTTTAAGATAACAAGACCGAGACAAAAATCAATTGATAATAGTTTTATCATTTAATTTCTCGAAATTGTTGTGAATGTTCTTATCTTGAGGTCAGATTCTGATCGCTAAGATTTGACGTCAACAAGTAATTAGTTACTCAGGTCTAAATCTACGTTGGACTAAGTAAAGTCTGTAGCCAGATTCGAGTTTCAGAATTAAGCTAATAAAGCAGCCTGAATGACCAAGTGGATATTCAGATGTGATGCGGTCAAGTTATTTTTTTCCAGAGGAAGTTTAAAAAAACTTGTATAATTTTATAGGCATATGAACGGCGATTTCCAACATGTCCTCAAATCCCAGTATTTGTGGGATGCGAAGTAACGCTGGATGAAGAGAGCCATGGAGGAGCAATAAGAAAAACTGAACGCAGATGTAAATTGAACGTCGAAGCACCTTACATTCTTAAAAAAGTAGGGAACTTTATTTCCTCTATTTTGAATACATTTCCCATTTTTTTGAATAATCTTCAGAATAGGTTTATTCATTTCATAGATTATCTCGGATTTCTATTTTTTTTTTTATTCACAGCTTGTTACACAGGCTTTAAACTAGTTGAACCTGGCACAATATTTGCCATTGTAACTTGTTTCATCCAGAAATTTAATTGTTTTTGACCTTGAAGAAGTTGACTTCAATTTCTATTTGAAAAGCAAATTTTTATCTTTAATCAAACGATCATGGTCATAACGTTTCACGAATATTTGCTATTTTTCAAGTACGTACATCTATTAAATGGTGTTATTCTCGATTAACTTTTAACTCTACCTCATAACTAACTATTGTAGTAAAATGATAATGTGAAATGTGGTGATATCGATTGATTTCCGTTTACTTTATCAAGGAATAATCACGTATATATGAGTAACACAATATTGGAAGTAATATCGTTTATTTCATATTGTGTAACAGATAATTGGTGTGGACTTTGTCTACTTCATTCAAAGAAATGTTCTCGACAGACGTAACAGCTGTTTGGAAATCGAGGCATGTAATGAAAGTTTTTCTGCCAGAGTCACGGTCGTTGAAAAATGTAGATATTATGTAAGTATCATTATCTCAAGAGCATGTGTTTGGGTTCGGCTTTATATTTGTACAATGTGCAAATTATTATTATTGGTCAACGATCAACTAACTTTTCAGCTCCATCCCGAAAATCCGAATTGGACGTGTTTTGAGCAAACTGCTAGTTTGGACATAAAAAATTTCTTTGGATTTGAAAGCTCAATGGAAAAACTAGCCATGAAACAATATGCTCAAAACATTGCCAAGGTAATCTAGGCGATCCAATTTATACACTTGATTTTTCTTAACAGAATTCCAATCTTCGAATAACTTTAAACTCTTATTTCAATTAACCAGGGCAAAGAAATAATCGAATTTTTTATAAACCAATTAAAAGATGAAGGTATAACGCATGTTGAGCCTTGGACAGATCCTGCTGCAAATCAAGACACCGAAATCGTTGCTTTGTGAGTTTTCATTGCTTCAATATAATCGATCTTATTGTAGACTAGGAAGCCATATTAAGTAATGCTTGGACACAGCTTCAAAAATGTGTTAGTGGTGGTGTTCAACAAGCTTATCAACAGCCTCATTAAAGTGCCAACTAATCATGTTAAGAATTAGGACAAAAAAAATAACCAGAGTTCAAATTCAGCACAACATACTGTTAGTTAAATATTTCAATTACGAAAACCAGTGAAAATAAATTTTAACAGCTGGTAATAAATTTTCAGAACCACAAGCGAAGGGGAAACAGTCAGTCACAAAGAATCTAATGATGCTGAAACAAAACTTCCGAGCGGCAGAGGTGAGATATTTTATATAATGAATGAAAATGATAGTAAAAAAGCCTTTGTAGTTGAAATAAGTATCCACCAGTTCGAAAAAAAAGGCAGCTTATCATTTGATCAAAAATCCTATTTCAGATATCCAACTTTCATCAGATTACATCGAACGATACTTAGGGAAGTTGAATATGATGCAGGAGAGTAGATTAGTACAACTTCGGCATAGCATAGAAGAATTACGCGGCAGTTCAGTGCCAGGAGATGCTACTTTATTAAGATTTTTACGAGCTAGAGAATTTTCAGTTGATAAAGCCAGAGAAATGCTTACACAGTCGTTACATTGGCGAAAGAAGCATCAAGTGGATAAGCTTCTGGATGAATACGAAGCCCCACAAGTAGTAAAAGATTATTTTCCCGGTGGTTGGCATCACTTTGACAAGGGTAAATAATTCTTCACATTTTTTATGTACTTGAAAGCTATATCTATGCAATAAGATAGTTTCAAAAAATCATTAAACAATATTCCATGCAAATGAACAATTAAACATTAAATCTGTGTTCTGAACAATTTCGTTTTATCATATTATATTTCGCGATTATTAGATGGCCGCCCACTTTACATCCTACGATTAGGACAAATGGATGTTAAAGGTTTATTAAAATCAATTGGGGAAGACGAGGTGTTATTATTGGTGAGTATTAGTTTGCTGTTTATAATAGCAAAATTCCTTATGAGCGGATATAAAATTGTAAAATATTGTCTTGCCTGTAACGATTTTCTATCGCTTACAAAAATAATGAATATGCGTAGAAATTTATTGCCCTGTTAAATTTCTGTAAAGCAATTTATAAGCTAATGAGTTTTAAAAATTATCTAACACAAAACACCTATCAGACCTTGGAAAAACTAATGATCGTATGAATAATTAATACTAACAAGTATAATTATAGGCTCTCCATGTCTGTGAAGAAGGTCTGCAACTTATGGATGAAGCAACAACAATTTGGGGCTATCCAGTGTCTCAGTGGACGCTACTTGTCGACTTGGAAGGTTTAAATATGCGCCACTTATGGAGGCCTGGTATTAAGGTGTGATATGAAAACAAAAATATCTAATAATATTACAAAATTTATGCTTTTCGAGATAATTAATCTATGCCCTATACTCCCAGGCATTGTTGCGAATTATTGAAATTGTCGAGGCTAATTATCCCGAAACAATGGGTCGTGTATTGATCATACGAGCACCAAGATGTTTCCCCATATTGTGGACGCTGATCAGCACTTTTATACGTATGTTTAAAAAACTTAAGAAATCTCACGGACTGAAATTCACCCTTTATACTAATAACGAATTTTCATTTCCAGATGAAAATACGAGAAACAAGTTTGTATTTTCATGCGGTACTGATTACCAAGAACAGGGTGCTGGTGGCCTTACAGATTACGTTAGTCAAGAAGTTGTACCAGATTTTCTTGGCGGTCCATCCGAGGTAGTAAATTGTAAATTTTTTTTATGCTAAAAATATTTTCTTCCTTTTTTAATGAATTCTTGTTGCTATTGAAAATCAGAGTATTCTTATAGTAAAATTTAAAAACGAGCAGCTGGTGTATACCGACATTGAATAAAACTGTTACAATATTAGTAGTAATAAATTAAATTGGCTGACAGGAAGGAGTTTACGAGATGTATGATATGGTACCGCGTCGCTTTTACATTATCGACGCAGAAGCCACCAGCGTAAGATTAACTGATGAAATTTATCTGTGTATTGTTGTTCACATCACAGATCACATAAAACACCTTTCTTCGTTAAGAGAAATTTATTAATACATAATTCGAATGCCTATATGGGCGGTATATATAAAATTATTAGAAATAAATAATAAGTAGGTGTGAAACTTGCGGTGAAATATCACGATCACCGAACATGTTCACATCAATTATTGTGCCGAAAATGTACATCTAAGTAATTCAATTTCATTGTGCCACATTTATATGTTCACATGAATGTTTTAGCGCACCGCAATGCTAGCTTCTGAAGAAGCGAATAATTGACAATATCAATTCTGAATCTTGATCTATTCTAGAGCAGTTTTCAACAGAAACTGATATTCTGGTTTACAAATTAGCGGTGAAAAAATTGACGCATTAGAATTGATGAAAAAGTTTCTTAATTTCAAAAATTGTAGAATTCCAATCTCTAATACTATCTTTATGTTTATTAGACTTTCATAGTTGACGGCGGCGTCGTGCCTAAGCAGTTGTACAGATTGGAGTTAGCGATCGGTTCCTCAACTGAGCATGAACACAGCTTATATCAATCTATAAGTCTCAGCCGTGGACAAGTGCATAACGTATTAATACATTCAAATGATCCGGGAGCTGTGCTGACCTGGGACTTTGACGTCATGCGTCACAACGTTACATTCACCGTTTTACGCAGAACAAAAAATAGTATCTCCGACGAATCTGCAGGTGAATATACTTTCTATATTCATATTCATTGAATCTATGATTGAAAAAAAAATTTTCGTGATAATTTCTTGGATAAATCTGAATACTCAACAATGTGATAAAATATTCTACAGATTAAGAAACATGTTATGAATATTGCATAGACATTATTCTTTGCTTAGGCTCAGATCATTCAATATCAACAAATGGTGACCACGAATTGACTGCATCAAAAGAATGGAAAGAAGGCATTGATTGCGTTAAAGTAGAACCCAGTGTGTTGTGTCATGACGGAGAGAGCATTCAGGTAAATGAATACCTAAATTTGTTTTCTCATTCGTTATAATAATAAGATGGAAAGAGGTCGATAATAAATTGACCAAAAATTTATCTCGATGTCTTTAATATTTCTAACAGGGTACTCATATAATGCAAGTAGCAGGAAGTTACATTTTGCAATGGCAATACCAAGAAGATCAAGTTGAACGACTCCCAGCGATTACCTCACACAAAGCTCAGCTTATGTATTTCTATGAGACGCTACCGTCAGCTCAGTACAGGTGATTAATTACGCCTTAGTTTTATATTTTGAAATAAAATCGTTAATGTTAAATTACCTTTGGTCAACTCGGTAAAATTTTTTTTCTATTCACAACAGAGGCTCGATGATGAGTTTGCAGTCAGCAGTTAGCGGAAAATCTGTAGCTAGTTCGTCTTTGTCCAGATGAGAGACAATAATCGCAGAAGATGGTGGTAGCCACCTACCTCCTGACAACGATGCTTGAATGGTATAAAATAACAGATTATAGTCAATTTCCAAATCTCATGGAAAGAGATGAAAATTGGAATAATGTTCGAAAATACAGTCGTCGGTGAATTTGAGTTAAAAAATATATATATTTAATTTCAAACTACATAGGTATATTTTACTAGCACTTTTCCACGGATGCAATGGATATTTAGGTAAACCACCGTACCCAGATTGAACTATTTTCGTACACTTTTCCCTGTTCATCTATATAATTCTGATTATTTGAGTAGATTATTTTATAATATTAATCAATGCTCATAATTTCTTTGATACGTTTTTTCTTATTTTTTTTTTATTCTTTTACTTTTTTTTGCTGATAACAATTAGCAATTTATAGAACAGATGTTATAGCGAGCCAAAATAAATGATGTACCTCAAAATCTGTAGGTGAGAACAAACTATATAGAGAAAAAATGAAATGTTTCTCCTCTTGAAATTTTTTAACGTTCAAGCAGGGTTTTACAATAAATAATACAGAATCGTCTTTTCTATACAAGGACTTGAGTGATATTTCAATAAAAAATTAATTTAAGTGAACTAATACCAAAAGTAAAACTACATATTTACTCGTTATAATATGATTAGTCATAGATATTGCGAAATTTGATATAATTTCGTATTTATCGATGGCAAACTAGTGTAAATTGAACGTATATTAATTCCGATCAAATTATTATTAAAGCAATAATATAGATTAACTGCGAAGCAACCCTCAAGCCAATATACACCGAACTAAAATACGTCATGTAGATTACATCGACAAACTGATAATAGTTCGTAATGTCAAGAAACAATATCTTGTAAAGTCTCATTCAGTACATTTTTGATGTTCCTCACAATATCACAATAATCACGATTGAACAAAATCGGTATAAAGTCCCACGAATATGAATATACAAAAAATAGCCCATCAACGATGAGAATTGTTAAAAATTCTTGCAAGCATTTACAAGTTTTTTTAAAATAAATTTAACAATCAATAATAATGTTGGAAGAATTTGATTTTGATTTCTCTCTATAAAATTTTGGCAAATAATCATGCCCACCCCCCCGTCCAGACGTTATACTTAGTTATAAGTGTTATATTGATGTCGTCGATACCCTGTTGTGTCTCTATACATATATTATGATATTTAATTATACAAAAACTAATGTAACTAATTTTATTCTTTATTTTTATTTATAAAAATATATTATTGGTGTCGGTATGTAGAACGCCTACGTCAAGAAATCATCGTAAACTGTTTCTTGGCGATGGAATTTATAGAGTATAAGTAATAAGGTGGCTTCTTAGTCTTTAGTGTGATCATTTAGTCTAAACTTTTTTTCAAAACTTTATTACGAATTTAGATAATGCCTATTGAATTGATCGTTTTGGATTCAATGAATGTTCGATTATTCAAGGAAGTGAGTTTGATAAATATCTGAAACTATTTTCAAACATTTGAATAACCGGGTAGAAATTCGTTCTTTCTTATTTATATTTCAATGTATTGTTGACAAGTAATCAATGTAATCAACTTACAATTGTGTATTGTTGAAATTAGCACATGTTGCGCATCGATTTTTAGAAAATTAAATATATATAGCGGAAAGCATCAACATGATAATCGATAATTATGATTGATATATAAAAATCAAAACTGAGAAGTACAATACTGAAAAAAAAAAAAAAAAAATCTTTGTGCATGTTAGTGATAGTAGATAAATACGTAGTGTTTAAAAACCTGCAATATGAATTAATGCCCACTTGGAGAAAACATTTTAGTATAATTGAATGAAAATTGGTATGTAATCGTAAATGTGAAAACATGATTCTCTCCCAATATTTTAACTGACGAGGCAACGATTTAAATATCTAGGAAATCTCTGATCTTCTAGAGTTGACAAGAAACTACTAAAAATGGCTCAACAGTATTCAATTGGCCAAATAATTGCCAAATAATTTATAGGTCAAGTTGGAAACGAAATCAACGATATAAATGAATTTAGAAAAATTGAAAATATGTATTTTCGTAGTTAAAATAATATACTAAACGGTATTGATTCAAGTTCTGATTTCTATTTACCAAACAAACTAAATTATTAGTCCAAGTTTAATCTCTGTTGAACTGCCTGATCAATACAAATAATTATACGACGTTCAATGATCATACTGTTAAGAAAATTTATTATAAGTGACGCAATTGTTACTAAATAAACTTAGAATTTTAACAGTCAAGTGAGTCTTACTAGCGGAAGAGTAATGCGAATAGTAAACCAGCCAGAGAATTTCCACTTTTTGGATAAGAAATATACAAGTAAATTGAATTATGTAAGTCGATATGAATTTTTTGAGTCAAAATTCAAGTTAAAATTCAAATCATTATATGTACTCACAGTTAAAGGTCTATTGACAAAATGTTAACGAAAGTTCAGAACAGAGAAGAATTTGTACAGAGCGATTTCAGAGTGAGATTCTACGTCTTGTTAAAATTTTGTGCCAAAGACGTGATATCCAAATTATACATACACGATATCTGGAAAAGGTTCAACGAGGCATTGCTCACCGTGATGAATGAATGTTCTAAATTTTTATTTGATCTACGTGCATTATTCTTCTAAAAGTATTTCTGCATTGGTTGAGGTAGTCAAAAAGTTATAGTAAGTATGTACCTCGTAACTAACAGCGTGTAACAGAGAAAACAAATTGTAAAAAAAATAATTAGTTCTTAAATTAATTGAGAACGAATAGAGCTATATTTAAATAAAAATCGAATATAACTTTTCATGATTTTTTTTCATTGCTACCATAAGTATATTCCTTTCAATATTCTTTTTCACTGTTATACCAAAAAAACTTCAACGATCCAGAAATTCATTCAGAATAAGTAATTTGAACATGTTGAATTTGTATTACTGAGTATTGATAATAATTAATTTTTCTGGACAAATATCTGACCAACCAGCAATCAAAATTCAGTAAAGCTAACCGGAAATCAGTATTTAATATATATAAGCGAGTGCGCGAATTTCGCGACACCCTGTATGTCCAGTGACTGAAACTGATTTTGGAACGCTTTTCAGTACTGTTCAGTATGCAACTTGGGATTTCCCCTACGTTATCTAATATTAGTCATTGTTACAGTTGATATTGCAGTCCATCAGCATCATCTGTATGTATGTATAATATTGTGCTAATATTATTGATATTAGACAATCTTTCGATGAATTTATTTTGTCAACTACAGATAGATTCATATTAATATACAGATCGTACATCTATTTGGATTTGATTTTGTATTATGGATAAAATTAGGTGGTAACATAAAGAGTCTATTGTGTGTCTTTAGTGCTAGTGTACGGACTTGACATAAAACACCCGGGCAACTGAGAAATAAAGCAGTAGTCGGAGTACAATGGCAGCAAGAGATTTGTTACAGTTACCAGTTGTTAAACAGGTATTACATTATTTTATCTAACTCCTTCACTGCTTGCAAATCATCTGTAATTGATTTTTCCAATTGGTCATTTGTTGATTTATTTTATATACATTATACTCTTTCATAGATATATTCATTATCAGATCTTTGTACAGGTAATCTGTATTCCTGCGGAAGAGCTTAGATTTAATCTACAATTAAATCTAAGCTCTGATGCAGGAATTATTTTTGTTCGTAAGAAATTTAAAAAAATAATTTATAGCAATTTGTAATTGGATTAATACAATGAAACAGCATATCTTTTACATTCTACATAAAAATCTGACTAATTTACTGTTACAGGCAAATATAATCACCGATGAAATAGTCATACCTTATTTTTATACATTTAACAGGTAAGAATCAGGGGGCCGAAGGATGATGTAGAGAAGGCTAAACAACAGTTTTTCGAACTATCCAATGTAAAACTTTTATCTAGTTTTTCGGCCAAAGTTCGGGTTAAGGTTCAGCATCACAAATTCCTCATAGGAAAGAACGGTGCCAATATCAAAAAAGTAATAATCATCTGCTACAATCCTGAATGATATTTATAATGCGAGCAATCTCAGAAATCTGGGATTAATTTCTGTCTCTTTTCTTCTTAATAGATCAGGGAATCTACTGGAGCACGAATTATATTCCCAACAGAAAAAGACGAAGACAAAGAAGTGATCACGATAATTGGAAAACAAGATGCTGTTGATAAGGCTAAAGCAGAACTTGAATCTACAATTCAGAAAGTTCTCCGCGCACAGTCTCACTTCACATCTGAGGAAAATATCACAGAGAGTGAAGTCAGTATTGACGCAAAGCATCACGGCCACTTTTTATCACGCAGAGGAGAGGTCCTGCATCGTATTATACAAGATTGCGGAGAAGTCCTGATTTCATTTCCTCACACCATTAACGATGGTGACCGTGTTGTCATCAAGGGTGCTCTTGATTCTGTAAAAGCTGCCAAACGGCGCTTGTTGGACATAGTTCAAGAGTTGGTGAGCATTAAATCATAATTTGATTATCAATCTTCAGCTATATCTCAATACAATAGTAAGTACTTCAACTTATACGAATTCAGAGTTATCAGCTAACTAGCATTCGTTGATTCTTAATAGGAATCTATGGTGACCATTGAATGTGAAATTCCGCGAAGACATCGTCGTGCAGTTATAGGTGCCAGAGGTAGCAAGGTGCAAGCTATCAATGCAGAATTCAAAGTGCAGATTAGATTTCCAGATCGTTTTCCTCAGGGTAATTTAATTTGCGTATATTTACCGTCTTTGCTAAACTTATTTTTCAATACAAGCCAATGTAATAAAATGTTTTTCTACAAATACCTGTGCATCACAAATGTGTGTGTGATCTAAAATATACTCTACTTATAATCAAATGCTATATGGCTTATTTCAAACAATTTTATGTTGCCTCTTTTTCAGAAGATTGGGGTTCTGATAAACAAGGTAATGATGAAGAAGTTGAGGCGGCAGATATTCTCACTGCTTATGATATAGTTCGAATCATTGGACAGTCAGACAATGCGGAAGCAGCGAAACAAGCTTTACTGAATCTTGTGCCGATAACTATTGAGGTAGATTTGAAAGTATCTCTTCATTGGCTATGATTATCAAAATGATAATAGTGAAGAACTATTATTAACAGATATTCTCGTATTGGATCAAAATACAATCCATGAGTTTCATCTCCGTAGGTTGCTGTCCCGAACTATCTGCATCGCTCAATTATAGGACAACGAGGACGTGATGTAAAAGAGCTTATGGAAAAATATGATGTTCATATTGTGTTGTCACGGGCCGACCAAAATTTAGATTACATTACGGTACTCAAATTTGATTCACCACTGTAGGCTGGACTATTTGTTTGACTCAAATTCTCATCAGAGTGAAGTGTAAATAATATCTATTTACTAATATTCTCATAGATTACTGGGACACAAGCACACATTGAGGAAGCAAAAGGAGCGATTCTAGAAAAATGCAAAAAAATGGAAGCACAGCGCCAAGATAAAGCATTAAAATCTTTTGAACTAAAGGTGATCTTCGAGAGAAATATTTTTAGAATATCTGTCGTAATACTTGTTCTTTTTATAGCCTGGATCTTGTTGTCTTTCCTTTTCGAAGCACCCTATTATATCTACGCTCTGATTCACCGTTCCATTTTTCTTTAAGATTGAAGTGGACTCTGAATATCATCCGAAGATCATTGGCCGTTCGGGTGCTGTGATCAAGAAAATTTCATCTGACAATGATGTTGCAATAAACTTCCCACACATTGGAGACCCTGAAGACAGTATTATTACTATTACTGGCTATGAAAAAAATGTTCATAGTGCTCGTGATGATATAATGAAGATAATAAATGAGGTGGTAAGTTTCAGTTAAGTCAAGTTAATTATGGATACAATTTGCAAAGATAAAGCCGAAAAGAGATAATGTATAGTCATTGGTAGCTGGTGATATGCCAACAGTAATGTGTATATTTTAAACAAATTTGTATCTTCAAAAACGCTGCATTGTTATTTATACTGTGTCATAATCTGCCGATTCCATGTTGGCTGAATTGCAAGCAACCTGAGTAAATTGATTTCTCATTTATAAACTTGTCTGTATACGCGTTTAGGAACAAAGGTATACCGTGGTATTGGCCCAAGTACCCGAGACTCAAGACAAGCAGTCAGAGATCATGCTCTGTGAAAGCCCCAATCCACCAATGCATACGGAAATTATTGGCTGCAAAACTACTGGCGCAGAGAAGAGTTTTCATGATATGAGCAACATTCCCAAAGAATCCACAGATGCCGAAGATGAGATTAAAATCTCTCATCCAACCGAAGAGGTGGAAAAAGTTCAAACGGAAATGGAAATGCTCTCTAAAAAGTATAAGAAAATATCTATTTTTACTGAAGCTTTGCCTATCCTACCAATACTGCGTACTGTATTTCTCATCAGATCTATCAAGTTCACTGGATAATAACTGTCTCCATCGGTTATTATGACTACATTAATTAATGAAGTTTGGTTTTAAACAGGCTCAAAGTCTCTTGCAACTCAATGTCTCTTATACAAGAGCATACCAACGTTATAAGGGATGCATTAAAATATTGCGAGGATAGCAAAGACCGTTTAGCAGAATTGTATACCAATATGATTTTGAAACAGGAAAGAAAAATGAAAGAATTGCAGGACCACCTGGATGATCAGGGTACTTCCAAATTCATGTAACTGTTGTACATGTGATTAACTTGTACGAGTTTATTCAGAAACAAACCATGAATTCATAATAAATACTGAATACTGTGTACATACTATGTGAAGTTGATTAATAACTCTTTCGATTTTCAGTATCAATGAACAAAGCGTTGAAGGTTGAACGTACTCAACTCATACTTGAAATTAATAGCGAACGGGAAGAGTGTGAAAGAATTATTCATGCAAACCAACAAAAATATGCTGAAGAGATGACTAAAATGTCAGACACCATTAAAGATATCAAGGCAAACTTAAAGATGGAACAAGAAGAGAAATCTAAATTGGTAGCGGTGGGTGTCGATTTTTTTTATTCAGCTGTAATAGGAGTAGTTTTCGTTTTCCTTGTATTACACATTCAAACACATGGTATTCAGATTTTCTTATAAACTGCTTTGAGATTTTGAAAACCAAAAATATTGTAGGAGTTATTCCTGGTTGGAGGATTTGAAGTATTGCAATCATTGTCTTGCGAATAAGCCAGTGAATCCTCAACAATCACTGAATTTAATCCAATTACAAGAAACACTGTTGCTTTTAGGAGAATGATGAAAGTTCAACGAGATTCAAAGATCTGCTCTCAAAACATGAAGCATTACAAGTCACATCAGCGGAGCATCAAAAGCGACTCGAATTTTTATTATCTGGCATAAAATCATCAAATGAAAAAGAACTACAACTGAATGAAGAACTTAATGCATTGCAACATACACATCATGCAGTAATCTCAGACGAAAACTTTGAGTCAGCTCATTACAGGTAATATTATAAGAAATAGGCAATACCCAGTATCTCAAACATTACCGAACATGATGAATAATTAATAAATGGATATATCGAAAATATGTATTCGAATTATAGTCAGCAGCTAGAGGATTTAACCATGATGAATACAGGGGCCAGTGATATATTGACTGAAGTCACGTCAAATAATGACGAGTTATCGAACGCTTCAACTAAAAGAGTTGAGGACATTAATCGATTGACAAATGTGTTACAAAATAAAAATGATGAGGTATGAACATTATCACACATACATATAAACAAGACAGTAATTCTACATTGCAGAACAATGTACATAATTTCAACAAATTTCACGCACCATGGTGCATTCTAGGATTCCGATTCATAGCATTTTAATCTGATTTCAGATAATGAAACTCAACATACACTTGCATGATGCTTTGAAGAAAAATAGGAAATTGTCTACTATTATTCAAAGCCTGAACCAAGATTTGATTACTGCCGAAGAACGCATCTGCCAAGCCCAAACAGAGTTCAAAACCTATAGAGATAATGTGGATGAACATGTTACAAGGGAAAACACCAATCATGAAGTTAAATTAAACAGAATAAAATTCAACGTCTACAATTTGAAAGAGAAACTTATGGAAATTGCTCAAGATATTAACAATTCGTCCGAAATCTGTGGAATGTTACACGAAGCTCAAAATCCAAGCAACTTGCTACCAGCTAACTCAGGTCCATCTTCAATTTTTTATGATGCACTACTCGTAATGCATTTATCTATTAGCTGAGTCTTTTCAGACTACAAAAATTCTAACTAGCAAACCCAATATGTATAAGCTGTAATTCCATTGCACGGAATATGTTGTCTTCTTCTCAAAGATTCCCAACCGTGACGAAAATAATTTCTATAAACAGATACCAATCATGCTTTTGTCATAATTAGTTTAGATATCACATTTTCGCATCTTACAGACGCCAAACTAAGAGCATTCCACTTATTGTATGGGTGCTTCATAATCAAGGAATTAGAGTTGAGTAAATTAATGTGTACACTTGAACAACTCTATGCATTGTTTACGAGTGTATAAACTAATATTTTAGACCTCACAAATAGATAATAACTATAAATAAATGACAAACATTAGTAGTTCAATTAGTGATATTATGTTGCATACATGGTACTAGCCAGAGTTTCGAATAATCATCAAAATGTTGACTTATTTTTTTTCTATTTTCAGGCTGGTCTTCATTGTTGCAACAACGAAGACCAGCGAACAACTCTTAGACTGATGTGCAGAAGGGGAATTTGAAGATCAAATAATCATTTTTGCAGGAAAAATTGTACTCAATCTCATATACTCAATCATTTTATATGTATAATATTAATTATGAGTGTTCCAATCAGGGATCTCAGATTTGAACTTTATTACTAATAATCTTTAAAATAAAATATAATGTAATATAATATTTTGTAAAATATCTTGTATAAAATAGTTATGTATTTTTCTAAAAAGTTCAAAAACCGTTTATCATTTAAATTATCAAAGATTTCTTTTTAAAAAATATGGAAGATGAATCTTGCGGGCGAATGCAGTTGAACATTTAAAATCAACTCCTTGAAATTATAATAACTATCTCATAATTCAATCAACAAAGACTTTCTCAGCTGTTATTTTCATAAGATGTTCTCATTAAATCTCAAATACAGACACTCAAAGCTTAATATTATCTAAATCCTTTTGCAGTTTAAATTCTGTATAAATAAATTAGCAGCCATCATGAGAAAAAGATGTACAAGAGAAAAGGTTGTATAACACTTTGTGAAAAAATTTCTACGCTGAACAAAGGAAATGTATAGAAAAATCAAAAAATCTCAGTTCTGCCGGTATTCCAGGTTTAATTGGATGAAAATAATTATATTGCTCTCCTACGTTACATATGGATATTGTGATTAAATTCATAACCAGATAAGTATAAAGATTTTTGCTATGTAGATATACTTGTTTTGTTTTAATTAATACCGCTTGATACTTGGAATAAAATATATACCGAATATTTGATTATCGGTACTTTTAGCATGTTTTGAACTAATTTTTCGTACTGCATGTAATGTTACATACATATGTATAGGTATTTATATACCATGTATAACGCATGTATTTCTGTATATAAACGAATGCATTATAGTGTCGAGTATACGACCTATAATTGCCCTTGGCTATACCGCATTCTGATTACATAATTATAATCATAAAAATGTTATCTTTCTACTAAATGAAAGATTGTCACAAAAACTGCAGACGCAGTGGTCCTTAGTCGATATGTTATTTGTAATGCTAGGCAGTTAGTTTGATCATGATATAAGTACGTAAAAGTAAATAATCAGATGTATGAAAAGAATGTACGCATGTGTGTGCGTGTGTGTGTATGTGTGTATTTATACATATATGAGTTGTTTATCAATGAAAGATGCGTATAAATACGTATTGAGAAATTTTCAAACACGTTGATAAAAGTCAGAAACACGTGGCACGATTTGGCTAGGATTTAACTATGGTCATTTGAATAGTGATTGAATCGTATTTTTTTTTGTCATGGAAATAGATCAGGAATACTTAAAAAATTTACAGCTATTTATTAGTAAAATTATCTCCTATATTTATTACTTCCTAAATCTTTTTATAAGCGAAAGATGAAACACGTATTAACAATGACGTTTCAAATATTTTCGCATCAGAAATGGCGCCAATTTTAATGACTGGCTCATCGACTTGAGGATATAAAAATAAATTAGAGTAAAATAAATAATAATGATAACATATTTAATTCTGTAAATAAATTATAGACTGTTATAAATTATGCGGTGTATAATAAATAAGTAATTATAAAAGGTTTTTAAACTCGGAGAAAAGTTTGTCTACTATTTATAGTGTTTTGAAATGAAACTTGACTAATAACGCGCTACCAACAATATAAAACCAAAACCCCATATAGTGGTAATATCTTCGATTGTCGAACACTTGTCTCATTTCACTTTGCGTTACCGGTAAGGAGTGTTGCACATTTTGAGCTCCCCCTTGAAATACCCGTGTTAAAACCTCGTCTTTAGTTTAGAAATTTAATGAATATAAAAATTTGGTGATATTATATTATAATAAATTGCAGGTGGATTGATGGTAAACTGGCGGCGTAATAAAGATTTATTACCTGGCGGGATATCTTTATTACGGTAGAGTGAGTATCTTTTTTCTTTTTATTTTTTTCTTTTTTCTACATTTGATCATTCAACCAAGAATCGTGATTTTTTGAGCAAAAATTTTCTCAACTTATTTCTTTTAAGATAGTAACAACCCTCGAATACCTATCTCTTAATTACCATTCGATTCCAAGTTGAATAATCTCCTAAACCTGTCTTGAATACCAAGTTAATAATAAAATTAATTTTAATATAAGATAAATTCGAAGAGGTTAGCAATCTCGTGACGTGTCAAGTGAGCACTCCATTCCATATGGTGGTCACTGGCTCCACTACTGGTCATTGACATGCTGGCATTCAATGGAATTCCATTTAAATGGCTTTCAGCTAAGAATTAATGATCTCTACAGTATTATAGGGCAACGATTATTAACTAGTTAAATTTCATTACCGCAATATGCAGATATTATTTAAAGAATAATAAATTATCTCTGTTTTAAGAAATTTTCAACAATTCAGTCCATGTGGGGTGTGTCACTTGATTTCTTTAAGTATTTTATTAATTCTCGCCGCAATCTAGGCTCAGATTTATTTCCAATTTTGCTCTATAATTTAACCAGACTATACCAAATACTCACGAGATAATAATCATTCCAACAGTTTTTTTTTTCTATTTTACATATGTATGTAGGTATACCCACAAATTCTCTTATCAACGTTATAAATACACTTAAACTTTATTCAGGTGATAACAAATTAACCTAGAAATGAAAAAAAAAAAAGGAAAAGAGATTCATATTCAATACAACCTCGTTAAAAATCTAATCATTTTATATCTTGATTTATCTTTAAGAATATTAACATTATTTGACTAATTCTTTATCACAAGATAGTCGAGAAGGTAATTAATTGAGACATGAAACATATTATTATAGCTTTTTTTTCAAGGTTTAAAATTCTAAAAGAAATATTTCATAAATATATTTGCCAAAAAAATTCGTCCATTTATCAATTTTTAGATAATTTTCTCTCACGTGAAAAAAATTGAAGAGATACATCTTGTATTCATTCATTTATTTATTTATTTATTTATTATTACTTGTTCTCTATGATCAGTGCTACTGTAAGGACTTGGCACGAAATAGGACAACCCAAAAATGCAGCAGCAATCAGTAATGGAAGAGGGATCGGCTTACGAGCCACCCACATACAGCTATGACGAGACCTTCCCGGTCCTCCCTGAATCAGCAAGCCCAATCTCCAGCAGCCCCAATCCCTTGGCCACCAAAAACAATAGCATGCGTGTTGGTTGTACGCAGGTTACGCAGGTATTTCATGATTTTAATTAATGGTTTAATTCCCCTTGTCTTATACTCGGCTGTGAAATTTGTCTATTTTTTCTTGTGATTATTTTTTTGTTTGTTTGTACCAAGAATCGTAAAATGTTTGTGTTTCTTTATTCATTTACAGGTATTCCACGTGCCTGTGGAAGAGCGTAAATTTGATCATAGCGATAAGTTTGGTGAAGGTGAATCCCTGAGAACCTGTCTTGCTATAATGAAAGAAACCGGGGCTCACATTGAGATATCATCGTCCAAAGATCAGTCTTTGACGTTTCTAGTCACTGGCAAACCAAACGAAGTCTTGGAAGCTAGACGTCGTATTCTGACAACTTTTCAGACTCAGGTATATCACCAATTCTAATCACATAAATGTTTAATGTTGAGCACAGTTTTTTTTTTTTTCTCCCTCACTAAATAGATTTTTTTTTAAGCGCCAACTAATATTATCAACTAATTCTAGCTTTTGACAAATATAAAATGTCAATTTATAGTCAATTATTTATTCATCTGTCAGCCGATGTTTTTGTTACGTTCCTATTATTCCGTCTAAAACCAAACTGTTTATTCTTTCCGTTCATTTTTTGATATTTTTCTTCACAATGCAACTTGGCTCTTTGCTATTTACTTAGATATTACTTTTGCAGCTGTTATGCTTTCTCATTTTGTAATGTTGTGCTGTTTTAATAACAATAGGTAGTCGACTGTGAAAAAAAAAAAAAAAACTTTATTTCAGGCAAATAAACAAGTCATCATTCCCAAAGAGCATCATGGATGGATCCTTGGAAAGCAAGGACAAAGATTAAAGGATTTAGAAAAAACTACAGCGACCAAGATTCAGATACCTTCTGTACAGGATCAGTCAGATATTATCACGATTACTGGCACTAAGGAAGGTATTGAAAAGGCTGAGCATGAAATAAAAGTGATTTCCGACGAACAGGTACAGTATTTTTGTAATATAAATTGTCGTACAATTTTTATTTGCAACTATTGAATGTTGGATAAAACAGACTCAAAAAAAAAAAAAAAAACAATCATTTAATTAAAAATTTCATTTCAAAATTACAGTCGAGAAAAGCATTCGAGAGGGTAATTGTGCCAAAAATGTATCATCCGTTCATATACGGAGCTCATAATGAGAATTTGAATGCAATGATCGCTGAAACTGGTGCACGCATAAACATTCCACCTCCTTCAGTGCAAAAAGATGAAATTACAATCGCCGGTGAGAAAGAAGGCGTTTTGGCTGCTAAAGAGAAGATCGAAACTATTTTTAAAGCCATGGTAAGAGTCGTCGGACATAATTTTTCAACACAATAAATGAGGAACTTTTACTGCAAATCTTGGATAAAATAAAACTGTATTTCACAGTGTCCTTGTAATCTGATCATTCAATGATACTAGAACTGCACATTTGAAGTAAATTAATTTCTTAGTTCGCAATTAGAATTGTCAACTACTGTTTGAGTAGTTTTTATCTTTTTTGTTACAATATTTTCATTGCAAGTCATATTCCATGTTATCAAATTGTATGAATATATGTTTAGGAACAAAAGTGTACCACGGTATCCGTTGAAGTTCCTAAATCTCAGCACAAATATGTGATCGGACCTCGTGGAAGTACTATTGCTGAGATTCTACAGCTTACCGGTGTCAGCGTAGAAATGCCGGCTTCAGATTCTTCAACAGGAACTATCACTCTTCGTGGCCCACAAGAGAAACTTGGTCTCGGTAAGCTTATTAGGTTTCGCAGAATTGGAATAACCCTGTCTGCTTATTTTTTGCACAATTATCTTGAAATTTATTCAAGCCGATATACAAAGTTCGTTCGTCTTGCATTTTTCCAGCGTTGGGAAAAGTCTACGAAAAAGCTAACAGCGTACGAAGCTCGACGGTAGAAGCTCCTACATGGATTCACAAATATATAATTGGCAGGAAAGGTGCTAACATTAAAAAAATAACTCAAGACTTGAGCAATGTTCATGTAGAATTCACCGATGCCGAAGATAAAATTAAGATTGAAGGTCCGCCTGAAGAAATGGAAAAAGTTCAAACGGAACTGCAAAACATGGTCACCGATCTGATTGACAAACTTACTTTTGCTGAGCTGAACGTCGATCCTAAATTTTATAAACATATTATTGGAAAAAATGGAACGAATGGTAAGCAGAGAAATTCCAATTTTTGATTTTGGATATAGATTCCAGCTGCTAGAGAAACAATGAAAATTTTCGCATAAATATTTTTGGTATACAAGATATAAACGAAGGTTATTTAATTTTCTAGTAAATCGTTTGAATGAGGAGACCGGAGTTGTGATAAACATATCAGAAAATGATGGGAATCTTATTCGTATTGAGGGAAATCATGCGGGTGTTGAAAAAGCTAAAAAGGTATGATTACTGATACACTGTTTGAAACGTGAGAGACAGTAATTTTGTGCAAAAATTCAATACCTACATTTGCAAGATTAACAGTCAATCGATATTTCAGATGTTATACAATGCGAAAAAATTATTACATGTATAGATTAACTAATAGTTCAATTCTTTGAAACGTTAATTATCAGGAACTCATGGAGATGGTTGAGAAACTAGAAAATGAGAAGGAGAAGGATGTGATAATTGATCATCGTCACTATCGCAGCATAATCGGAAGCAAGGGGGATAACATTAAAGAAATTAGAGACAAGTTCAATCAAGTGCAGATAACTATTCCTGGACCAAGTAAGACAACTTCTATCATTATTGGATTATAAGTATGAAAAATAAAATGAATATTATTACCTTTTTATAATTGTGCAGACGAAAAACGTGATGTTGTTAAAATTCGAGGACCTAAAGAAGATGTAGACAAATGTCATAAGCATCTCATGAAGCTAGTCAAAGAGCTCAATGAGAATAGCTACGTGATGGAAGTTCCGATATTTAAACAATTTCACAAGTTTGTTATTGGCAAAGGTGGTGCTAATATTCGCAAGGTTTGTCCTTTGCTGTCCTGAATTTTGTTCTGTAAAATATTGTTAGTTGGTTGAATAATAATCATCCTCAAAACGTAAAACATTTCTCTGATATCTCCTATCACACCTAATCGTCGTTTTATATGTCTACTGATTAGATTCGGGAAGAAACTCAAACAAAGATTGACTTGCCAGCTGAGGGGGAAAAAAGTGACGTTATTACTATAACTGGAAAGAAGGAAAACGTTGACGAAGCGAAAGAGAAAATTCAAAAGATCCAAAACGAATTAGTAAGTTGTACACGGTTCTGTACTCGCAGTTAAATTTGTTCTCTATTTTGACAAACCTCAGTATATACTTGAATATTTTATGTAACAAATTTGGTTTATTTGTTGTTACAGGCAAATATAGTCACCGATGAAATAGTTATACCTCCCAAATTTTACAATTCACTAATCGGAACAGGAGGAAAACTGATTCATTCCATTATGGAAGATTGTGGGGGTGTTGCTATTAAATTTCCAACTGCTGAGAGCCATAGTGACAAAGTATGTTTAGTATTTGGATCTAAAATTTCCATTCCACCTTGCAAATCGTATTAGTAGTTATTAAATAAGAAATTTCTATAATTTAACAGGTAAGCATCAGGGGACCGAAGGATGATGTGGAGAAGGCCAAACAACAGCTTCTCGAACTATCCAATGAAAAACTTCTATCCAGTTTTTCGGCCGAAGTTCGGGCTAAGGCTCAACATCACAAATTCCTGATAGGAAAGAGCGGTGCCAATATCAAAAAAGTAAAGATCATTTGTCAGAATCCTAAATGATATTTATAACGCGAGCAACATTCAGAAATTTGGAATTAATTCCTGTCTCTTCTCTTCTTAATAGATCAGGGAATCTACTGGAGCACGAATTATATTCCCAACAGAAAAAGACGAAGACAAAGAAGTGATCACGATAATTGGAAAACAAGATGCTGTTGATAAGGCTAAAGCAGAGCTCGAATCTACTATTAAGGAAATTGTTAGTTTACTGTCTAAATCCACTTTGGTTATTATTGAGTGTGCTTGTATAGCGATTAAAGTTTTAATAAAAATGAAATTATTATTACAGGACAATATTACAGAGAGTGAAATTAGCATTGAACCAAAACACCACAGACACTTTGTGGCACGTAGGGGAGAGGTACTGCACCGAATTGCAGAAGAATGCGGAGGAGTCCAGATCTCATTTCCTCGCGCTGGTATCGATAGTGATCGCGTTGTGATTAAGGGAGCTTTGGAATGTATAAAAGCTGCGAAACAGCGCATGCTAGAAATTGTTCAAGACTTGGTAAATATTATATCAACATTTGATTATCATACATACTCGGACTAAACATTGATAGACGCGTATAGAAAACAGTTTCAAATTTTTTGTTTTGGTACTCTTTAATAGGAATCTATGGTCACCATTGAATGTGTAATTCCGCAAAGACACCACCGCACAGTTATGGGTGCTAGGGGTTGTAAGGTGCAAGGAATTACTGCGGAATTCGATGTGCAGATCAAGTTCCCAGATCGTGTTGTACAGGGTAATTTCATCTACATTTACTATCTTTGCTAAACCCAGTTAGATATAAGCCAACGTTCTACGTGTCAGAAAATTTCGTTATACAGATATCTGTGCCTCTGAAATGATTAATATATGAAAAATATTTATGGTCAGATTCATTGTGAACAATATTATTTCGTCTTTTTTTCAGAGGAACAGCGTTCCGACGAACAAGTCAATGGTGAGGAAGCAGAGGCCCCTGAAACTGTCCCAGCTTGCGATATTATTAGAATCACTGGACAGCCGGACAACGCGGAAGCAGCTAGACAAGCTTTACTAAGTCTTGTGCCTATTACTATCGAGGTTGGTTGAAAGAATCTCTCATTGAGTATGTACATCAAGTTGATAATATTAACAAAACTGTTTCATAATATAATCTCTCGATTTATTCACAACAGGTTGATGTTCCGTTCGATCTCCACCGCTCAATAATCGGTCAGCGAGGACGTGAAGTTAAAGAGTTGATGGAAAAATATGATGTACATATCATGCTGTCTCCAGCTGAACAAAAATTAGATTTCATCAAGGTAGTGGAATTCGTATTTATATTATCGTATGTAAATCACTTTTTGTCAGAATAAAATCTAAATGAAAACTTTCTGTGCTTACTTTTACAGATTTCCGGAACGCCGCCCTGCGTCGAGGAAGCAAAAGAAGCAATTCTAGAAAAATGCAAGAATTTGGAAGCTCAGAGACAAGATAGAGCTCTGAAATCTTTCGAACTCAAGGTATTCCAAGTTCAAGAAAAAGTATTTTTAGAAATAGGTTTCCATGATTCTTCCGAATCATCTCATATTATACTTGAAACTTTTCTGATTTTGTTCGTTTTGTTCTAATAGATTGAAGTGGATCCAGAATATCATCCAAAAATAATCGGCCGTTCAGGTGCTGTTATTAAGAAAATTAGATCTGATAATGACGTTCAAATAAATTTTCCACGCATTGGAGACCCTGAACAACACATTATCACAATAACTGGATATGAAAAAAATGCTCACGATGCTCGTGACGATATAATGAAGATAGTTAACGAACTGGTGAGCATCACGAAATTAAAAACATCTTTACTTTGGCTAATATATTCCTTCCGAATGAAATTTGTAATTGTACATTTTTCAGTTAGTCCTCGAACTTGTAGATATGAGGAAGGGTTTTAATCAATCCAGTCGAGTCAATGGTCAGTCAAACTAAATGGTTTGAATGATCATTGACTCGATTGGATTGATTAAAATCTTTCCTCATAAAAATTGGAATTTCTACAAAATTTAGAATGAGCTCTCAAAGGAAGAAGTGAACATCAAGGCAGCTGTACATTCCCGATTGATCGGAGCTAAGGGAAGAAATATTCGTAAAATAATGGACGATTTCAAAGTAGACATTAGATTTCCACGCAACACTGATCCCGATCCCAACATCGTCACGATTATGGGCAGCGAGGATAATATCAACGAAGCTAAGGAACATCTCCTTAATTTAGAAGAAGAATATGTACGTGTTTCGATGAATAACTTATTTAATCATAGCTTTATTGAAATAGCTTCTTCATGAATACGATATTTTTCGACAGTCGAATTAATTCACTTGACGCATTTTTTTCCTTCTGCAGCTCCAGGATGTTAGTGAGAATGAAATACGCAACAGTTTCCGTTCTCCGACACAACGGGATGACGGAGGTTTGGCTGGTGGTGAGAATGATCCTGGATTTGTAGTAAAAGGAGGGCCGTGGGAGCAGCAGCAAAGAGCTGCTCCGAACACCGCAAGTGTTACAGAATTTCCTTCCTTTGGTGGATCTGCCCCTGTGCCTACATCCACCCCGTCCGGACCTTGGGGGGCTAAGCGCTAAATAAAATACATCTTTTAATCAATATCGCTCGAGTTTATAAGCTATGATGTAAGGTAACTTTCCTCTGACAAACGATAAGGGTAACACTGCTGCTGGGTGGTTCCCTGTTCCATTACTGATGCTGCTGCATACGACCTGGCCACTCTATTGGACTTTGACACTGGTTTACTACAGAATGTATGATGACAATGTTTATATTTACAGTTTACACTGACGTATTTATGTATCTGTAACTGAAACGCGTTATCATTGATCGCCAACGACATACTACAGAATCAGATTATTTATAGTAGTACGTTTGAAGTGAAAATTGAAAAGAATTGTTGGGTTTTTTTATTTCATTATTTTTATATTTTTTCTCCATTTCTTTTTCGTAAAAATGCCTTTCAGGTACAGATATGTTGTACTTAAGACTGTGGCTTCATAGGAAATAATTTTGCGTATTGTATATTCTTCAGATTTGTTGTCTACGGACGAAAACCCGCGGCTAATTATGTAATTGTTTTGTATGTGTATACATACATTAGTCGAGCATAATATTTTGTTTGTTTATTTATTTATAATTTTTGTATATAAATTTCAAATTTTTTTTTTTTTTTTCTTTTTGTTTTTGGACACAATTGAAATTGGCTTCGAAGCCAGACATTGATATTAACTAACTGTTAAAGAAAGAAAGAAAGAAAGAAGAAATAATTTCTGAAAATGTATTAGGTCAGTTTAAAGAACATGTTCCTATACAATATACTATTGAATCTATTGTAGAAAATTAGCGATAATAATATATTGCTTTGAAATGTCAGAAATTTTTCGTTTTTGATTGCTTGCTTTTCAGAATTTACAAAGTTAATATTATTGACATAATAAGCTTAGTTAAAATAGTTGTTAGCAAGAGGTATCAAGATTTTTAAGTATAAATACTAAAATAATTTTTCTTTTTAATGAATCGTGTAAACAATATTAGAACAATGAAAAGGCATAACATAATAATAACAACGCATATCCTGTATTGTCCAGTTAAGTAAATCCTATAATTCTATTAATTGTATGAAAAGCAAGAATTGATGGTAATATGAATTACTTAAATCTACGGATAATGCTTGGGAACATAATCTTTATAAGACCTTCCAATTTAGTACTTTACACAAAACCAGACAAGTAGAATATTGTATATCTTAACTGGTGTTGTTAACAAATAAGTAATACTCCACATTCGAATAGGTATACGATACTATTCAGCGAGTGAATTTTATTTATTCATTTTATTTTACACTTTGGTATATGATATGCAAAAACCCATGCATACTAATTTATGAGGCCAACTAGTTAAGAAAAACTATTCGGTTCAAGTGCCTTGTCTACTTTCTTCAAGACAGCTCATTTCAATTGTTGGAGGAATGTGAATATTAGGTTTATGTATATGATATTGATAATAATTATATAATTAATTATGTATAACCAGATGATAAACGCTGGATACTGCTGATAAAACGACAGCTATAATCGTGGATTAAATAATTACCGAGTAAATATATACATACATACATAAATACATACATACATACATACACAGAAATTCAATTTATATTTTTTAGATTTACAGCAATTTTTATAAAGCCTACTTGGAATTAAATACCGATGCACGTTTTATCAAATGCAAAATACACATATACTATACATACATATACATATATATAAAATAAGCCACAATCAATAAATTTAAACAATTTACTTTCGGCCAAGAATTTATAATAGAAGCTATGCATGAAAATTACTTTTTCTAACGAGTAATGGATACAAATATGTAATTATCAGATAATACCTATACATATATATATATACATATACATATTATATATATATATATACATAAGTGAATGATGTCATTAAACATGAGTTCTATCATAATAATATATCATCTGAAAATTTACAAAATAGTTTTATCAATACCTCTCAGTTTGAATATTATTTTAAAAATGTTGAAAAATCACATAATTTCAGAGCTTTCAATTGCTTCACAAACCCTTCATTCGGCTTGATACATTCCCTGACGGATTTGACTTTTTGATAAGCTATATCATAGGATAAATTATTTGTAATCATAAGATAAGCTATTACAACAGAAGCGGAGCGCGACACACCTGCGTTACAGTGTACAAAAACATTTTCATCCTTATTATCATTTATTATACTTATGCAGGTTTTCAAAGCTTCTGAAATACTAGCTTCTGGGAGATCTAACAAGTCTATGAAATAATAATTAATCCCTTCGAATTTAACTTCCAAATTAATCCCAATACTTATAACATGTTTTATCTCATGATCTCGCAATATATCAATACTAGCTACTGGATCTTGAGAACCAAAGTATAATCCAGGCTCTACCAAAGCTATTTGTAAATCTGGTTTTGTATCGACTACAAACGGTAATCCTTTATCTATTAATTTAATTTCGTTGTCTAAAATTTCGTACTTTTCACCAAGCATATTCGTTAATATTGTACTCCGGTGTTTCAGATCTTTTCTTTTCGCTTCTAAAAGACTGCTCAGACTCATTGTTACAAAAAAAATATAAATCTTTACTAATACTGTTATACGTTTGTTCAAATCTATATTGAGTAAAAAAAAAAATCAAAGTTATATCAAATATAAGAGCAGAGTATTTTATTTTAAATTTATGAGAATGTTTACAATTCTATTGAACAAAATTCATTCATTACAAATGGTATTCTTCTTTAGATCCAACGGATCGTAATTCACTTCGCATAGATATAGACCGTAAGACGGTACACTCACTGCTCGTGAATCCCAACTTTGACGTGAAGGTACCTCTAGCATACAACGAATATCTTTTTCAGTTATTCTTCCAACTCCCAATGCAATCAAAGCTCCCACCATTCGTCGTACCTGGTAATTAAAGAAACGACTGTTATTTTTACATATTATGATTCGTTTTAGATTCACATGATTGGAAGGAAGGAACAGAATTAATTCATCTTCGGTGTTGAATAGATACCGAGGATACCTGATTATAAAGAAACGATCTTCCACCGCATCTAAAATTCCAATAATCAAAATTTTCAGCAAATGGATCATCGGCCATCAAAGGTTTTCCTTTTTCCAATGTAAAGTACTGAAGTTCTCTGACGTAAAGTATTTCCGTGTTTCTATATTTGTTAATTATTTTACCAGAAAATGTTCGAAAATCTTTTGGTCCTAGAAACAGTTTTGTTGCTCGCTTTACTCGTTCCGCATCAAATGTTGAAGACCTGAAGAAAAATAATAGCAATTTTTTTACTCAATCAATTTATCGGGTTTCTTTTGAAAAAATATATATAAAACAGTTTCTGAATCTTCTCTGTTTTCAACGTAATTAAATTATTACACACCTATTCACGTAACAGCGATTCAGTTCAACGATAGGAAAATTTGACCCGCCTTCTTCCTTTGGGATCATAAAACGGTATAAATATGATCGTGATTTTGCCGAATGTCTGGCGTGAAAATCTTCGCTAACTTCCGTACAGGAAGTGATTCTGTTTATTTATTAATGAATCTTTTTTTTGTTTTTTTCTTACAAATTTTGTGTTTTTTTAATAGCTTAAACTTGAAAGTAGTTTGTCAGACAAATGAATCGCCTGTTGATCTACTGACCTCAGTTCTTCATGGTTTCTACTTAAAGTATTATTCATAGATCTTCTGATCATTTCCATATCGTAAACTTTACCAAATGGATGGATTAAATCTACGTGGGCTGTCGTGGACAAAGCATGTACACCAGAGTCTGTTCTGTTAACATTTATAATGTGATATTTTTTGTTTGCGGACAATGCAAGCGGGAAAATATGACAGTATGATATTAGCGGTAATATAAAACCTGCTGGAAATTTGGAGTGCTGGGTCCAACAGACTCGGAGGCTGAATACAATTTACCAAAGCTGTTTCAACAGAGCGTTGAATTGTGGGAAGGGACTCTTGTTTTTGCATACCCCTTGAATGGTTTATTAAGATATAGTAAAACTATGTGACAGTGTTTTTAAATTTTAGATTAATGTTCGAAGTATTGAAGAAGTGGATTCAAAGGATAATAGATTCATTTGTAAATAACGTATCGGTATGAATAGTGAATGGTAGTAGTGAGGGATAATAGAATTCGTGAATTAGAACTTATCTACGAATATTTATTGAACGGCTTATAATATACCTGAAATTAGTTCCGATGTAACTCATATGCAACAAATATCTTTTCATATCTATAATAGAAGGACGTAAGCTTTGTTTGAATGAGTGAGGGTAACTTTAGTGAGGTTATATTAGGTAAGACACATGTTTCCAGCAGGAATTAAAGAGGTCTTGAGTTCGCTCGTAGACGACCTATACATACCTATGTACTCTCACTACTACCCATATCTATAAAGTTAGCCGGCGGATTTATTATTTTTCAATTTTTTATATAACAATCAATTGCTCCTTAATTGCTCCGCTAATTTCATTATTAGCTCCAGTCTAGTTTTCGAGAAAAAAGGAAAAAACGAAATCGGGATTTTCTATGGTAGAATGGCGGTCAATTTCAAATCACCTCCACATACATAATTGTCTTTGCAATTGTCTGTCGGTTGTTTGTTGGTGAATGATGGACTAATCCGGACGTTTGACAGTAATCCGTTGATTAGAAAACAATTTTTTTTATATTAGCCTAGTGAATTATTATTGAGCTTGTTTCTTTCATAGTGTCAGCGCCAGTCAACGCGGTAACACGGCCTCGTAGCGTCTACGAGTTCACACGGGAGCTCACGACAAGTTTGACAGACATCTCATTAGAAATATTACAAACGCGGAAAAGTTGTCGCTCAGATATTAAACAAGCAGTATGTGAATTTTCAAACTTGGGTTATTTTTGGTCTGGCAACCGAACCACTGACGTGACTGCCAGACAAGAATCAAGAGAAAAATCTCTGTCCGACACAATGTAGTTTATAGTATAAGAACTTTTGTAGCAGTAAAAAAACAAAGATATCGTTAGCTAAATAGAAAAGTCACGTAACTACCAAAATTTTCACGTTTTGAAAATTTGAGTGATGATCAAATAATTATTTTCTGGAGATACGTCATGCTTTTTCTGAACTTTTTTACTTTTTGGTAGTTACGTGACTTTTTTATACAGCTAACGATATACTCGATAATTTACGATGCGTATAGGTATGTGTATTTACTCATCAGAAATAACTATACAATAGACAATGAGAAATATTGTATCGAT